>CM059192.1:29278460-29853886 GCA_030323885.1 Branchipolynoe longqiensis
ACCTTTACGTAATAGCATTTTTATCCTGATATTCCTGTTTGTTATTATTATGTTGTGATCAAGTCTTATTTATGTAAATGGAAAAACGATTTGTATGACCAATAAAGAGAAAAAAGTTTTGGTTTTTCTTACCTCTTTCTTTTTATATGGCGAGTAGCCTCTGTGCTATCGGCTGAGGCTTCTCTAGTCGCTTGTGATAATGTCTAGCAAACGATCTAGCGGTCTTCCATCCGGCGTGAGCTAGGATCCGTTTAACGGAGATGCCTAGTAATCTTGCCTTGGAAACCATTGCACCCCGTGCAGAGTGCGATGAATATCTGTCTGTATTGACTCCAGATAGTTTTAACACATTCATGGTCCATCTGGCGAGGGTATCCCTGGAAATGGCCTTGTGTGGCTTAATAAAGCTCACCAAAAGTTGTCTTGAGTTTCTTATTAATCTTGTCTTGGATATATAATTTCGTATCGCAGATACGACACATAACTTGCGATCCTGAGTGAAACTGGACACCCCTATCGTATCGCGGAGACTACACATAATTTACGATCCTGTGTGAAACTCGTGACACCGATTGTGGAAAGGGGGTCACCTAAACGATTTGATTTTAATAAAGTCGTTAAATCAAATGTTGCTTCCTTGTTATCAATTTCCAGACCATTGAGTGACGGCGACTATAGTTTGGCCCCTGTGTCCTGTGACGAGGAGAAGCAACACTGCTACTTTGAAACCTAATAGCTTAACGTCCAGAAATTTATTTTCTGGCCATTTCTTGAAGAGGTTGAACACAAGAGAAACATCCCAAAACCTATTTTATTTGGGTTTAGGTGGATTCCTCTGATAAATTGATCGTACGATCCAACAAATAACATGGTGTTTACCCATTGTTTGTCCATTAACCCGAGGTAGGATTATTGACAGAGCACATCTGGCAGCATTGATCGCGCCATATCCTAGACCTTCGTCCTCTAAAAAACGTAGGAAGCGTCCTACCTGGGATACTGTGGGATTCATTGGCTTCACCTTCTTAAGCAAGCAATAAATACCCCATTTCTTTAAATAGGTAGTATACATTTTAACCGTTCCTTTCCTCCACGCATCATCAACCAAACGCTGTTGTGTAATTTTGTCCAAACCGAATTGTTCCAAGTACTTATTTAGAAAAGGAATGCCACCAACAGAGTTGTCGACACGTTTCCGTGGCGTTCTAGTGGTCCCTGATGTTTCAGGTTTCCTCGGAATCTTGGGAAGCGTAGGCTGCTTTTGGCTGTCGCTAGTAATCTCGGTAGCCACGGTTGAGTGTGCCATTCGGGGACGATGAGGATGGCGTGTGTTCCCTCCATTTGTATCTTTCTGGCGACTTTGCTAATGATAGTAAAGGGGGGGAAAATGTAAAAGAAATGATGTTGCCACTTTAGTGAGAAGGCATCGATGTGCCAAGCATTTGGTTCAGGGTGCCACGAAACATATTTCTCGAGTTTGAAGTTATTACGCGAAGCAAATAAATCGATATGAGGCGAGCCCCAAGTGTGACAGATGTGTTTGAATATGGATGGATTTAGTGACCACTCTAAGTGATCATGGAACTGGCGACTCATTCTGTCAGCAAGACAATTCTTCGTGCCTGGAATGTGTGTCACAGTTAACCAAACGTCAAAGGTTTGAGCCCAGTTCCAAATGAGTAGTGCCATTTCATTACACTTGATTGATTTTGTACCTCCCATATTCCTGACATAAGCCATTGCTGTGGTGTTATCCGTGAGGATACGTACATTATTTTTGGGGACTTTAACAAGGCTGGTTAAACCTAAATAAATGGCCCTTAATTCTAAAACGTTAATATGATCGGGTAGTTCCGATTCTAGCCATCTGCCACCCGTTGCTACATCATTTCGATGTGCCCCCCCACCCTTGGAGAGAAGCGTCCGTGGTAACAGTAGTATCGGGCTCCCCCATTCTAATGGGGTTGGGAGATTGATCAAAGTGCTTTAGCCACCAATAAATGTCGGCAAGGCCGTTTTCAGAAATAAACATGGTCTTTTCAAAGTTTCCCTTTGCTCGGGCCAGAGCTAGATTCTTATCAATTTCAAGTGATTTAATGTGTGCCGCTCCGTATAGAATAGCCGGGCTATATGAAACCATGATACCGATAAGGACTGCGACCTGTCTAATCTTTGGCCTAAAAATGTCTAACAGCTGAATCGCTGTGTGGTAAAGCTTATCTTTCTTTTGGCGTGTAAGCGAAACGGTCATAGCCGTGGTGTTTAAAATGAAACCTAGACACTTAAGCTCCTTTGTAGGAGAAAAGACGGATTTCTTGTCATGTATGAAGAAACCTAAATTTGCAAAAATTTACACAAATCTTGAACGGCGAGATCACATTGTGTGAAAGATTGGCCCATAATGAAAGAATCATCAATGTATGGAAACATACAATGACCCAGTTTTGCCATGTGTGAAAAAATTGGTTTCAACAGCTTAGTAAAAAGGCGTGGTGCACAGGCCAAACCATTTGGTAGGCAGGTAAATTCAAAAAGCTGGCCATTCCAGAGGAACCTTAAAAACTTTCGATCTATGTGGTGAATAAGAACCGTATAGTACGCATCTCTCAAATCCACACTCGCTAGCCAACAATCTGGGGTAATTAAATCACGAGCTGTTTCTAAGGAAAACATTTTGAAATGTTTGTATTCAATGATTTCATTTAATTGGGTTAAATCTAAAATCAATCGAATGGTGCCATCTGGTTTAGGAGTGGAGAAGATAATTGAAATAAATTCACCTTCAGTATGTTCAACTCTGTTGACAATGCCTTTAGCTTCAAAAAGTAAAACTTGTTGATCGAGCTGAAACTTTTCTAGCGAATTAAATTGATAAGGAAAAGGAGCTCTTTTCTGGACAGGCAATTGTGTGAAAGGAATGTGAATGCCTTTAACAATACTAATAACCTCTGGGTTAGTGGTTAACTGTTGCCATTGATGTAAATAATTAACAATATTGCCCGCTTGAGAAAAGCTTACTTCAGTTTGTGTTTCCTCCATGACCATTTCAGGGTCAGGAGGTTGGAAAGTTTGTGTGGCGTTCTCTACTTGTTCCCTGGTTTGGGGAACTGTGGTTTGGGAACGAAGTCTCTCTTGTAGCCGCGGTTGTCGTTCCAGTTTGAGGCTTGTCTGTCGCCTCGACCTCTTCCCCGCTGGCTGAACGGGAAGGATGGTCCGCCCCTGAACGGCCTTCCTCCTCTGCGGAAGCGAAAATCCGTCCTAGCCCGTCTGAACCCGGCTGGGTTTTGGAATTTACGGCCCTTTGCTTCGGTGTTCTTAGCACTCTTGTAGTCTACCTCCACCTGCTTGTAAAGGTAAGCCAGCTGACCCCCAAACATCTTGGATTTATCCAGAGGTTTGTTTTTGATGGGGGTAGGTCCTGAATACACAGTGTATTCTTTGCCGTCATGATCTGTCACTTTCTTTGAGTGTGCGACTTCTTTGCCCGCATCGGTGGTGACCGATTTGAAAACATTTTCAAATCTGCGATGAGTCATGTAGTTACTTGCCGCTGCGAGTAGGGCAATGCCCCGGTCCATAACCCGAGCCAAAGACGAGAACTTGTTCTCGGTTTGCATTCTGTTAGCGACAGGGATAATGGACGTCAAGGCCCCAAAACTGCCTTATGGATAACGCAGAGGGCAGTTTCGTACCGGCGACGCTCGTCAGACAAATGGATGCCCGCATCCATCTCCTTAGACACTGTAGCGGGGATACCCTTGACTCCAGAGATCTGTTCAGTCAATTTGTTGATGACTTCCACTGGCTTAAAGGTGGTGAAATGGCCATTCACCATTTTGCGCATCATAGTAGTGGTACGCACCTTGTTAGCTTTCTTCTTGACAATTTTCTTGCCTACTTTAGCCCCTATTTTGGCGTAAACGCCTGCGCGTTCCGTATCAGAATCAGACTCCGTGGAAGAAGAGTCGTCTGACGAGCCCGAGGACGAGTCTTTCTTTTTCTTTTTCTTGGACTTTTTGGAGCGCTTAGTGTTAGCATTCTTGGTGAACTCGTCTCCCGAGCTGCTAACCGGGTGACGTTTCTTGCCGCGCGCTTTCGGTTTCGGAACCTCAGGTGCCGAAACCGTGTCTTCCTCGTCTTCCGAGAAGTCTTCCCAATCCTCATCAGGGATTTGGGAAGGGTCTGCAAAGGTATGAGCCTGGAATTGGCGCATTTTCTCCTCCACCATAGCCGCCATCTTAGCCTCCCAACCTACAGGTTGAGGGGGCTGATCACTGTCCTGATCAGAGGCATGTGGCCCGGGCTGCGGGGACGGCGGAGCCGTAGCCGGTGGTGACAAATCGTAATCCGTAGGAGGGACGCCGACCGCTGCAGCGGGCGTCTTATTCCGGCGAGTGGCCATCGGTTCCTGTAACGAAATAAAGCGTTACTAAACCGGAATCATCTCAACTACACAAGTGTAAGCCAGTAACCTGGGTTGAGGAACAAGGTACAGAGAACGTGTATTCCAACGTGTCAGTACAGGCGTGAAGCTAAATTTTGCCGTAGGTGTGTGGTAACGAAACCAACCAAACGGGGGGAATCGATCGTGAGATCGCCCACTCTCTCTGTTCCGTACACTTCTCCCACCCGTGGCTACAGCGCCAACAAGTTGGAGAAAATATTACGAAACTCGGAGGTTCGCCTTAAACCGGTCTGGGGTGTTTATAAAAAACACCCAGAAGCATCCCCAACACCATCCTCTATTAGGATCCGGGAGACTTTTCTTAGGAAATGAGCAACTCGGGTTGCCATTTCTCCCTGTCTGAAAAACAGGTGTCGATAGAACTGCAGTATCGGTTTCGTTAGTGCCAGCGGCACCCAAAGTTCTATCCGTAAGTTAAAAAACACGTACAAAGTCCAAAAGGGACGTGAGAAAGTTCTGAACTTTCATACGGTGATGCTATAAAGCATCATAAACAAAGTAGGCTAATAAAAAGTACTTACTTTTGAACAAAATCAGTAGTAGTAGATAAATCCTGTTGGAGCAACTCACAAACGTCCTCCCGTTGTGAGTCACTTATGCTAATTGCTGGACCCGGATGTGCTTCCTTCTCCCTAGCCTGCGGCTAGCCAGAGGCGGCATTATTATATTATATATATATATAGTAAAACATCTCTAACCAACCACCTCCACAGATCAACCACTCCCCTATATAGATTGCTTTATGTGGGTCCCAAACGATCGCCAATACAATACCATTGTAACGAAATGAAAAACTTCCGAAACTGACCACCTCCCTAAATGGATGATTTAAAGTCGATCCCATGGTCGGTCGATTTAGAGGTTTTTCTATATATATATATATATAGTAAAACCTCATATATATATATATATATATATATATATATATATATATACGATAATATAGACCAGACGGTATGGCCAAATGAGTTGAACATCCAACTCCCATGTTGGTATATCATGGGATTCAATTCGAACCCACGGGTTTGAAACCTAGTTGAGTCAAACCAATGACTTAACAATTTATACTTGTCGCTTCCTAGCCAGGCACTCGGCATCATTTGGATAGGGCGAGGATTGGCTGCCTCAGTGTCAGGATAATGTGACTGAGTGGGATATCAGGTTGTGTTGCTGGACAGCCTGGTCTTTTATTCTTAATGGGGCCCAAGTATAAAGTCGCCATGAGTGCGTACTGTCCCAAGTCGGTACCCATCCTGATATGACCTTAGATGTTGTCAGGACGTTAAACTCCAACAAGCAAAGTATGTGCATAGACCGTTCTTTTCAACAAAGGTATGGAGGCAAGTCTGGGTGGGTTCAACCCCTTTGGTATTGGCGGATCGATGTCTGGGTGCATGTCTATTGTTATACTGAGTTGATCGGTGTCAGCGAGTGACTCACCCCAACCTGCTCAACCTCTTTGTGGCCTACTGCGACCAGAGGGCGGGGGGGGGGGGGGGGGGCGCGGGGGGGGAGGCACTCACACAGGCCCCGGTAGGAGGGCTGACGGGGAGAAGGCACCGGGCACAGGGGCTGTCAGAGGCCGGGTGGCCGGGGAGAAGGCACCGGGCACCCGGGGCTGTCAGAGGCCGAGTGGGCGGGGAGAAAGCACCGGGCAGAGGGGCTGTCAGCGGCCGGGTGGCCGGGGAGAAGGCACCGGGCACCCGGGGCTGTCAGAGGCCGAGTGGGCGGGGAGAAAGCACCGGGCAGAGGGGCTGTCAGAGGCCGGGTGGCCGGGGAGAAGGCACCGGGCACCCGGGGCTGTCAGAGGCCGAGTGGGCGGGGAGAAAGCACCGGGCAGAGGGGCTGTCAGAGGCCGGGTGGCCGGGGAGAAGGCACCGGGCACCCGGGGCTGTCAGAGGCCGAGTGGGCGGGGAGAAAGCACCGGGCACAGGGGCTGTCAGAGGCTGGGTGGACGGGGAGAAAGCACCGGGCACAGGGGCTGTCAGAGGCCGGGTGGACGGTGAGAAGGCACAGGGAACCCGGGGCTCTCAGAGGCCGGGTGTACGGGGAGAAGGCACCGGGAACTCGGGCTGTTAGATGCCGAGTGGACGGGGAGAAGGCACCGGGCACACAGACACATGAACACATGCACACAGGCACATACACTTGCTATCCGGACCGCACTTCGTCCACACCTCTCTCAAGCTCCTCTCCGCTGGCCATGCTCATCCTTGATAATGTCTGAAAAGAGTTCCAGGAGGGGGAGCCCACCAGCATTTCACTTTCTGCTCTTACTCTGTCCGTGTCTTTGGCTCATCGGCTGGTCAATATAGAGCAAATAGACATGGTCCTTTGACTCAACTCTCCTACTTTCTCTTCCCAGACGGGATGGCCGAATGAGTTAGAGCGTCTGTCTCCCATGTTGGTAGATCATAGGGCCATGGGTTCGAACCCTGGTTGAGTCAAATTGAATCTTGTCGCTTCCTAGCCAGGCGCTCCGCATTATTAGGATAGGGCAAGGACTGGTTGGCTCAGTGTCAGGATAATCTGACTGAGTGTGATATCAGGTCATGGTGCTGGCGGCCTGGTCTTCCAGTGGGGCAGCACTATAAAGTCGCCATGAGTGCACACTGTCACAAGTCGGTACCCATCCTGATATGACCTTAGATGTTGATAGGACATAAAACAACAACAAACAAACAAAATCAGAACTTTTTTTTCTCCCAGGCTTACTTCTCCCCCTGATAAAGGGAGTTGTTTGCTTGGGTGGAGCCCTTTACCTTATCGTTTCTCTCACTTTGTTCTTGTTGCTGGAACCGCTGGACCCATCTTTACCCGTCCCTTCCTCCTAAATCCTTGCCGCTGTCGACTAGATAGGAGTGCTGTGCTACTGCAGGACCAGAGTGATTCAGGGACGCCCCAACAATTCGTCGTTTAATTGCTGTAAAGACATCCCCAGCTTCTACAACCGTCCTACCAGAAGATTAATCTTCAAGCAAAGATTGGACCGATTTATCAGTGCTTCTCTATATTGCTGCAGTTCCTCAGCTGGTAACCATCGTAAGGATACAAACCCCTAGAAGTCCCCAGAAGTCAAGACAGGCACATATCTACACATGGACACACGCTCACAAACATACAAGCACACACGCACACAAATTAGAGAAGCACACATGCACACATATCTAGGAGTCCTGGATATATTAATAACGGGATAATTTATTCCTGTGACTTTATTTGGAAGTGGAGTTTATTTTATTCTTCGCTTCATCAGCAGTCATTTGTCACACTCAGCCACACCACACGCACAATCAAACATTCCCCTCTACCTCACCACAACCACATACAGTCATATATACATACAGTAAAACCTCTCTAAATCAACCGACCATGGGACCGACTTAAAATGGTCCATTTAGGGAGGTGGACTGTTTATGTAGTTCTTTTTATCATTACCATGGTATTGTATTGGCGGTAGTTTGGGACCCAAAAAATAAAGCGATCGATAAGGGGGAATGGTCGATCTGTGGAGGTGGTCGGTTAGAGAGGTTTTACTGTATATGTATACACATATATACCCTATATATTAGATTGGGGTCATCATAATACTATATCCTGTCACCGCAACACAATGTCTACACACGAGGGAGACTCACACAGTTATTTATAATATCAAAACAAACACAAAGATCACATACTCATAGTCATACAACTACTACTGATAATATCACAGTCAAAAACTGTCTCCCATGGTGACACAATTGTTATCTATAATATCAAAATGAAAACGGAGATCACAGATTCATACAATTGTTACCCATTGTATCATTCAACAACTGACACTTGTTTCGTAGACCGGTTACGTATAATATCAGAGTAAAACAGGGTCACTGGCTTGTTAAGTAATATCACAATAAAACACTGACAAATAGACTGACAAACCTGTTAATTAAAATACCCAAATTAAAGCACAGACTCACAGACTCAGCCACACATTATGTATATATCACAATAAAACACAGATCCACAAACCTGTCACTTATATGACAATAAAGCACAGATTCACGCACCTGTTACTTATATCACAATAAAACACATACGCTCACACACATGTTACTTATAGTTATAATATCACACACAATCAAACACAGACTCACACACCTCTTAATTATATCACAATCACACACAGACTCACACACATGCTACTAATATCACAATCAAACACAGACTCACACACCTGCTACTTATATCACAATCAAACACAGACTTACACACCTGTTACTTATATCACAATCAAACAGATTCACGCACCTGTTATTTATATCACAATCAAGCAAATACTCACACACCTGTTACTTATATCACAATCAAACACAGACTCACACACCTGTTACTTATGTCACAATCGAACACAGACTTACACACCTGTTACTTATATCACAATCAAACACAGACTTACACACCTGTTACTTATAATATCACAATCAAACACAGACTCACACACCTGTTTCTTATATCGCAATCAAACACAGAATCACACACCTGTTACTTATAATATCACAATCAGACACAGACTCACACACCGGTTACGTATAATATCACAATCAAACACATACTCACGCACCTCTTACTTATATCACAATCAAACACAGATGTGCACACCTGTTACTTATACTATCACAATCACAAACAGAGACAAACACCTCTTAATTATGTCACAATCAAGCACATACACACACCTGTTATTTAAATCACAATCAAACACAGACCCACACACCTTTTACTTATTAGTTATATCACAACCAAACAAAGATAGATGCGCATACTTGTTATACCCCTGTCACACTATGACGTAATGAGGAAATGTAAGCCTGACGTGATCACTTTTTGTCATTATGTTGAAGTACGTTGGGTTACGTTATGATGATGTTAGACTGACGTCGAGCTACGTCACTTTACGTCGTGTTACATCGGCGCGCGTCAAAGTTTTGAACCTGTTCAAAACTTTTGACGTAACTCAAACGTAAGGGTTTACGTTCGCCGTATTCGGTGAATGTCAATGACATTAAACGGATGTTAGTCAAATGCTGCTCACTACGTTCAACTACGTTCCAGTACATTGACCCACATTAAACCCGGTGGAAGCGTCCACGCGGCATAATGGGAATGTCAGGAGAACATCAGGAGAACATCAGGAGAAAGTACGTTCAATGTAAGTTCAACATTTCACCACCGTGTCATGACGTATGTAACGTCACGTAACGTAGTTCTGGCGATGGAATAACGTTCATAAGGTTCCGTGAGCGTAATGACGTTGTCCTCTCTCGTTGAATGGCGGTATCACTCCCTTTACCGACGTTATGCTCTCGTCAACTACGCTGCATCCACGTTCAACTTGTGCCCAAATTTACATACTACGCCGAGAAGTTCAACATTCTTCACGTTCTCCTTATACTGACGTCATTACATCGTAGTGTGACAGGGCCTTTACTTATGACATCACAATAAAACACCCGTTACTTAAAGCTGCATAATCTGATGAAGAATCAAATTTCCCAAACCAGAACACTCACCTAGATTTGATTCTACATATCTAACTTAGATACTGGTGCATTTATTAATAATTTATTTCCACATAGAAAGGAAAACCAAGTCAATTCAATAGAACCTGTTATGGCTGAAGCCTATGGTGTCAGAGCTTTGGCGTGCCTGCCAAAATTAATCTTCCATGTTTGCGCTTCAAACATCTCCAAAGTTAGCCATTTAAACTAAAAGTTATTTCAATCTAAAATAAAGTAGGTCATAAGGATTTATTTTTAATTTTTTTCTATTGAGTCTGTATTTATACTGTCCATAGCATATAAGCCCGGGTACCCAGGCTTGTTTTCAATGCTGGCCAGTTGTAGTGTTGGTGTTATCTTACCACACAGTAGCTGCTGATAAGGTATTTGTTTGCCTGCATTTCAGTAGCAGATAGATAATTGGTTGGTATGGTTAATAGCCTATGTTAGTTTTTTTTGATTTTCTTGGTAATCTAATGTATTTATCCCAGAAAAGTGCAGAAATTCAAAACCATCGGACTCTGCAACTTTAATATGACACCAACAACTGACTCACCGAACTGCTCACAGAGTAGGCGAGGGTCGGCATCTTCACTCCGTTTTCCAGCTTCACGCACACCAGGTCGGTATCCATGGCAACCGTCGGATCCCGCATCACCACGAGGTCGAGGAGAGGATGCTCGCAAGACAACAACACCACCCCTCCTAATACTCTCTGACTTGCCGACAACCAGCCGCCTCGTACAACGCAGGTAGTCTGGGCTGCAGAGTGGGTGTGGTGGTGATGTGGGGGTGAGGGTGGAGGGTGGTGGGGTGATGATGGGTGTGTGTGGATGTGGGTGTGGCCAGGTGACCGACAATAGCTATGGTGTTGGGGATGGGAAGATGGTGGAGAGTGAGGAGTGGAGAGTGGAGGGTGAAGAGGGGAGAGTGGAGGATGGAGAGGGGAGAGTGGTAGGTGGAGGGTGGAGAGTGGAGTGTGGAGAGTGGAGGATGGGGGTGGAGAGTGGATGGTGGAGTGTGGAGTGTGGACAGTGGAGGATTGGGGTGGAGAGTGGATGGTGGAGTGTGGAGAGTGGAGTGTGGAGAGTGGAGGATGGGGGTGGAGAGTGGATGGTGGAGAGGGCAGAGTGGAGAGGGGAGAGTGGAGGTTGGAGAGGGGAGAGTGGAGGGTGGAGAGGGGAGAGTGGAGGGTGGAGGGTGGAGGGTGGAGGGTGGGGGTGGAGGTGTAGAGAGTGGAGGGTAGAGGGTGGAGAGTGGAGGTTGGGTCGAGGGGAGAGTGGAGGGTGGAGGGTGGAGGGTGGAGAGTGGAGTGTGGAGGGTGGAATGTGGAGGGTGGAGGGTGGGACTTGGTGCTGGTGGTGGCAGCGATCCAATATATCCTACCTCCAGCTATGGGTGATTAGGGTGGCCGGAGAATGGTGGGGGAGGGAAGGAGGGAGGGGGCAGGGCATGGGAGATGGGTGTGTGGGGGGGATGCTTCGTCATTAATTAATTAATCCAATATGGCGGCGCCCAGTACACAGCGGGAGTGTACGGCTTAGTGGTGTTGGTAGGTAGGTAGATCCGCTACTCCACGTGCTGTGAGGGCTGTCTGTCAGGATGTGAGTGCCTGTTGTTGAACACAGGCCTTCCTTGTATGGCGGTAGAGTAGAGTTGTGGCGTGTGTGTATATATATATATATGCAGGTATGTCTGGCTGCGGTGACGGCCAGCGGGAACTGACTTGCTGTGTGCGGTGTGTGGCACCCGTGTGGTTATTGTATACACTGCGTGGGTGTTGGGAGGCGGGGCGGTGTGTCACCGCAGATCACCGCCTCAGTGGTCGCCGTCGCCGGGGCCTGTGTCTGTAAGTGCGGCAGTGGAGAACTCACCCAAAACACATTGCAAACTGCACAGCCAAGGAAACAAAAAATCGATTCGAAAAAAGTTACATTAATTCCAAAGCCATTACCATATCTGAACTTGTCTCGTGAAGAGCTTTAATTTGATATGTAAAAACGTATATCTACCGCGAACGCTGCACGTTTTGGGCCATGTGTGTAGAGGGGGTGTAATGACGTCACAAGACAACTTTCGGTGGCGATATTGGATGACATACAGAAGGCTTGCAACTGCCTACACTGTGCTTATTTACTGATTTGTTGGTTTATTTGTCACTGGTTTGAGCAGTTTGGCGTCAGAAGTTGTTGCTAAAGTGCTGTAAGTAAACACATTGGATGTAAACTGCCCAGAACCTCCCAGAACACAATAAAATTCTGTTTTACTGCATCTGCTTGCATTCACAACATGGCTAGGGAGTGTGCTCGTAATCCAAGATGGCTGGCCGCTGACCCTTGACTGCTGAGTGATGATGTCACATGCACTCCCTCTATAGTTGTTGTAGGGCGTACATTTGTAGAAGCAGGTTGTTGGTTGATTGGTTTAGCAGGGCTACACCAGCTGCCAGTCTGCATCGTGTTTAGGGCCAGGGGTGCAATGATTTCTCACTCTGCCTCCTGCTAGCAGCTAGTGTCTGAGTGACGTGTGTGACCACTCGGCCAAGCACTTACCTACCACCTACATGGTTGGTCGCTGTTTGGTTCTAAATGTAGCATTTAAATTTGAATTTACACCGGGCGCGGTGGCCCAAGCGGTAGAGAGCAGGCCTCCCAAAAATGTTTTATTTAACGACGCCTCTAGAGCACATTGATTTTTATCATTGGCTATTGGACATCAAAGTGAATAGAATCAATAAAGCTGGAATACTATTCAACATGAAGATGAATGCCAGGAAGACCAAAACAATGGTTATAAGTAAAAAGACAGATAAACCAAATGTCAATATAACCATAGATGGCACAAACATAGAACAAGTATCCGAATTCATATATCTCGGACAAAAGATTACAAATGATGGGAGATGTGAGGAAGAAATTAAAAGAAGGATAACAATAGCCCGAACAACATTCTCCAAAATGTATAGAGTGTTAACATCAAGTAAGATATTAATACAAACAAGGAAGCGTATTCTTCAGTGTTATGTGTGGTCTACTCTAATGTATGGGGCAGAGACATGGACAATCTCTAAGAAAATGTACAAACGTTTAGCAGCATTTGAGATGTGGACTTATCGAAGGATGATGAAAATATCATGGACAAAGAAGATCACCAACAAAGAAGTTCTCAGAAAAATTAAAAATAAGAAAAGTAATAAGAAAAGCTTGTTTGCCACTATACAGACAAAGAAACTTATTTATTTTGGCCACATCATTCGTCAGAGTTCAATATACCGTACATTGTTGGAAGGGAAGGTGAATGGCAGCAGAGGGAGAGGGAGACCAAGAACATCATGGTTTACAAATATTTCACAGTGGACAGGCTTGAATTATTCACAGTCCATCAGAACAGCACAACATCGGGACAAGTGGAGAACCATTGCATCCAACCCTCGACTAGAGGATGGAACTATTGATTGATTGATTGATTGGACATCAAACATATGGTCATTCTGACATATTTCTTTGGAGGAAACCCACTGCCGCCACAAAGGCTACTCTTTCCACTGAGCAGGATCGATCAGATGACTGACACCTTCAGATGTGGACACTCTACTGCCTGAGCTACGTCCCACTCCCCAGTGCAGGCCTCCCGTGCGGGAGATAGAGAGTTCAATTCCCCGTTGAGTCAAACCAATGACTTATAAAATGTATATGTGTTGCTTCCTAGCTTAGCCCTCGGTACTAATAGGATAGGACAAGGACTGGTTAGCTCAGTATCAGGATAATGTGAATGAGTGAGATATCGGGTCATGGTGTCAGTGGCCTGATTTCCCAGTGAGGCAGCACTATAAAGTTGCCATGAGTGTACACTGTCACAAGTCGGTACCCATCCTGATATGACCTTAAATGTTGCCAGGACGTAATACTCCACCAACCAATCGTAGAATGTTTACAGAAATACAGGTAGGTCTCTGTACATAGTGAAACGCCATTATAACTTGCCTCGATTTACAGCGAATTGGTATATAACGCGAAGATTCATTAGACCCAGAATTATTTAATTCAAAGGTAATTCAGTAAACCGAACCCCGATTTAGCAGTGACCCCATTTCCCCATGCATTTGCATTATATGGAACTGAACGATCACGTTATGATGGGGTCATACTGTATATGTCCTCGTTCTCTTTTTCTTTCTCTCCCCCTCTATTTGTCCATATATATACATATATATATATGTATATTTATATATATATATAAAACTGGCTATGGTGGAGGAGAGAAAGAGAGGGAGTCGAAGCGAGGAGTTGGTGGGAACCATCTAATTTTATTTTTGCAATGAAGGCCTATGGCCGGGCAAACGAAATAGCCCTACCTATACAAAGCTAAACTTGTGTAGTAGTAGCAAGCTGAGCGCCAGCACGATTAAATGAAAAGTGGCAGCAGCGCCGTAGCAGCGGAGCAAAATGCTAGGACCGGAGAATATATACATAATCGAGAATAAATAATACATAGTTAAAATAAGGTAGGAGAACCCCACCTATTTATATGCATATAATAAATTATATTTTACATGTATATTGATTGATTGATTGATTGGTGGTTGCTTTACGCCGTGTCGGCAGCATAGGCCATATTCACGGCGAGAAATGTTTGTTTTTTGTTCAAACCATCGCTTTTACATGTAAAAGCAGACAATCAATTATGTGCCAATAGACACTAATATGGTTTATAGATGCATATATGTGCTCTATAAACCATTATGGGAATATAAGCTAAGACAGTAACCCTCACAGTTGGTGGACTTGTGAGCGTGGAACTAAGAATGGCTTCATTTGTTTCCCGGTGTCATAGATTTATTTGCAAGCATGGACTAAGAAGGCAATGATGTAGTTCCTCGCCTAGCTGCGCCGCCACCTGTGATTGGTCAGGCCTGCGTCTCCATGGTCACTTATGGCTGGATTTTAATCTCAACCAAACCTTGTTTTGTTAAAGCTGCATAGTCCGATGAAACATCAAATTTTCAAAACCTAAACAATTATCTAGATTTTGATTCTACATATCTAACTTTGATACTGATGCACTTTTTAAGCATTTGGTGATACATATATGGGTATATTGAGTCAATTTAATAGAACCTGTTACTGCAGAAGCCTTTGGTGTCAGACTTTTGGCGTGGTTGCCAAAACTAATTTGACATGTTTGCACTTCACATATCTCAAAACTTTGCGATTTAAAATAAAAGTCACTTCAAACTAAAGTAAGGTATATTATTCTTTATAGCGCAATCAATTTAATATATTCAGAAACCCAAAACCATCGGACTATGCAACTTTAATATATTTTGTTCTTCTGGAAACACTGTTTATATGGATATATATGTTACATAAGACATTATACGAGTATAATAAGCCAGAAGATTCGAACCCTGGTCGAGTCAAACCAATGACTTTAAAAATGATACTTGCCGCTTCCTAGCCAGGCACTCGGCATTATTCAGTTATTAGGATAGTGCAAGGACTGGTTGGCTCAGTGTCAGGATATTGTGACTGAGTGGGATATCAGGTCATGGTGCTGGTGGCCTGTTCTCCCAGTGTGACAGCACTATAAAGTTGCCATGAGTGTGCACTGTCACAAGTCGGTATCCATCCTGATATGACCTGAGATGTTGTCAGGACGTAAAATTCCAACAACCAACCAATCTCTATATACATACAACTCCCAAGGTTACACATACTCTACTACAACATCACGTTATCATACGGCCCTTTCTTATCTCTTTGTTACAAAGATATGCACGATAAGTTTAAGAAGTAACACATTTGGACGCAATCGCCTGGCAGGATGTTTGTATATAATATATATATTTAAAAAAAAAAAAATTCTTGAAGATTTATACTGCCTATCATAGACTTGTTTTCACCATTAGAGTGTTTGTCGATAGAAAGCCCAGGCCTACACTTCTACCGACCCAAGGGATTTTTAAGCTCCCATATCACATAGACATGGTGTGAGAGCAACTGGCCTTTGATGACACTGTAAGTTCTACACAGCAGTGGACATCCAAATTGGCAGAGGCGGGGGCATGGGGAATCGAACCACCAACCTTCAGATTAGGAGTCCGACTTAGACAAAATTCACACTTTAACCACTCTGCAACAGATATATATGTATTACATGAGTGGTTTATTGCATGTTGCACTCAGGTTAGTATATATACATATATGTGTCTGGGTGGGTGGTAGGCGGTACGTGTAGTACACGGGTGAACGACAATGTAGTGTAAATACGGGCAAAAATAGCTTTAGTGTGGAACAGGAAGTAGAAACTGTGGTTCCATGATCAAATGGCTACATATATTGGCACAGATTTAGTGAAATGGGAGAGAATGCAAAAAGACAAGATGCTGACCATAGAACGCCATCGATTTCAATATTAAATCATACATATTAAACTAGCTATTTTATTATATTTTTCAACTCAAAGGTAGCGGGTAAATATGAAGACATCTACAAAGAATAAATGTTGCTTCTTAGATTGTGAAATTAGGCTCTCATTTCATTAACCCGCTTTTTCGACTATTTTTATATCAGCTTGGTATTCACCCATGTACTGTGAGTACCAGGGGAATCCTTTATCTAGGTGGATGGGTGTATGCATCTATTAAGGATTTGCTTGTGACGGAGGCATCACACAACTCATGCATCGTGGTTGGATAGAGGCAGTTCCTTCTACTATCAAGTGTGTGTGTTAAGTCACTGATATGTTTAATTTGAACACTTATTGAGTAAGTTACGCTCCTAAATAACATTGTTTCAACCCCCCAGTGAATATTCATGGTTCTAAATAACTCTCGCGGGTTGAAATAATGTTATTTAGGAGCATAACTTAAGCCCTGTTCACACGGGCAAAATGTGAGGCGAATCAGGCAAATCGAATCAGGTGAGGCGAATTAGGCGCCCGTTCACACGGGCACTGCGTGAGGCGGAAGTGGATATCTGCGCATGAGCAAGTACAGACTAACCAGCGCCATTTTGGGTTCGAGGATGCTGGCACCAGAGAGTGTGGGTTCGACCTAGATATGTAATGACTGAATCGTATTGGTTTGGAACGGTCAAAACTTCTGCTGGGCAGTGAAACCCTAAAAATCAATAATAAAAAAAATATCTGTGCACCTCTAGCAGGTTCATAGACCAAATTATATAATATGGGCTTTTGATCGACCGGAAAGTCAACAAAGTAAGCTCTCGACTGCGCATTCGTGTGAGGTGCTTAATCCGCCTCAGTGCGTCCAGACGGGCAAAATAAATCGAATCAGAGAAATCGCCTCACGTAAACTACCTCGCTTAGGTGGTTTACATGATCCGCATCACGTGAGTCGAATCAGCCCTAATCCGCCTCAGACGTCCGTTCACACGGGAAATGTGCGTCGAACTAGGCAAGTCGCTTTCTACGAATCGATTTACATTCCCCGTGTGAACAGGGCTTATCTCAATAAGTGAAATTCAGCTCAAATTAAAACCACAATCCGAGCGATATTAAAGCCGCCGCATCGTAGTTGTGACTATTCCCACACGCTTGATACGAAAGCAAGCTGCTTCTATCCAACCATGATGGCCGACTCGGCACTGGTCACGTGATGCTAATTATTTGATGCAAATCCTCAATAGTCAGTTATTAAAGCGGCATAGTCCGATTCAGGTATAACAGTTTCAAAATCAAAACATCTACCTATGTTAATTTGATTCTACGTAGTCTATCCAACTGGATCCTAATTCCTATGGGGAAGGTGTTGAGTGCAAATCACCTAAATTAACCACCTACCCTCAGACTCAAACCAACTAAAAAAAAACATACACCAAATACATTCATATATATGTTATATAATACACGATGCGAATATAAATACTGAATGCAGTCCATACTGTATTCTCTTGTACTCCCCCTCTTGCAGACCAGCATTCTACCTGTATACGTACGACCAGACGGGATGGCCGAATGCGTTGAGCATCCGTCTCCCGTTTTGGTAGATTGTGGGATTCGGTTCGACGTATTCGAACCAACTGGTTCGAACCCTGGTCGAGTCAAATCAATAATTAAAAAAATTGATACTTGTCGCGTCATGGCCAAGCGCTCAGCATTATTAGGATAGGGCAATGACTGGTTGGCTAAATGTCAGGATAATATGACTGAGTGGGATATCAAGTCATGGTGCTGACGGTGTAGTCTCCCAGTGGGGTAGAACTACAAGTTTGCCATGAGTGTGCGCTGTCACAAGTCAGCATCCGTCCTGATATGATCTTAGATGTTGCCGGGGCATAAAACTCCACAACAACCAACCACCTGTATACACAGGCCTCACAATGACCACGGCCAGTGGCGCCACCCTGCGGGCGATTGACACATTAAAGATAACCGTGCAGTGCGCTGCCAATTTTTGTTTGTATTAATATTATCCGGGGCGGATGATCGCTGTTAGATGATATATTACTCAGCCGGCTGCATTGTTTGTGTTCCGTGATGGGTGGCTGACTATTATTTGAGTATTAATACACATACAACACACCCAAACACACCACATACATTAGCCATATGTAGACAACTGACGGGCTCCTCCTCCCACAAATGCACAACAATAAGAACCACACCCAGGGCTGCTAATATTATACCCCAGTCACAAGAGGCCTGCGTTCGCTAACGATCGATTCGCGATGTCAAAACCTCCTCCTTGCGCCCTCCTTATGCCCTGATTGAGTGCTGTCGCCACGAGGACGCCAACCTCCCGGCGTCCATTTCGGGAATTTTGGACGCAAGGAGGTTGCTGCTGCTGCACGTGCAACCTCCTTACGCCCTGTTCCGGCAGCACCATTTAAAATGGTTGGCGCCCTGGCGCCGCCCTGGGTTGATGCCAACACATGCGATGCTGCAGTCACCATGTGGTCGGCTCTGACCATGCTGACCTGGCGCTGACATGGCGCCGACATGGCGCCGACATGGCGCCGACATGGTGCCTAAAACGTATTTGAATCAATGTATCGAATGGAATGCTGGGTGGTTGGCGTCCTTTTGGGCGTAGGGAGGTTGGCGGCGAACGCTGCCTTTCGTGTGACTGGGGTATATGTTATCTGTAGTCCACCCATCCGGTTAGAATGACTAAGTTATTTGCTTAAAGTTGCATAGTCCGATAATTTTGAGTTTCTGATATTTTCTGAGATAAATATATTAGGTTGATAGCTATAATCTACCTTACTTTAATTTGAAGTAACGTTTATTTTAAATGGCTAACTTTTGAGATATTTGAAGTGTAAGCATGCAAAATTAATTTTGGCAAGCACGCCAAAACTCTGACACCATAGGCTTCTACAGTAAGAAGTTCTATTAAATTGACTCGATCTTCCCTTCCCTTTAATAAATACACCATTATCTACTTTAGATATGTATAATCAAACCTAGATCATTCTTTTGGTTTTGAAAATTTGATGTTTTCATCGGACTATGCAGCTTTAATATATATATATATATATATATATATATATATATATATGCGCGTATATGTATACAATGTGTACATATGAATACACATATATAAACATGCAACCATACACATATATGCATACATAGATATTTGAATGTATATACGCTATATAAAAAATTCTCGGTCGCGAGTGAACAGTGTAGCATCCTGGTTAGGATCATGCCGGTGGCGCCATCACCGGTCACGTGGTTGGAGGTGGGGGGGGGGGGGGCATACATCAAGTAAGGCACCCCATCAATAACAAAGTAGTAAATAAATATATAATTCCCTTCCGTGCGTTTATACTGGCATGATGCTTATACGTCACATATATTGTATATGTATTTTTGTACATATACAGTAAAACCTCTCTAAATAGACCGACCTGGGAACCTACTTTAAGTGGTCCATTTAGGCAGGTGGTCGGTTTAGGGAGTTAGAAAATGGTTACAATGGTATTGTTCGGACCCAAATAAAGCGATCGATATAGATATAGGGGAGTGGTCGATCTGTGGAGGTGGTCGGTTATGGAGGTTTCACTGTAGATGCATACTTGTCACTACCTAGCCTGGTGCTCAGCATCTCTAGGATAGGGCAAAGAGCAGTGGAATGAGGAAGACCAATTGTCCGTGACTGAAATTCTTTATCAAATTAAAATTTAAAAAAATTAAGATTACAAAGTATTCTAATCAGCAGCAAAAAGACCAACAACCACAACCTGCGCCCCCCCCCCGACCTAAAACAACTTAAAAAACTCCAATAACTAGAAAATACAAAGTTTGACAAAAGCTGGCCTGACCGACACTTGATCTGACTCTTTTGTGACAGTCGGGTCATACACATTTCCCGGTGTCAACTGAATCGTTGCATGAGTCGTGTTATGTGCGTTTAATGGACACTGTTGTAGTGGGACGCCGGCACATTGACCCGCGCATGCGCACCACCGACTTTTACGCCCAGCGTCCTCGGTTTCAATGCTCAGCATACAATAGATGAGATCTGCGACGCCGGTGATATTTTGCACATCTACAAGAAATGAAAATAAAATAACTATGTAATGCACTGTAGCTAACCTAACCACCCCAATGTCTCCCCTCGCCTTAAAAGAATAGACAGTACATGATATTCACACGCATGCGCTGTGGCAACGGTCCCACAACCATAGTGTTCGTCGTCACCATCAGATATCGCATGCATTGTGAATATTGTGTATTAATAGTGACTGACTAGTTTGGTACCCTCCTAATATTTTCAAAAGGGTCCAAACATGAACATTTTATTTTTCTTGGAAACTCCAATGACCCAAAAGCAAAATACTTTTGGAATTTTCAAAATATCCTAAAATTTGACTGACATACATGCATTTGAAAGTTAGTAATTTCCATAGTTTTGTATGCGCTGTGGCAATAGTCCCACAACTGTCGTGTTCGTTGTCACCGTCAGATGTTGCATGCATTGCGAATATTGTGTATTCCTCCGCTGCGACTGACACATGAGTAAGCGCACCGGGGGAGGGAGGTGGGCCGATGGTGGCGCCACCGGTACAGATTGGTAAGTTGGTTGGACAAGATAGTATAGATGATTGATAGGTTCCCTTAGATACCTTTATATTCGCATAATGCATTATAAATCATATATATATAAGATTTAGAATGCATTATGCGAATATATAATGCATTATGCTATTCATTATACTTTTATATTCACATAATGCATTATAAATCATATAAGGCGCAAACACCTACAAACGCCATTCGGGCCAAAATGAAATCATGACTAACAGGTTTGAGCTGAAACTGCCATCATTCTGATCATCAAATTCTTTTTTTTCCCCACATAAAACAACAGATTCCCTATATAATGCATGACCCAATATGACAGAAGGAACATGCTACTTACTAGGTCCATATTCAATAATGTTATGGGGGTGATGAAAATGGGAAATATTGCGCCTAGAGCGGGACTCAAACCCACTTCTCTTTGCATTCTGGGCCAGTGTGCTAACCATTACACCACCTAGGCTCCCTGATATCACCACACTACCCATGCCTACATGTCTCTGTGGTTACTTGCCTGAGAGGTCAGTACAGACTACTACACTTGCCCCCCCTGGAACTGTAAGTCTTTTAAAGCTTACAATTACATACATACAGGCAATGCACTAACACATACATACACAGGGTAGGTTCAACAACCATACAGTGTGTAGGTAGTACAGGACCTGGGTCACGGCACCAGTGTCATCGGGGGTGATGAAAATGGGAAATATTGCGCCTAGAGCAGGACTCAAACCCACCTTTTCTTTGCATTCCGGGCCAGTGTGCTAACCATTACACCACCTACGCTCCCTGATATCACCACACTACCGATGCCTACATGTCTATGTGGTTACTTGCCTGAGAGGTCAGTGCAGACTACTACAATAATTATTACATATAATATAAAACCTTTAACACTGATTCAAATAATTTAGATGTTTTAAATTTCTTTTATAATAAATATATAACCATTCGAATATGAATATGCCATTACGAATTTATAATCTATAACCATTCGAATAAAATTATACTAAGTTGTACATAAGGACACACTGCCAACATCAGCTACTTTACTAAGTCCATAAAATATTATGCAATATTTGATTGCTCCAAACTGATATTAAAGCTGCATAGTCCGATGAAGCATCAAATATTCAAAACCAAAACAAGCATCTCAATTTGATTCTACATATCTAACTTAGAGTTGCATAGTCCGATGGTTTTGTGTTTCAGAATTTTCTTAGATAAATACATTAGGTTGATTTTTATAATGTACCTTACTTTAGCTTGAAGTAACTTTTATTTTACGTCGCTAACTTTTGAGATATTTGAAATACAACCATGCAAAATTAATTTTGACATGCTTGCCAAAACTCTGACACCATAGCTTTCTGCAGTAACATGATGTATTCAATTGCCTCACTATTCCCTTCTGTGAGGCGACAAATGTTTAATAAGTGCATCAGTACCTAAGCTAGATATGTAGAATCAAATTTAGATCATTGTTTTGGCTTTGAAAATTTGATGACTTCATCGGACTATGCAGCTTTAAATACTGGTGCACTTGTTAAATATTTGTCACCATATAGAAGGGAATACTGAGCCAATTTATTAGAACATATTACTGCAGAAACATATGGTGTTAGAGTTTTGACAAGCTTGCTAAAACTAATTTTGTTTGTTTGCACTTCAAAAGTTAGCTATTTAAAATAAAAATTACTTAAAGGGAAAGTAGGGTAGATTATAACAATCACCCTAATATGTTTATCTCAGAAAATGACAGAAACTCAAAACCCATCGGACTATGCAACTTTAAATACTATTAATACTCTGTTTATATTGTAGTGGTCTGCACTGACCTCTCAGGCAAGTAACCACATAGACAGGTAGGCGTGGGTAGTGTGGTGACATCAGGGGGCCTAGGTGGTGTAATGGTTAGCACACTGGCCTGGAATGCAAAGAGATGTGGGTTTGAGTCCCACTCTAGGCACAATATTTCCCATTTTCATCACCCCCATGACACTGGTTGCCGTGATCATGATCCTGTACAAGCTATGCGCTGTATGATTGTTGAACCTACCCTGTGTATGTATGTGTTAGTGCACTGCCTGTATGTATGTAATTGTTAGCATTAAAAGACTTATCATGGACAAAGAAGATCACCAACAAAGAAGTTCTCAGAAAAATTAAAAATAAGAAAAGCTTGTTTGCCACTATACAGACAAAGAAACTTATTTATTTTGGCCACATCTTTCGTCAGAGTTCAATATACCGTACATTGTTGGAAGGGAAGGTGAATGGCAGCAGAGGGAGAGGGAGACCAAGAACATCATGGTTTACAAATATTTCACAGTGGACAGGGTTGAATTATTCACAGTCTATCAGAAACAGCACACCATCGGGACAAGTGGAGAACCATTGCATCCAACCTTCGACTAGAGGCCAGAACTATTGATTGATTTTGATTGAAAAAGACTTACAGTTCCAAGGGGGACGAGTGTAGTGGTCTGCACTGACCTCTCAGGCAAGTTAACAGCCACATAGACAGGTAGGCGTGGGTAGTGTGGTGATATCATGGAGCCTAGGTGGTGTAATGGTTAGCACACTGGCCCGGAATGCAAAGAGATGTGGGTTCGAGTCCCACTCTAGGCACAATATTTCCCATTTTCATCACACCCATGACAATATCCATTAGTTACTAGATCCACTTTTCCACAGAGTGTCCTGTACACTGAACTGACCTGCTACCAAGAACACTAATTCTTCCACTGCCCTCAGAGGGTGAGTTGGTGATGGAATTCCTCTATAACCTTTTCCACAGAGTATGCTAGCCACTGAGCTGCTACTAACAACATTAATTCTTCCACTGCCGTCAGAGGGCGCATTGGCGGTGCACCCCATCAATTATAAATTAAAATGTTCCAGCAGCATCCGCCTTCAGCGACCCCTGTGATCAGCGTACACCTGCCGCCATGTGCAAACAATGTTTCAATGTCCCTACAGTTTTTGTCTTATGCGAATGTCCTTCCATTGACAATGCGACACTTGCAATTTCAGGACAACATTGGTCTGAATGCAGAGTTGTCCGCTAAAGACGACAACGACTACATCTACTACAGAGCAGGAACATGCCTGTTGAATGTTCTAATGCACATCTCCTGCCATTTCTGACCCTAAGGAGGCCCGCCCCCTGCGACACCTAGTGGTGGGTGTTACTGTTAGTATACTGTGGTGGATGGGAGGAGGAGGGGGTGGGGTTATATGACAATTCTGTCATAAAGCTGTAATTAAAGCGACTGCTCTTTGATTTACCGACCTGCAACTAAACACACAGGTCTCAACGCTATCCATCTATCAACCAATATGACGTCTCTTTAGTTAGGCTATGACCTATATTAACCTATCCTAAGCCAAGTTGGGTATTAGTTGCATACATGTTTTAAGACTGATGCCCTGTTAACCTGGCAAAATGTTATGTATGTATATATATATGCTGAATAAGCAATTATACGAGTAAAATTATCTGGAACCCAATTAATTATGAACTGTCTCCAGGGTTAATCCAATCTGACACTGCACAAAGTATTCTCCTGGTTCGCTCTTGCCTAACTCCCACCCTACGAGTCATCTACTCTCTAAACTGATCACCTCCCTAAATGGACCTCTGAAAGTCGGTCCCATGGTCGGTCGATTTAGAGAGGTTTTACTGTATATATATATATATATATATATATATATAATTTTAAATTACATACATTGTTACTTTAGTTGAATAAGCCGGCGAATTTTTACTTGTGAGTATGTGCTGTATACTTTATTATGCGAATGTGAATAGCACAGATCACCATTAATAATATTCTGTTGGAGCGTGCATTACCACGTTACCAGCCGATTATTCACTGCCTACCACCTAGCAGCTGAACCTGATGCTGGCGCCACCTACGACTGCTTTTGACACTTCTCACTACTGTACGACCGGCTCACTCACCACACTTAAACAAAAAATGTAGGCAAGGCATTTTTAATCCTATCCAGAGAATATATAACTCAGCCATTATTTGTCTTCGTGTCTTTGATGTAGGAGTAACTATCTATACATACACATACTACATATATATATAGCTCAAATTCGACCCAATATGCCAGTAAATTCTAGATAAAACAGCCATCCCCAGTAGGGGTGTAGGACGACCTTATTCAAAGTTGTATGATCCTGCCCCTAGCCCCCCGCCCCCTCGCCCTCCTCGTCCCCTCGCCCTCCTCGTCCCCTCGCCCCATCGCCCCCTGATTCTCTCGCCCCTTCACCCCCACCCATTCCCTACCTCATCTCGGCCCAGCTGCCACCAAGGAATAGTGAGTGACCTTGACCTATGTATGGACGCCACTTATTCTCTTTTGCACAAGTACAGCCAATAACTGTTCTGCTTGTTATGCTGAATCATGCTATATAAAACTATATGGCATGTATGACGCTCAATCTGACAGAGGTGTGAAAGGGTTGTATGACGTGTCTGCTTTCATTCATTACTGGTTTAATATATGGCTTTTTCAGTCTTTCTTTATTTGTTGTTTCCTTCCTTCTCATCTATCTTTGTTTGTTTGTTTCTCCCTTCCTCCCTTCGGCCGTTCCTTCCTTCCTCCATTCCTTTTATTCTGTCTTCTTTTTGTTTGTTTGTTTGTTTGTTGCTATTTCCGGTTTCTCGGATTATTTTATTTTTTTCTTAGCATCCGTACACTTCCTTCGACCTTGTTTCTTTAGATCAGTCAACAATGCTCAGGACTTCGCTAAATATCAGGCTGAATAGCACTGGAAACCCGCACAGCAAATACGCATGCGCACTGGGTAGGGGTGGAGGTGCGGGGGTGGATGTGGGTGTGGCTGTAGGTGTGGGTGTGGGTGTGAGTGTGGGAGTGGGTGTGGGTGTGGTGTGGGTGTGGGGTGCGTCTGGGGTATGTGTGGGTGTGGGTGTGAGTGTTGATGTTGGTGTGGGTGTGAGTGTTGGTGTGGGTATGAGTGTGGGTGTGGGAGTGGGTGTGGGTGTGGGTATGAGTGAGGGTGTGGGTGTGGGTGTGGGTGTGGGTGTGGGTGTGGGTGTGGGTGTGGGTGTTGGTGTAGGTGTCGGTGTCAGTGTTGATGTTGGTGTTCACGTGAGTGTGAGTGTGGGTGTCAGTGTTGGTGTGGGTATGACTGTGGGTGTGGGAGTGGATATGAGTGTGAGTGTGGGAGTGTGAGTGCCTGTGGGTATGAATGCCGGTGTGGCTTTAATTCACATATAAGGGAATAATAATCCCACAACGAATATATTAAAACGTGTACATGTCGGGAGGGGGAATCTTACACCAGTATTAACTATTATTCTGTTTCTCCCCCATTTATAACATGTATGCTTGTTGCTACCTGGCGATTGGCATTAATACTAGGTTAGGACAAGGAGTGGTTAGCACAGTATCACGATAGTGTGACTGTGTGGGATATTGGGTCATGGTGCCGGCAGCCTGATCTCCCAATGAGGCAGCACTAAAAAGTTGACATGAGTGTGCACTTTCACAAGTTGGTGTCCGTCCTGGTAGGGCCTTGGGTCTTGCTGGGATGTAAAACAACAACAACCGACTAACCTCCCCCGGCCTAAGGGTCTTATAGGACTGGGTCTGGGCTCCTAGATGACATTTTTCTCTCCACCCAGTCGTGCTGACTTGTCCCCCGCCCCCTTTCACCGCCCCCCCCCCCCCGATGACTCCGACCACTACCCACCGGAAGTCAACTCCCTGCCGCATGGTGGTGCCTAAGTACAAGATTCAACCCATACTGCTGCAGTAGGGGTGCAAACCAACCCTATGTAAAAGGTGGCGAAAATGCGGGTCAAAGAATTGAGAGCCTAATTTCACAATCTAAGAAGCAGCAATTATTCTTTACATATGTCTTATTAATAGCCCGCTATCTTTGAGTTGAACAATATAACATAATAGCTAGTTTAATCAGATTTAAAAGTGAAATCGACGGCGTTCTGCGGCCGCCATCTTGTCTTTTTGCATTTTCTCCCAGTTCACCAACTCTGTGCCTATAGAAGTATCCATTTGATACTGGAGGCAGACATTCTACCCACTGGTCCATACTAAAGCTATTTTCGCACGTATTTAGACTAGGTTGTCATTCACCCGTGTACTGCGAGTAACGGGTGAATCCTTTATCTAGGTGGTGCCCAACTCCCTGCCGTCGGAGGTGCCCATACGGTGCTGCACATTAGCAGCCTTCAGTGAGCCAACCCAACTGAAAACGGCTGACCCTGTTTATGCATGCCCGTGTTTATCCAAAGTCCAACACGCAGTCAACGCCCCCCCCCCCCCACCCCCTTAATGACTGACATCCGGGAACAAGGTCAAACACTCGGCTATAGGTTGGTTGGTTGTTGGAGTTTATGTCCTGGCAACATCTAAGGTCATATCAGGATGGGTACCGACTTGTGAAAGTGGGCACTCATGGCACTTTATAGTGCTGCACCACTGTGAAATCAAGCTGCTGGCACCATGACCTGATATCCCACTCAGTCACATTACCCTGACACTAAGCTAACCAGTCCTTGCCCTATCCTATTAATGCCGAGTGCCAAGCTAGGAAGTGATACTTATCTATTTTAAGGTCATTGGTTTGACTCAACCGGGAACTGAACTCCCGACCTTCCGCACGCGAGGTCCGCACTCTGCTGATTAGGCCACCGCGCCCAGTGCTCGTCTATATCTATGTGTATATATGTATATATATATATATAATGTATATATTTATAATGTATATGTCATTCTTCGTGGATATAAAAAAAGGAAAGCAGCTGTCGCATATTCATTCATTACCCGCATCATTTACATCACGTTATTTATCATTCATGAGCTTATAGGTGCTGTATATTTGAGCAGCTCTGGACGGCTCGTGAGTCGGTGGTAGTACAGGAAGTGGACTCCAGGCGGCGCCAGGAGTGTGGTTCACCGGAATGGGAAGTTCAGCGAAATAGGAAGTAATATACGCATGTAACCACCTTTGTTATTTATATTGGTTATTACTCTAATGCATATATATATATATATATTCAGTAAACCGGCCACCTCTACAGATCGACCACTTCTCTATATCGATCGCTTTATCCGGGTCCAAGCAATACCATTGTAACCATATTCTAACTTCCTAAACCGACCACCTCCCTACATGGACCACTTAAAGTCAGTTCCAAGGTCGGTCGATTTAGAGAGGTTTACTGTATATATATATATATATATATATATATATATATGTATATATATATGTATATATACGCGATGTATAAGCATTATGCGAGTATAAATGCGCGGAAGGAAGTTATTATTATTATAGTTATTCTATTCACCACAATTGTTTTTATCATTTGGTGCAGAGTACCCCCCTCCCATGTGACCACTGGCGCCACCACCGCTTTCTTGCCTTACCACGGACACTCAACACTGTTATTCGCCCCCACAATTTAAAAGATATTATTTATTATAATATAAACATGTGTTCTAAATAACGCATATATATATACCTAGATGTTAAGGGATAACAAATCGTATTAGATAGCTGAATCAGTAAGAGCGAAGCCTTCCCGTGTCGAATCATGGACGAGTCAAACCAATGACTTACAAAATTGATATATGTCGCTACCCATCCTGCTATGACCTTAGATGTTGCCGTGAGGTAAAATCCCAACAAACGAACAAATTACCATATAAATCCTTACCCTGAACCACACACAATGAAGAACAATATTTGGTCTGAGTACTTAAATAAATATCTCTGGCAAGATAAATGCCTTGCCCTCCTTTACCAAACTTAAAGCTGCATAGTCCAATGAAATATCAAATTTTCAAAACCAAACCAATTATCTAGATTTGATTTTACATATCTAACTTAGATACTGATGCACTTATTAAGCATTTGTTTCCGCGTAGAAGGCAATACTGAGTCAATTTAACAGAACCTGCTACTGCAGAAGTCTATGGTGTCATAGTTTTGGCAAGCTTGCCAAAACTAATTTTCCATGTTTGCACTCAAAATAGCAAAAAAGTTTACCATTTAAAATAAAAGTAGCTTTGAACTAATGTAAAGTAGATGCTAGTGATCGATCTAATATATTTATCTCAGAAAATAATACAGAAATTCAAAACCATCGGACTATGCAACTTACAATTTGTGGAGTAATGAGGAGTTACCTGCCCGGTAGGGGTGTATATAATCGGCCCCAGGTGGCGCCATGAGCGCTGCACGGTCGGAGCAAATGCATTCGTGGCTCGGAGAGCTTCAATATATACGCAGCAATAATAAACAAACAAGACGGTGTGAACCCCTCCACCAGCTTCTGTACATTTGATACATACCGTATATGTCCCAATAAAAGCATGCTACCCAATAGAACAATAGAAGCACCCCCCCACCCCACACACCCAATTTCATGATTGAAAGCATGCACAAATTTACGATCATATTCAGACTGAATGCACATAAAATAAGACAATCACACTTTATTTCAGAGGCACGACAAAAACAAATACAAATTTACGATCATATTCAGACTGAATGCACATCAAATAAGAAAATCCCACTTTATTTCAGAGGCACAACAAAGACAAATCCATGAAATTCTTTAACTTTGAATAGACGCGCATCCATGTGTTTGCACTCGCGCAGTGCACATCTATTGGGGCATATACGGTATATAATGCATTATATATTCTATAATAAGCACAGGAAATCGCCAGGATTGGTAAACATATACACATAGTGCACATCTGAATCCCAACCACAGTGAATCAAACCCATTATAGCGGTCAACACGTCATAACGACCAAGCCCACCATAGCGGCCAACCCACCCGTGATCACGCCAACCTTTAGCTGAATCCACGACTATGGCTACCTCCCAGCTTCAAATACGGTTAATACAACTACTCCGCTAAACAGACCCTAATGCATTCGTCTCACAGTGGATGAACGAGGTCTGACTGTAGTATGCGGCATTTATACATCATTGTATCAGCATGCACCAGACAATTAGCATCTGCATAGACAATGGGCACATCTACTTGAGTATCTCTCAGTAGGCGCAGGAGAATGTTACTGGACTAATGTATGCCTCCTCCCCCGAGGGGGATTCTGATGGGCCAAGTATTACCATGACCTTTGTGTGCAGGTCCGATCAAAGACGATGCAAGGCAAGTAAGACCTGCCACTTGCTGATTTCACCAGTAAAGCAGGTTAGTTGGTTGTTGGAGGTTTATGTCCTGGCAACATCTAAGGTCATATCAGGATGAGTACGAACTTGTGCCAGCGTGCACTCATGTCGACTTTATAGTGCTGCACCACTGGTAAATCAGGCTGCCGGAACTATGACCCGATATCCCACTCAGTCACATTATCCTGACAATGAGCTAACTAATCCTTGCCCTATCCTATTAATGCAGAGTGCCAGGCTAGGAAGCGACAAGTATTTAATAGAACCTGTCACGGCTGTCCAGAATTTCGGTCTATGCACCAAATTTATTGTGCATATTATTTGTCACTTCAAACATCTCCACAGTTAACCATTCATAACTTTATCATTTATAGGTATTTATTATAATATTTCTTATAATGCTACTGATAACTTCTATAAATATTATAGTTATTCTTAAGATTTTAATACTTTTGATTTATTCATAAATTTTAGTTATTCATATATTATTTATTTTAATGGTATTAATACTTTTATTATATTTATGATTTATTAAATTTTATTTAAAGAGAAAAGTGGAGTAGATTATAACAATCAACGAGATATATTTATCTTTTTAAATATGTGGAGAAACTCAGCCCTATCTGATTATGCAACTGTACTTCAGTGAATGGATATACTGGTCTTAACCCTGCAAGCTGCGTTCATATTTCAAAAACACGATTGCACATATTTGTTGGCTTATGTACCAGGCGGCATGGGTGCAACTCTACAATCGAAAAATATGATTTTAGATATGCTTAATATTCTGAGTTGATAGCTGGAGTTAATTCAAATCAAACAAAGTCGAAAGCTGAGAATCATCTAAAATCTGTCGCAAGTGTAGAGACCCGTCATGATATTACTTTAGATATTGCTAACACGTAAAGCTGGAACAAGAAAACAAACAAGCCACACAGGAAGAGTACACTGTACCCGCTCGACCATCCCGTTCAGTTAAATTATTTAAAATTTATTGAGGTGTTATGCCCTTACATGATCTAAGGTCATAGCAGGACGAGTACAAACTTTTGACAGTGTGCACTAATGGAAACTTTATAGCGCTGGAAAACTGAACCACTGACATCATGACCCCCAATATCCCACTCAGTCACATTATCCTGATACTGAGCCAACCAGTCCTTGTCCAATCCTATTAATGCCCGAGTGCCAGGCTCGGTAGCGACAAGTATAAATTTTGCAAGTCATTGGTTTGGACGTTCCAGCTCGACCTCCACATGGTAAGCCAACCCATGCTCTTACCGATTCGCCTATCTGGTCTGGTCACGTGACCCAGTTTAGTGAGAGGAGACCTTGTGGCTGGTCTGTAAATGGCCAGGGTCCAGTTGGCCAGCCTTACTGCCACAGGCTCCAGAGGTCATGACCCAGGCACAGTTGGCATGGGTCTCTGGGTGTGTGCACATTTATATATGCAATCGAACATCGCAGAAAATGTAAAGCGCGAAAAACAAAGTTTACAGTTCCTAAGAAGAATTGACCAGACGGAATGGCTGAATGAGTTAAGCGTCCGTCTCCCGTTTTGGTAGTTCCAGGGATTCGAGCCCATGGGTTCGAATCCTGATCGAGTTATGAAAGTGATGTAAAAGACGGTATATGTTGGCATAGGCCACTGAGATTGGAACTGTACCCTGGCTAATGCTCTCCAAGCACGCCTCTTCAGTGTCTCTAACTGAATATTTGGAGGGAGACTGCCACACTGGTTAGTGTGCAAGTGCAACGTAATGGGGTTCCCCAGAGTTCTTTGGTATTATTTGGTCATGTGGGGAACCGTACTACATCATGTGATGAGGGTATTGCACACTTGACATCATTCATATACTGCATTCTGAGTTTGTTTGTCATCTCAGTGGCCTATATCATGTGACTTAATGGGGCTGTCACACTCTGACCTATGGCGGCGGCGTATGTGTAATGTCGCAAAATAAAATGATAATAGGTCGAGATACACCTACCTTTTTGCACTCTAGCGACGTATGAAACGTACGCGTAGCGTATGCCTGGCGAATGGCTACCGTATCGCTACCGTATATCGACGGATGCAAAGCATATGACGACATATGCTCGGCGTATTGGGACGGTTGGAGGCGAAAGGACCAGCGTATGAGTAACCTATGCCGATGTACCCCCAACCTATGCATAACCTATGCTGGCATATGTCTAGTGTATCTGTAGCGTACATCTAGCATATGAGAAACATATGAGGCATACACCGGCATAGGTTGAACAATTTGAACATGCACAAAAATTGTTTCGGCAGCTCGACCTAAGCCGACGTATGACGGTATATGAAAAGCGTATACAACCTATGCCTAACCTATGCATAACGTACGTCGGTGTACGATGGCGTATCAGTCGAAAATCAAATACGTTGGTATATGCTGAGGCTATACACCGTAGTGTGACAGCCCGTTTACAGAACGTTGTGAGTACGCCAGAGACACCCGGAGGGTGACGGTTCAACATACGGCTAACCTATGCCGACCTACCCCGAACCAATGCATAACCTATGCCAGCGTAGCCTAGCATATGTCTAGCGTATGAGAAACGTATGAGGCATACGCTGGCATAGGTTGAACATTTTGAACAGGCACAGCACTTTTTCGGTGGCTCGGCGTATGACAACGCATGAAGAGCGTATATGGCGTATGCCCAACCTATGCCCAACCTATGACAGCGTATGACGGCGTATCGGTCGAAAACCGCAACCGCCGGCATACGCTACCGGCACATGTCATAGTGTGACAGGCCCATTAATAACAAATATCAATTGATTTCAACCACTGGATTATGCAGTTTAAAAAATCTTGGGTGAATGGTGGAATGTCTGGTGTGCAAGCTCGCCATGGGAACCAGCGCAGGTTAGTCTGACCGGAAGTTGATTCATTGGGCAGAAGACAATCACAATAATCGCGGGATTCAATCCCAAGGTTCGAAACCTGGTCCAGTAAAACCAGTCACTTCCTATTCCTAGCCAGGCGCTCGGCATTATTAGGATTGGGCAAGGACTGGTTGGATCAGAGTCAGGATAATGTGACTGAGTGGGATATCAGGCAATGATGCTGGTGGCCTGATCTCCCAGTTGGGCAGCACTATAAAGTCACCATGAGTGTGCACTGTCATAAGTCAGTGCCCGTCCTGATATGACCTTAGATATTGCCAGGGTGTAACACTCCAACAACCAACCAACCAATCACACAATCAATGGCAGGCCATAAAGAAGGTGTAGTTCCACAGCCTCCGCTGCGTCTGCACTGCCACCTAGCGCATCTCTTGCTAACTAATCACCAGAGCGGCGGGGCGAGGTGGGAAGAGACTGGTGTGTGTGGGGGGCGGGGGAGGAGGGAGGTGAGTCCATTGTCACATAGTGTCGCAATAGATCTTGTGAGTTTATGTCTACTAGTTTCATTGTAGAGGGAGTAAAGCTGGGACCTGGTGTGTTTACTCGCCCGGAAGTGGGATGACTTCCCTCCCAGACGTACCCTTCACTATGTTTGTTTGTTTGTTTGTGGTTTTATATGCTGGGAACATCCCAGGTCATATCAGGATGGTTACCGAGTTGTGACAGTGCACACTCATGGTTATTTTATAGTGCTTCCCCACTGGGAGACCTGACCATTGGCACCACCAGACAGGGTGGCCGAATGAGTTAGAGCGTCCGTCTCCCGTGCTGGTATATTTTGGGGTCGTGGGTTCGAACCCTGGTCGAGTCAAACAAATGACTTAAAAATTGATACCTGTCACTTCCTAGCCAGGCGCTTGGCATTATTAGGATATGACAAGGACTGATGTGCTCAGTGTCAGGATAATGTGACTGAGTGGGGTACCAGGTTATGGTGCTGGCAGCCTGGTTTCCCAGTGGGACAGCACTATAAAGTCGCTATGAATGCACACTGTCACTAGTCAGTACCCGTCCTGATATGACCTTAGATGTTGCTAGGACGTAAAACAACAACAAACAAACAAAACCATTGGCACCATGACCCGATTTCCCACACGGTAACATTATCCTGGCACTGAACTAACCAGTCTTTGCTCTATTCTAGTAGTGCCAAGATACAGAGCAGCAAATTTGGCAAGTCATTGGATTGACTTCGAACTCCTGACCTTCCGCACGGGAAGCCTGCGCTCTGACCGATTCGGTCACCACATCTGGTCCCTTCACTATAGGTCCAATATCTCAAAGCTGCATAGTCTGATTACACCACAAAATCTTCGAAAACCAAAACACTGACCTAGCTTTGATTCTACATATCAAACTTAGATACTGATGACTTGTTAAGCATTGCATGCAGCATAGACAGTATTACTAAGTCAATCTAAATAGAACGTGTTTAGCCTTTTTCTTTGAATGTAGGTTGTAGTGAAATAGTCCTGCATTAGATCAAATATCACCTCGTGTGTGCGCGTTCGCAGCTCCCTGAACACCAACTTTGGTATCCCGCAACTGATGTATTGTTGATATTATATTCGTTTCTAGATCCGAACTTCTATGATACGGGATTGTACCCCCCCCCCCCTACCTACCTTTCCACCTCCCTCGACCCCCCTCCTCCCACCCGTGGCAATCCGCGCATGTGCATATTATTGTGATGAGGTAAATTATGACATGCCCACGCTGCTCATATAAACGGGAAAAGGAGTGGCACAATCTTTCGGCTATGGCCTAGTTATTGCCACATAAAACCGCCCTGATACTTTAAATTAAAAAAAAAAAAGTTTTTTTATTGAGGCTGTATTTATAATGTCCATAGCATATAAGCCTGAGTACTCAGGCTTGTTTTCAATGCTGGCCAGCTGTAGTGTTGGTGTTATCTTATCACGCAGTAGCTGCTGGTAAGGTGTTTTATTGCCTGCATTACACTTACAGTAGCAGGTAGGTAGTTGGTTCATATGGTTAATAGTCTATGTTAGTTTTTTGGATTTTCTTGGCATATATATATTTATTATTTTCTACTCTTACTACTAGACTATCCTACTCCTATTTACATATCATAGGCTTGTACGTAGTTATGTGGTGTGCTATCTGGCTAATTTTGGCATGGTTACGTTCCATTGGCTGTCCCACTGGTAGACCGTGACATATCACATGCCCCCTTGCAGTGCAGCTTAGTGGGGGGTTTCCTCGCCTTATTTTGCACAGATATTTTTTGTATGGTTTTAGATCAGGAATCTGTCATTCCTTTACCGTTTAGGCGTTTCACACCTTGGCAGCCATTTCCAATGTGCTTCTTTCGTGAGCTTTTATTTGGCTTCTGGTCTGACTTAGTAGTGGCGCATTATTTGCTCTAGTATTCCTTTGTGGTTTTGTTAGGAGTTTATTGTTTTGACTATAGCTATGTGCTAATGTTTTTAAATGAATTATTCTTTTATTTTCTAGTAATTTTGCTTTAGTTCTTTTGTGTATGTCATAGGTGGGGTGCAGCTTCTCTACTCTTAGGCAGATTCTTACGGCTCTGTTCTGCAGGATTTGCAGTTTCTTTAGAAGTTATTTTTTCGTGCCCATGTAGTTTACATCCCCATAGTCAAAATAGGGGAGCACCATGCCCTTGACAATTTTTATTGAAATTTCTTGTGTCATGTAGTCTCTTAGCTTTGCAAATAGCCACAGTTTGTGGTTTACATTTTGAATGATTTTTTAATATATAGGTTGTAGTTTAGTTGGCTGTCCCACTCAAGGCCTAGGTATTTTTAATGGTCTACATTTTCTATTGTTTGGTTTCCTAGCTTACAATGTAGATTTCTTTCTGGCATTTGTTTATGCGAGAAGAGTACTGTTTTTGATTTGCTTGCATTGATGGTTATTTTGTTGGACTCACACCATTCGTCCAATTTTAGTAGGAGCTTATTTAGTTTAGTTATTACCTCTTCTTCTGTTGTGCCCTTTGCATATATGACTGTGTTATCCACATATAGTTGGAGGCATTCAGTTTGCAGCGATTACTCAAGGTCATTTATGCAGATTATAAAGAGCAGTGACCCTAACACTAACTAACCCTTGAGGTACACCACATGTGACAGGTTGGTTGTCCGATAGTGTATTGTTTATTTTAGTTTTTTGTTGCCTGTTGCTCAGGTAGCATTTTATCCAGTTCATGGCATTGGATTTTATGCCCATGGTTTTTAGTTTTTCCAGTAGTATATTATGGTCTACTGTGTGGAATGCTTGGCTGAAGTCAATGAAGGCTGCTCCAACTAATTGTTTTTTGTTCATTGATGCCAGTATGTCATTTGTTAGATTAGCTATTGTTTTTGATGTGGAGTGCAGTTTCCTGAAGCCCCCTTGTCTTTCGTTTAGTATATTGTTTTTTTTCCAGGTGTTCATTTAAGTGCATATGTAACACTTTTTCAATGAGCTTGCCTGGGGTTTGGAAAATTGATATTGGCCTGTAGTTTCCCAGGTTTTGTTTGACTCCGCTTTTTTGAATGGCAGTGATGGTTGCCATTTTCTAGGCTGAGATAAAATTCCCCTGTTCAAAGGAGATGTTGGATAGGTTTACCATAGTGGCCGGGATGGCTTGGAGTGCCTCCTTCGAGTCTCCACAGATTACGATCGTTTTTTCCATTTTGGTGCTTGCTCGCTTAGATAACCCGCCTTTAATTCGCAGTGGTTGTCGTAATTCTCTGCCGTCGCTGTAATTCGCAGTTGATGTGCTTGATATTGATTTGCTTAGACGTCTAGCGGCTAATTCTCTGTCGTTGTCATAATTCTCAGTTGATGGATTGCTGGTTTGAATACAACTTGGGCGGAAGTGGGGTGGGGTTGCTTGTTGTTACTTTCTTCCCACCTCCTTTGTTTTTGTTGGGAGAGTTCTTCCTCTCTTCCTGCTCTCTCGTTTTAATTTTTTGGGGGGAGAGTTATTATTTTTTTGGTGGTTTTATGATTTATTTGTTTATTTATTTATTTACCTATTCGGTGCTCGACAGGGTTTCTTTGATTTTTTGGAGGATGTCTCCCATTTTGTTCTTGACTGTGAGAGCAAGTGAATCATTGTTTGTTTGTTGCTGTTTTAAATCCTAGCAACATCTAACGTCACATCAGGACCGGGTACCGACTTGTGACAATCCACACTCATGGCAACTCTATAGTGCTGCCCCACTGGGAGACCAGGCCCCCGGTCCCATGACGCAATATCCCATATGGTCACATTATCCTGATACTGTGCTAACTAGTCCTTGGCCTATCCTATTAATGACTCGGCTGGGATTCGAACTGCCAACCTTCCACACGGGAAGCCTGCGCTCTACCGATTCGGCTACCGCGTCCGATACACCACAAAGATGAAAAAAGCTTTAAGTTTAAGTGCCCTATTCCAGCTAGGTATTTGTCCGCAGGGATTTTATGTCCACTGTTGTGGATATGCTGACAGTAAGATCGTGACGAGCCTCCTGCAGTGTTTTTATTTTCCCGCATTCACAATGCCAACATCTCGACTTGATTGTGCTTGTCTGGAAATGAGCAAATGGCCCTCATAGATTTGTGAAGTTATTGCGCAGACGCCATTTCCTTGCTACCTCTGAAATGATTCTTTATGCGACTACAAATCTATGTCTGATTCTCTGAAGTTAAAGTTGCATATAGTGCGATGAAGCATTAAATTTTCAAAACCAAGACACTCACCTAGATTTGATTATACATATCTAATTTAGATAGTGATATATTTATTGGGTACTTGTTGCCACCTAGAAGGGCATACTTAGTCAAGTCAATAGAACCTGTTTCTGCATGAGCAGTATCTTGATAATGTGACTGAGTGGGAAATTGGGTCATGGTGCTGGTGGCCTGGTCTCGCAGTGGGGCAGTTCTATAAAGTCGCCATTGGCGCACACTGTGACAAGTTGGTACCCATCCTGATAGGACCTCAGATATGGCCAGGATGTCAACCCCCCCCCCCCCCACAAAGAAACAAAACCTGAAACAAGTTGTGGAGTGGCTGGTTCTAGCATGCTATGCTTATCTATATTGGCATAACGTTGACGAATTCAGAGAGAATGCAAACAAACAAGATGGCTGCCACTAAATGCCATCAATTTGACTTTTAAATTATATTAATTACTCAACATGATTTAATCAATTCTTCACTGTAAAAATTGCCGGCTATGGTAGATAAGTGTTTGGACAATATATTTAGCAAATTAATGTGGCTATTTGCATAACCGAGCCTTACAACACTTTTTCTATAGGGTTGTCTAGCAGCCCTGCCACAGTGAAAGTGTTGTGGAACCTACTACGAGGCTTGATGTGGACAGGCCTACAGAGGAGGGTGGAAATCACATCATAGCCATAGTTTTGTATTAAGAAATTAGCAAACGTAGACTCATACGATGAATTAGAACAATCTGTTCATTATACCTACTGAGTTAATTATACAGCACAAACCGAGGATTCTTGCTCCGTTTTTTCTGTTTCAAATTACCAACTACATGTACTCGCGATTTGTCAGCCATGTCGTCAGTGTCTCATCACCATCAGGTAGGAGACACCACTGAATTCTAAAGCTGTCCCAGTTTCTCATACATCATGATTTGTTCATTTTCCGGTTTATTTCTCATTAACTATATCTGGGATTTTGAATCTGAGAGAATTGATTATCAGAACAGACCGTTATAATTCCCCAGTAATAATAACTAATTCCAGAATATATTCGCAGCAGGGTTTTAGGTAAAACAAGATTATCACTTTATTTTAATGTAATTTCAGTCATATTATGAAAATACTATCTATGGAAACATTTTTTACTTATAGAAACAGCAAGGAGTTGATTAAGTCCATTTTAATTAGATAGTTATTAGGTTTCCTATGCAAAATCAAAGAAGTTGTCATCTTTCAAAGCTCAACCATAGTTGCTTCTATATAAAAACTGGCTTGGTTTTTCAATACACCTTTAGAAACTGAGAGAGCTTGAAAATCTAGTGGTAGTCCCTACCTGAACATTGGAAGATTACTTCTTGCCATCTTCTCTGATTCAGTAGTTCTGTTCTGCACCTTTTCAACGGAGCATGCGCAGTGAACAACAGTACTATCTACAACATTAGTTCTTGCCACTGCCATCAGAGGGCGGGTGGGTTGGTGGCGGAAATCCCCCCCCCCCCTAGAATCTGTGGTTGTGTAGACAGGCTATAGTGAAATCAATACAGGCAAAGAGAAAGGAAGAGTATAAAGTGTGAAAGAAGAGACAGAGTCAAGCAGTCTGGTTTATTATTTATATGGTATATAGATTCAGTATAGAGTATCACCCCACCCTATTCCCGTAATGGGAAACAAGCATTCTTAGCTCTACCAATAGAGACCCAGCATTCCTGGTCCCCATGGTTACCAGTGATCTGCCCACCACCACCAAGCTGTGTGGCTCCCCTGGCCACCTCTGAGTGCCCTTTACACACAGTCCTGCCAGCACCACTATGTCTATTTACATCTCAATCAGGCACCACCAGCACCTACATATACAGATACATGCACCTGGTCACGTATACCCGATCGGTAATAGAACATTTGCATTCCCCCACCAATGCTGTAAATCAGAATATTTTACAATTAGTTCAATACATGACCGCCCACTCTATGTATATATATATACCCGACTATATACTCCTATATGCCGATGTAAGAAACTGCCCCCCATCCCCCCGCAGCTTTTGCTTCCTTGATGGGGGGGTGGGGGGGGGGGGGGGGGTTGCCGCTTGCTCCGTTAGTTGGCGCTGCTGCGACATATACATTGCTGAGCCGCGCTGATTGCGGCATTCGTCATTCTCCACATCGGCATACTACTACTGTTTATAGATGTTATATATATATCTATATAACAAAGGGACTATAAATGAAGAGAAGAAGATGTTTGTGGGTGGTCACGTGACTCTAGTAGAACAGTTCCAGCTGCGACTCTCAACACCTTCCACTCCCCTGACTCCTTCCCCCCCCAACACTCGGAACCCCCCCCCCCCCCCATTCCTCTCATGCAGTAGGTGTTTCACACAGGGATATGGGGGTGATGGTGGTGAAGGGGTGTGGGTGCGCGCTTGGAGGTACCCTACACTCCCTTGTTATTATGTTATTATGTTTCCTGCGAACTGTCAGCACACAGAGTGGCACAACACTACAGTTAATGGATGAACCAAGCAAATCCTGGCACCTACTTCACAATAACATCTGGCTAAAATATCTTTTAACCTTTGCCTTGTTTTGTTTGTTTCTTGGTACATTAGTCGATTAAAGTGATACAGTGGTGGAAGGTTTTATGTTTCTCTAGTTTTCTGAGATTAATATATAACTATAAGATTGATCCTTATGGGGCTGTCACACTACGACGTTTCTCCCGGCGACCCGTCAGCGTTGAAAATAAAATCTTGTGCGTCGAGAAACGTCAAACTTTTCGGCGGTTTGGCGGAAAAGATCGGCCTCAGCGCGGCGCGTTATGCGCGCGCGGCCAACGTGTGTTGACGCGCTGGGGAAAAAAAAAAAAAAGTTTGGCGCGACGTCTTCATTTAACCTTAAATGTTGCTAGGGCGTAAAACAAAAACGGCCCAGTTTGCCGCAACGTGTGAGCAACGACCCTCCCGCGCGCGCGCCGTCTTCCTAGCGTTCCCATAACGTTATTCCGGCGCGTCCAACGCAGCGCGACGCGCCCCTAACGTCCTTACCCATATATTTGCGCGCGCTGGCGGTCGTTGGGTTGTTTTTGACATGCTTAAAACCTTGGGCGACTACGAGCACGCGCCGGCGTTTTGCGCCGACCATCAGCGTCAACGATAGTGTACCGACGCGTAGCGAAATGTACCGACGCGCGCGTAACGCGCCATCAGCGCGTCCCGACGTTTCACTTTTTATCGCCCAAAATCAACACACGTTCACCGGTCGCCGGCGAGAAGCGTTGTAGTGTGACAGCCCCATTACATTTTGTTGTTGTTGTTGTAAATATAGTTTATTCATTGAATAAAGTCTTTTGTCAGCGCCGTGGCACTGGTCTTCCAGCCATGTGACAATACAGTTATTTACAATATATGTATATGTAGTCTGAAATTGTCATCAGCAGCTAGCTCAAATCAGCTGAAATAACAATATCAAACATTCAAAGACTTACATATGGTATAGTTTGACAATTTATATATAAAAATAGTAGTTATATGTTGTATTCATACACACTTAAATACATACATGTGTATTGATTAGACCTTTACATTACGGAGTGGTTAGGTGCATAGTTTCCCTTCATGGGTTTGTATGCCTACTATATTGTGAATTTCAAAACTATCATGTTGTTGGAGATAACATTTTGAGATGGAGTGTTAGTAGAATGGTTTGTTTATTCTATTAGATAGAGTGTGGTTAGCTTGTAGGGTTATCCTTAAAATGTTAATACCTCGGGTTTGTTTTTTGATTACATGAAGTAGTTTGAGTAAGTAGGTTGTTAGTAATGATGGGATAAACAATGCTTGGAGGATTGTACATTTCAGTCATTTAGTAGTCTAGTACAGACTTTATTAGTGTCTATGTTTATAGCAATACTACCAGACTGATACACATTTTACGAATTTGCTGGGCAAATAATTGGTACGGTGGATAACTTGGTTTGTTGGAAGCAGGTAAAGGAGCACGGGGGGTGGTGTCAAAGCAATTTACTTAAAAATTACTAACTTGGGATATATTTGAGGTGTAAAGATACAAGATTAATGACTTCCATATGCTTCAGCAGTAACATGTTCTATTAAATTGACTTAGGACACCCTTCTTTGTTGCAACAGATACTCAATAATTTCGCCAGTATATAGGTTGGATATGTGGGTTCAAATCTAAATTAGTGTTTCTCTTAAAAGATATGAGACTTTTATCGGACTATGGAACTGGAAACGTGGGGGCATTTCAATCGCAGACATTTGGTCTTGCTCATTCCTCTGCTCCTTTCCCTATCCTAATGTAGTAGTATGCACTGACCTCTCAGGCAAGGAGCCACATAGACAAGTAGGTGTGGGTAGTATGGTGATATCAGGGAGCCCAGGTGGTGTAATGGTTAGCACACTGGCCCGGAATGCAAAGAGATGTGGGTTCAAGTCCCGCTCTATGGGCAATATTTCCCATTTTCATCATGCCCATGACACTGGTTGTGCCATGACCATGATCCTGTACAAGATATGCGCTGTGTAGTTGATGAACCGACCCTGTGTATGTATGTGTAAGTGCATTGCCTGTATGTATGTAATTGCAAGCATTTAAAGACTTACAATTCCACTGGGACGTGTGTAATAGTCTGCATTTACCTCTCAGGCAAGGAGCCACATAGATAGGTAGGCATGGGTAGTATGGTGATATCAGGGTGCCTTACCTGCTAAAATACCTCAGGGAGTTTGACGCCCCTGCCTTGCAAAGTTATAAACCACTGCCTTGTGGTGTACAGGTACTTGATAGAACCAAAGGCTAAGGGAGCAAACCCTAACAGAAAACCATGCTTCCGTGGCAGCATTAAGGGCGGTGATGAATGGAACTCCCAACATCTTCCGACCAGCCACTGCAGGGACAAATAGTTTGCGCCTGTCTTGATGTGTTCTTGCCGGTGTGAGACCTCTATTTGCTCCCCGAGAGAGTGCTGCTAGTAACTTGCAAAAGCCAGCAGCACTTCAACACTTTGCAAGCAGCTTTTATGAAATGCACAACTGCACAAAATAGCGGCGCTTAAGAAATAAAAAGCAGTCTTTGTCGCATTGCGACTGACAGCATGATGATGATGAGGTGTTGGAATGGTTCACACCCCCATGACACTAATAACAACAAACACCAAGATAAGTAGATAGACATAAATGTTTGAGTCGTTGGTTTGATCTAACCAGGGTTTGAATGCAGGACCTATCAGGCCGACACTCAATTCCTTTGGCCATCCTGTCAGAAGCATAAATCAGCTAAATACCCCCCCCCTCACACACACACACCCTCCAGGTTCTGACGACACTCAGCCTCTACTTCTTTTTGCAGTCTGGAATTATTCGAATAATATTACACATCCAGTAATCTCCAGACATTTATAGTTGCATCTGTAACTGATTGCAATGCTTCCTTGCTACTGCCCTTTGCCGAGAGCTCAAAGGTCCGCCATTGTTTAGATATTTTCTTTTGCACACATAACTGTCAGGCAGAGGGTTGGTTGTTGGAGTTTTACATCATGGCAACATCTAAGGTCATATCCGGACGGGTACCAACTTGTGTGCACTCATGGTGATTTTATAGTGCTGCCGAACTGGGAAACCAGGCCGCCAGCACTATAAATCATAGCCCTTCCTCCTGCGCTGCCGCATTAGTGGACTCCCCCCCCCCCCACGCTCTCTGGAGCGTTTTGTAACTGGGTGCCCCCCCCCCCCCCCCCTTTGCACCACTCAGCAAGGAGGATGTTTTTAAATTCATTTATATATATATATGTATGTATCTATGTATGTATGTATGTATGTATGTATGTATCTGTGTATGTATGTATGTATGTATGTATGTATGTATGTATGAACAAAGTTCCGGGTGCAAGTGACAATGTTAGCGCCGGAAGTATGGTCGGGCGGTGGTGGAGCCACCAGTACTCGGATGAATAAGGAGCAAATACATGCAGAGAGCCTATTGGTTAATAATATAATATCAGAATAATATAATATAATATAATAAACCTATAGAAAATCCCTTCCGCGGCTTTATACTCGCATAATGCTTATACATCACATACATATGTACACACACTACACCTCCCCATCTCCACCCAACCCAAACCCCTAATTTGGCTGTCTCTCCCTCCCACTTCCCACCCACACCTCCCACCCCAACGCTCTCCACCCACCCCTCCCCTCTCCCTTCCCGTCTAACACCGCGTCGCCACCCGTGCGCACGCGCAGTGCCCCACTACCTGTCAGCTCGACCACTCCACGCCCTGAGGGTAGCCTGTTCACTGTCAGTCACCAATAACTTCTGCACTCCACATAGTCTATTCCTCTCACTTTATCAGTCGTGTTTATTTTCATACCACAGACTCATCCCCTTTTTAGTTTATTATGTGATGGCGACCGTGAAAATCGGTCGCATATATATATAATATAAAACAATAAAGCTTGTTTTTATTTAACAACGTCTCCAGAGCACATTAATTTTCGTATCATCGACTATTGGACGTCAAACATACGGTTATTCGGACATATTTCTTTGGAGGAAACACACTGCCACCACATAGGCTACTCTTTCGAATAGGCAGCAAGGGTCTTTTATATGCACTTTGCCACAGACAGGACAACACATACCACAGCCTTTGATGAACCAGTTGTGGACCACTGGTTGGAACGGGAGATAACCCAAACTGCAAATGGGTCCACTAAGCAGGATCGACAAGATGACTGACACCTTCACAGGTGGACACCCTACTGGCTGAGCTAAGTCCTGCTCCGCTATATATAATATATATAATATATATAATATATATATACATGCATAATGTGTATAATAATTAATATATAATATGTCACATAGCTCTGCTTGTTTGCTCAACGACCCCCAACATGAAAAGTAAAAATCGGATATTGGTCGGTCATTTATCACATAGACTACATATCATTCATACACTGTATCATATATATGAGGAGTTCAGGCGCAAAACCCCATAAATGCCAATCCAAAAATTAATATAAATATTGGAGTCAAACCTTCAAAATGTTCAATTTTGATATTCCTATGTTTTTGTTCATTGTTTCATAACTATTTCATCACAGGAAGAGTAGAATTAGTGAAAATCAAAATGACTTGGAGATGCTATGATGGCGTTGCCTTGAAATAGCTCCTCGATTTAAGTAGGCCTACTAAAGCCGTGGAATATATGTACACACACATTCAGCATTCAACATAGGCCTTATGTAGGTACACTCATCCCTGCCTCTCGCCGAGATAACATCGGCTTACCGTGTCCTGAAGGACCCATCCCACTGGGTCCCGGTGTCGGACGTTCAAAACATGACTGTTAAGTTCAAAACACTACCCATACCTACGTTCAAAACACTACCCAAGTTCAAAACACTATCATGACACAGCATCACCACATATTAGTATATGCTGATAGTGCTGCAGCATCTGCACCATGTATTAGTATACGCTTATAGTTTGTTTGTTGTTGTTTTACATCCTAGCAACAGCTAAGGCCACAATACCAGATGGGGTGCCCGAATGAGTAGAGCGTCCATCTCCTGTTTTGTGAGATCTGGAGATCCGAACCCATGAGTTTGTGGGTTCGAATTCCATAGGTGCGCCATGAGTGCGCACTGTCACAAGTCGGTACCCATCCTGATATGACCTTAGGTGTTGGTAGGATGTAAAACAACAACAAACAAGCAATCTAAGGTCATATCAGGATGGGTACCGACTTGTGATAGTGCGCATTCATGGCAACTTTTATAGTGCTGCCCCACTGGGAATCAGGCCACCAGCACCATGAAGTAATATCCCACTCAGTCATATTATTCTGACACTGAGTGAACCAGTCCTTGCCCTATCCTAGTAATGCCGAGTACCCAGCTAGGAAGCGACAAGTATAAATTTTTAAGTCATTGGTTTGACTCGACCTGAGTTCAAACCTACTAACTGACGGGTTCTGATCCCTCGATCTCCCAAAACAGGGGACGGATGCTCAACTCATTTGCCCACCCCGTCTCGTCATACGCTGATAGTGCTGCATCGTCTGCACCACGTATTAGTAGCCATCCTTATATGACATTCCATGTCTTACTACACCGGGCCTCCTCGTTCCCGGATGTCAGCCATTAAGGGGGGCGTTGACTGCTGGTTGGACTTTGGATAAACACGGGCATGCGCAAACAGTGTCAGGCGTGGTGGGATGGGTGTGAATTCTGCGGGATTGTGGGGGAGTGGATGGGGAGTGGGGGGGGTGGGGGTGGGAGTGGGGAGTGGGGTGGGTGGGGGGTGGGGTGGGGAGTGGGTGGGGAGTGAGGTGGGTAGTTGGGAGTGGGGTTTGTGGGGAGTGGGGAGTGGGGAGGGAGTGGGGTAGTGGGAGGGGTGTGGGGAGTGGGGAGTGGGGGGGTAGTGGGAGTGGGGGAGTGGGGAGTGGGGAGTGGGGAGTGGGGAGTGGAGAGTGGGGAGTGGAGAGTGAAGGGAGATGAGAGTGGAGAATGGGGAAGTGGGAGTGGGGAGTGGGAGTGGAGAGTGGAGAGTGGAGAGTGAGAGTGGAGAGTGAGAGTGGAAGTGAGAGTGGGGAGTGGGGAGTGGGGAGTGGGGAGTGGGGAGTGGGGAGTGGGAGTGGGGAGTGGGGGAGTGGGGAGTGGGGAGTGGGGAGTGGGGAGTGGGAGTGGAGAGTGGGGAGTGGGGATGGGAGTGGAGAGTGGAGAGTGGAGAGTGGAGTGGGAGTGGGGAGTGGGGAGTGGGGAGTGGGGAGTGGAGAGTGGGGAGTGGGGAGTGGGGAGTGGGGAGTGGGGAGTGGGGAGTGGCGAGTGGGGAGTGGCGAGTGGGGAGTGGCGAGTGGCGAGTGGCGAGTGGCGAGTGGCGAGTGGCGAGTGGCGAGTGGCGAGTGGCGAGTGGCGAGTGGGGATAAAACTAAGCTTCCATGAGCACGTATTCATGGAAGTAAAATGTGTTTGTTTGGGTTTTACATCCGATCAACATCTAAGGTTATTATCAGGACGAGTACTGACTTGTGACAGCGCACACTCATGATCACTTTAGTGCTGCTCCACTCGAAGACACAGCCATCGACACCGTGACCTGATATCCCACTCAGTCACTGATATCCTGACACTGAGCCAACCAGTCCTTGCCATATCCTATAAATTTTGCCGAGTATCAGGCTAGGTAGCGACAAGCATACAGTTTGTTGTCATCGGTTTAACTCGCCCTGGTTTCGAACCTCTGACCTTCCACACGAGAAGCGGCGCTCTTGCCGATTCAGTGAGTAAGCAGCTCACTGCGCATGCTCTGCACACAAGGTTTGTGACCTTTCTTCTGTGTAGCGAAAGCCTTGTCTCAAATCCTAATCTTTGCATCCATGACTATATTATTCCAGACCACCTGAGTTTAAATTGGCTCTTCTTTGTCAGAATAAAACATCACTAAGTGGAACACAATTTCCAACAGCGAACAGACAGAAATATTGCGTATGGAAAAAACCTGTGTATTGTATTCATCCAAAGGTTCTGTTCTCTTCATTCCCCTTTTCGCCTTTGCCAATTATCAAGTTCAGAGCAAAAATGCACAAGATTATGAAATCATATTTATTATGCCAACAAAACAAACATGGGCAATATCTAATCTTGTTCAAATTAAAGTTGCATTGTTCGATGAAAACATAAAATGTTCAAAACCAAAACACTTATAGAGACATAATTTTACGTATTCAACTTTGATACTGGTGCACGTATTAAGCATGTTTTGCTGCATAAAAGGTCGTATTAAGTCAATTTAATAGAACCTGTTATTACTGAAGTCTATGGTGCTAGAATGTTGGCATGCTTGCCAAAATTAATTTAGCATGTTTTAACGTCAAATATCTCCCAAGTTAGCCATTAAAAATATAAATTACTTCAAAATAAACTAATGTAGACTATAATGATTAGCATAATGTATTTATCTTAGAAAATGTCAGAAATTCAAAAGCATTGGACTATGCAACTTTAAGCTAACCACAAAAATACCCACCTCTTAAAGGTGCATATTTTGGTGATTTAGAGTTTCTGCCATATTTTGATATAAATATATTAGGTTGATTGCTACAAGGTACATTACATTCCATTAGTTTGAAGCAACTGTTACTTTAGGAGATATTCTAAGTGAAAATGTGCTAAATTGATTTTGGTATACACGTGGAAATACTGGACACAATAGGTTTCAACACTGACCGGTTATATTAAATTCACTCACTATTCCCTTGTATGAAGCTACAAATGCTTACTTATGCCTCGGTCACAAATATGTTACGGCGTGCTTACGGCGTGCTTGCAGTTACTGCAAGTCACCACCGCATCTGCCAGACCGTATGGTGGGTTAGGGTCACCGTGCAGTATTTTGCTCGCCGAAAGGGTCACGTTTAAAAAAAAGTTGGAGTTATCTTCACTTCGAAAAATTACAACACCGCTGGCCGGAACCCTGGCAATCCAGACTCCACAACATTGTACAATCACCTTTGTTGACATAAATAAAAAAGGGTGCAAAATGAATATCAAAATGGTATAAAATTCATGTTTGTGTAATCAATATTAAGAAAGTTATGACTTTTTTGTGTATTAAATACGTGTACGATTTGTGAAGAGATAAACTGCAGAACGTAACGCCGTAACATTTGCATAAACCGCAAGACACACCGCAGACCGCAGCACCATACGGCACCCGCAGCATTTGTGACCTAAGCATAAATGAGTGCTCTGGTATCTAAGGACTGTCACAAGTCGGGACCCGTCCTGATATGACCTTAGATATTGCTACGACGTAAAACAACAACAAACAAACAAACAAACTTTCAGTTTTTGTGCCAAACCTGACCGAATCAAACCAAAGACTTACCACGTTGATATGTGTCCCTATGTTTTACATGATACTCGGCGTTACTAGAATATGGCAAGAACTGGTGGCCACAATATCCGGATAGCATGACTGAGTGGGATATTGGATACCATGGTGCCGGCAACACTATAAATTCGCCATGGGTTCGCACTGTCTAAAATTTGGTGTCCATTTTGATTTGACGACGTAAAATCCAACCTACAGGAAGTGACCTTTAATCAGACATACCCTGTGCATTGAACTCCCAGGCCGTAATCGATTAACACGACCCGGGCAACTCGGGTCACCCGGGTCATCAGAATTTCAAATCGAACACCGCGAGTGGAGTCGACAAAAACACGTGCCGTGTTCAAAACAACCCGACCCCAGTAACCCACCTCTTGGCTGGGGTTTGCTAGGAGCGATGAAGTCACATCTGTGCTGGTACCGAAAGGATAACAGCTACCAGTACAGGTCCTACGTGTTATTTTAATGCTTTTTTTTTTAATAACCCAGATTGTCAGCTTCTACAATCATATAATACTTTAAACCCTATTTTGCTGTACTTATATCGGTTATTGAAAAAAAAAAAAAGTTTTCGATTAAGCCACCATTTTGTCCACCCCGAGCGTATTTAAATTAAATAGAGGATAAGTGCACACTAATGCAAAGAGATGTGGGTTCGAGTAGGCCCATTTCCCCCACGACAATATCATAAGCATATTCGTTTATTCAACCCGAGTCTGTAGGATGTGCGCATGCGCCAAAAAGTGGCTCGGGTGACCCGAGTTGATTAATCGATTACGCCCCCAGTGTTAAATCAACGTACCAGAATTAGCATTCGTCTGCCTGTACACTGCAGTTCCGATGAAAACTCTGAGAAGACAACGCTCCAAGTATGAAAGGCACACTTTGCACGTGGAAGCGCATTGTTGCTACCTTAATGAAACCATTGCCAGACCTTTAAGATGAAACCTACTCACAGTTGTTTCTTTAAAGTTGTTGCATGTCAGCCCCCGATGAAGCCCATACACTTTCACTGCTTAGTAAGTAGGCGTGCTCCTGAATACCCTATTTACATTCAAATGGCAGCCCCAGCTGGAGAATTAGCTCCCCCCCCCCTCCACTTCCGCACCAACCATCCCGCCCCATAACAGGATGACGAACGGCAGTTGCATTTCCCCAGCAACAAAACAAAGGCATTGTTGCCGGCTTGTTTTTTTTATTGGCGCTTTATCTCCTCCCTCTCCTTCACTTTTCATGTTTTCCTCAGGAAACAGAAAATATTCGTGGTGATTGTAATTAGGATATTTTTTTTTTTTGCATGGGGAATTTTGTTTGTTTATCAGTGATTTAATGTCCTAGCAGCATCTAAGGTCTATATCAGGACGGGTACCGACTTGTGATAGAGTGTAGTCATGGCGACTTTATAGTGCTGCCCCAGTGGGAGTCCAGGTCGCCAGCTCCATGACCTGATATCCCACTCAGTCACATTATCCTGACACTGAGCCCAGCAGTCCTTACTCTATCCTAATAATGCCGAGCGCCTGGCTAGAAAGCGACAAGTATTAATTTGTAAGTCAAGTCAAGTCACATATCAATTTTCCAATTTTCTGAATTGAATCCATGATATCTGGGATGAGATTCCGATACCCTATTGGCCTGGCCATCCCGTCCAGTCTGTAAAAGGTTGCACGACGTGAAGATTAACATAAGTTGACAGTGTGGACTGTCAGTGATCTGGTGTCACTCATCTCGTCTCTGATTAGATTTATCTTGTCTGACTAGGACAAACTAAATGTGTTCAAAGTTGTATATTCCGAAGGTTTTGAGGTTCTGCAATTTTTTCTGAGATAAATATTTTAAGCTGATCGTTAGAATCTACCTTACTTTAGTTTGAAGTAACCTTCAGTTTAAATGGCTAACCGTTGATATATTTGAAGTGTAAACATGGCAAATTAGTTTTGGCAAGCACATAAAAGATCAAACACCACAGGCTTCAGCAGAAACAGGTTCTATTAAATTGACTCAGTATTCCCTTCTATTTGGCGACAAATACTTAATAGGTGCATCACTATCAAAGTTAGATATGTCAAATAAAATCTAGATAGTTGTTTTGGTTTAAAAAAATTGATGCTTCATTGGACATTGCAGCTGTGTACGGTAGGACATGCAGTGATCTGGTGTCACTCATCTTGTCTCTGATCAGATTTGGCTTGTTTGACAAAGACAGGCCAGATGTGCTTAATGTGTGCAAACCGTCTGCCAGTCGGCTCATCATTATTAGGATAGAGCAAGGACTGCTTGGCTCAGTGTCAGGATAATGTGACTGAGTCGGATATCAGGTTATGTAGCTGGTGGCCTGGGCTCCCACTGGGGCAGCACTATAAAGTCGCCATGACTCCACACTGTCACAAGTCGGTACCTGATATATACCTTAGATGCTGCTAGGACATTAACATCCGGCCTCTTGTCTATTTATGACTCTTCTTTCATTGTTGGGTTTTTTAATCTGAGATTCGGGGAGGGTGGGGTGGGTGGGAGTGTCGGGACATGACGATTTTGTAGTTCAAACAATCGCCGTTGGCGTCGCGACTGAAATAGTGGGTCTGATGGTATGGTCCTGTGTACTGACTACTCCGGTGTCGTCCTGTCTTTTGACTATAGTCTGGTGTACTGGCATACTGATGGTGTGGTCCTATGTACTGACATACTGTACTAAGTGACAGTATGGTCCTGTGTACTGAATGTAGTCTGGTGTACCGACATACTGATGACATAGTTCTGCTTACTGACTGTAGCCCTTTTACTGACTAGTCATGTGTACTGACATACATGGTCATGTCTTCGGACTGTAGTCCTGAGTACTGACAGTATAGCCTTGTTTGCTGACATACTGACGATCTATTTCTGTGTACTGACTGTCACCCTTGTACTGGGTTGTCCTGTGTACTGACATACTGATGGTATGGTGTTGTGTGCTGACTGTAGTCCTGACTACTGACAGTATAGTCCTGTGTTCTGACATACTGATGGTATAGCTATGTGTACTTACTGTAGTGCTTGTATTGACACATCCTGAGTACTGACATACTGATGGTATGGTCCTGAGTACTGACTACTCCTGTCTACTGACATACTGATGGCATGGTTCTGTGTACTGACTGTAGTCCTGTGTACTGACTAGTCCAGTGTACTGACATACTGATGATATGATCCTGAGTACTGACTAGTCCAGTGTACTGACATACTGGCAGTCTGGTCATGTGTACTGACATACTGATTGTATGATTCTGCAAACTGGCTGTATGTTGTCTTGTAGTATCTCCGTTTCCCGATGCGCCACCTATCGTCGAGAAAAATAACTACGCTAAATGACCCCCATTAGGGTGTGAGAGGATTGTTCCGAAGCACTGATTGTACCACTTTCGTAACTTTGAATCTAAGAGCATAGCTCTGTGAAGTTTTCGTATATTTGATTATAACAGCTAGGTCTCTGACACTTTCACATCTTTGAATATAAAAGCTAGGTTGGTGACACTTTCCTGTCTTTGATTCTAAAAGATAAGTATGTGGTACTTTCATATTTCTGATTATAGAAGCAAATTCCGTGATACTTTCGTACCTTTGAATCTAAAAGCTAGGTCAGTGAAATTTTCGTATCTTTGATTATAAAAGCTAAGACAGTGAAACTTTCGCATCTTTGACTATAAAAACTAGGTCGGTGAAATTTTCGTATTTTTGATTATAAAAGTTAGATGGGTGAAATCTGCGTATGTTTGATTATAAGAACCAAGTGAGTGCAAGTTTCGTATCTTTGACTATAAAAACTAGATCAGTGAAATGTGTGTATCAGTGACAGTTTACTATACTTGATAATCAAAACTAGGTATGTGACACTTTTGTAACTCTGAATATATAAGATAGGTCTGTGACATTTTCATGTCGGTGATTAAAAAAATTAGGTCTATGACATTTACCTTATTGTTGAACCCCTACAATCCTAGTGCCCCAGTCACCATGGAAACACAACAAAACACGATTGAAGTAATAACTTTAACTTTCACTTTCACTCCTTTCTACCACTCTTTATTCAATCACAACACAAAAGAAGGAGGGACAGACTCACTAACATGTTCATTGATCCACGGCACTGTGACCTGTATAACGGGAAATCGCACACAGCTTCGAACCCAGCCTAGTTACATCAACATCATCAATCCCTTAACCACAAGGGTCCTTGGGGAACCACATATGGATTCACAACCAGTTTTCACCATTTTCTCCTGTTCTTTACTGCCCTCTGTAAATTGCCAACCATTCCCTGATGTTGTCTTCCTATCTCTTGCTTTGTCCGCCTTGTCTTCTTACACCCTTCACGGTCCCTTGCGAGATGGTTTTGGACTGACGTCATCATAACCACTTCCGTTTGCATCTCTTTACAATCATCAGGAGATCTTTGTATGGTCCAATTGCCTGTTGGATCTTGGCACAGACTTCCTCGTTGGTGACATGATCTTTGGATGAGATGTGTAGCAACCAGTAAACTATTCCATCACTTCAAACTTAGTGTGGCCAAGCATTCTGTCTGGCACTCAAAATGGCTGCTCTACTGATTGATAGGCGTTATTTTAAAATTAAATTAAGCTGCAGCACCAGACTATTACTCATAGGAGCCATATGATTTCCCGGCTTCTAGAAAAGTGATCGATATTCAAAATATCGGTTTCATTCCACCACACCTCCGCCTTTCATATGAGAAGGCGATGCAGGTTACAGCAGACTTATGGTAATATTCGCGTTCGAGGTCTCATTGCCAACGTCAATCGATATGTCAGCTCATGTGGTTAGTATATCACTCATGTTCGCCAGACACATTTCGATTAAAGATCTGGTCATATGATTTAAACATGTGTTCTTTACATGAATATTTGACGTATATATCTTAAAGTTGCATAGTCCGATGAAGAATCAAATTTCAAAACCAAAACAATGATCTAGATTAGATTCTACATATCTAAGTTAGATACTGGTGCACTTATTAAGCATTTGTTTCTGCACAGAAAGGAGAATGCTGAGTCAATTTAATAGAACCAGATATTACAGAAGTCTATGGTGTCCAACCTTTGGCGTGCTTGCCAAAACTAATTTTACAATGTTGCACTTTAAATATCTAAAAAGTTAACCATTTAAAATAAAAGTTACTTCATACCGAAGTAACATAGATAATAATGATCAATCTAATATATTTATCTAAAAAAATGACAGAAACTTCAGAACCATCGGATTACGCAACTTTAATGAAAGATCAAACTATTAGAATCTGTTATTTGAGCCATAACGTAGTAGGTTGGGATTTGTCTGTTCAGTAACATTGGACTGAGTACTCGATAGCTAATATTACTAGTAGTCTATGACGTCACATAGGGAACGCTCGCTTGCTTATTTATTGGGGTCTCCCATCCTAGCAACATTGATGGTAATATCAAAACCCGAAGACAGGTGGAAGGAAAGGGAGGCTTTACTACGTAGGCTATATATAATACATGCTCAACAGCCCTCAAATTTACTTTAGAGTGATGCCAGGATTGTCATTCCTGTCTAAAGGCCCTGTCACACTACAAAGTTTCCCCCGGCGCGCCGCCAACGCGCAAGATATTTGCTAGGGCTCGAGACACGTCCAACTTTTCGGCGTTGTGGTAGAAAGTTCGACGGATTGCAGCGTGCTAGTAGCGTGTTGGTGGCGCATCCGTAACGCCCCCTCCAACCCGTCGGCGTGCGTCGGGGCGCGCCAAAAGTTTTGTGCAAGCACAAAGCGATCGGCACGACCTGACGCGTGCCGACGTGCGCCGACGCACGCCGACGCACGCCGACGCGCGCCGACATGTCCATTCACACGTTGCTATCACTCAACGTGTACTGACGTGTACCGACACGCCGTTAACGCGCCGGTAACGCGCGCATAATGCTTCCCGACGCGTGCCGACGTTTCGCCCAAAAAGGCAACATGTCGGCGCGCGTTGGTGAGAAACGTTGTAATGTGACAGGGCCTTTAGTTTGTGATATGCGCTAGCCTACAATACTGAGGACAGTCACTAGGGCTGAATGAGCCAAATATCATGTCATGTTGCATGTGTAATGTGGCATGTGGCATGTGTAATGTGGCATGTGGCATGTGACATGTGATATGTGACATGTGTCATGTGACATGTGACATGTGGCATGTATCATGTCACAAGTCGTATGTTGCATGTCGCAAGTCATATGTCGCAAGTCATATGTCGCAAGTCATATGTTGCAAGTCGTATATTGCAAGTCGCATGTCAAATGTTGTATCTATCATGTGAAAAGTGGATGCCAGTGCATATTTCTTATCATATCGCATGTCCTTTCCCGTCCTCTCGTATCTACAACATGTTATTGGTTGGTTGTTGGGAGTTTTACGTCCTGGCAACATGTAAGATCATATCAGGATGGGGCAAGAGCATGTTATCCTCAAATTGGAATGACCAATTGTTTTAAGTTTCACTTTCAGTCATATTTATATTTTTTAGATGCATATATTAGATTGATCGTTGTAATCTACGTTACATTCTATAGCCTAATTTAGTTTGACGTAGCCTTCATTTGAAAGGGTCAGCTTTGGAGACATTCGAAGAGGAAAACATGGTAAGCTGCTTTTGTTGTGCACACCAAGATGCGAGACACAGTACGCTTTCAACAGTAACAGCGTCTATTAAATTGAATCAGTATTCTCTTCTATGCAGCAACAGCTGTTTATAATAAGTGTATCAATATCTAAAACCACAATAAACAAACAGAAGATGTCAAATCAAATCGAAGTAATTGTCTTGTTTTAGAGAATGTAATCCCCTGATCGGGAAATATAGCTTTGATGATAGAAAATGTTCAAAGTCACCCAGTCTATACTGTGTAATAGGCCCTATCGCATGATGAGACACTGCCCTTTGGTGTCAATAGTGATTTCAAAGTCACCCAGTCTATGCTGTGTAATATAGCATGATGGTACACTGCCCTATGATGTCTGTAGTGGGTCCAAAGTCACACAGTCTATACTGTGTAATATAGCATGATGAGACACCGTCCTTTGATGTATATAGTGGGTTCAAAGTCACCCAGGCTATACTGTGTAATATAGCATGATGAGACACTATCCTTTGATGTATATAGTGGGTTCAAAATCACCCAGTCTATAGTGTGTAATATAGCATGATGAGACACTGCCCTTTGGTGTCAATAGTGATTTCAAAGTCACCCAGTCTATGCTGTGTAATATAGCATGATGGTACACTGCCCTTTGATGTCTGTAGTGGGTTCAAAGTCACCCAGTCTATACTGTGTAATATAGCATGATGGTACACTGCCCTATGATGGCTGTAGTGGGTTCAAAGTCACCCAGTCTATACTGTGTAATATAGCATGATGGTACACTGCCTTATGATGGCTGTACTGGGTTCAAAGTCACCCAGTCTATACTGTGTAATATAGTATGATGGTACACTGCCTTATGATGGCTGTACTGGGTTCAAAGTCACCCAGTCTATACTGTGTAATATAGCATGATGAGACACCACCCTTTGATGTATATAGTGGGTTCAATGTCACCGAATCTATACTGTGTAATATAGCATGATGACACACTGTCCTTTGATGTATATAGGGGGTTCAAAGTCACCCAGTCTATACTGCATCTTTAATGATATCAACATTGCAAAGCCACCCACGCTATACTGCGTAATATAGCATGATGAGAGACCACCCGTTGACGCCCATAGTGGGTTTATGACATATAGCGTATGCACCCCAGCATACATACATACATCCACACACACATGCACATACACAGAGCTGCGCCGTATGGTACTCACACTCAGTCCCTACACTCTCCAAGCACCTCATTCAAACTAACAAATGTGGCACTAAATTCGCCCCCAGCTCCTCCTCAGTGACCCCCCCCCCCCCCGACACTCTCGCATTAGGATTGTCTCCGCTCCAACAATAAGACCTGATAACGGTCCCAGCGCGGCCAGTTCCTAAATGTGCCTTCAGGCCTGGCAGCGCCATAGACATGGGTAAATTACGCCGGGTGTTCCCCCTTTGACAGCATTGAATAGATTTGGGCACAACCTTACGCTAACACCGCCTGTAAACGTCCTATGAAACGGGGTTAGCGTTGCGGACCTTAAACGCGTGGTGTTAGCGTAACACCGCCTCCCGCATACCGATTTTTTTGCGCTAAACCAGAAATCCCCTTTAAACGCGTTTTGGATCTGTAACACCGACACCTGCATACGGCCCCAGGAGTTGCTTCAATAGATCGTAGTCAGCGAGTCGGACGCAGAATTCGTGGACACTTCCTCTTGCTTCTGTAGTTGTTTGCTGTGTGTGGTTTGTGTTGGTGCCCCGAGTCGTGGTGTGTTATTTAATGCAAGTGCCATGTATGACTTTTGATTTGATTTGAGTTTTATTTAACCACAGACCAGATGGGATGGCCGAATGAGTTGAGCGTCCACCTCCCGTTTTGATAGATCGTGGGATTCGAAGCCATGGGATTCGAACACTGGTCGAATCAAACCAATGACTTAAAAATTGATACGGGTTGCATCCTAGTTAGATGCTCGGCATTATTAGGATAGGGAAAGGACTGGTTGGCTCAGTGTCAGGATAATGTGACTGAGTGGGATATCAGGTCATGGTGCTGGTGGCCAGGGGCCATATGCAGGAAGCGGTGTTATCGAGCCAAAATGCGTTTAGAGGGGATTTCTGGTTTTGCGCCGAAAAGTCGGTATGCACGAGTCAGTGATAGGCCTAACACCGCGCGTTTAAGGTCCGCAACACTAACCCCGTTTCATATGACGTTTACGGGCAGTGTTAGCGTAATGTTTTGGCCAAATCTATTAAATGCTATCATATTTAACAGAATTAGATACGCAGTAAGTGAAATTTGATTAAATTAACCCTAAATTCGAAGCAATATTAACGCTGACGCCGTAACGGCGGAGATATTAAAAGTTATATTTTCGAATCGACGAACGTAAAGTAAACAAATAGTCGCCGTCGCGACCGCCGCGTCGACGTCGACATCCATACTGGCCGACGTCTACGCATTGGCGGCAATGTATTAGCGATTTGTTTACTTTACGCTCGTCGATTCGAAAATATAACTATTAATATCGCCGCCAATGCAGCGGTAGCCTTAATAACGCTTCGACTTTAGGGTTAAATTGATAAAATTTCACTTATTGCGTATGTAATTCTGTTAAATATGATCGCATTCAATAGATTTGAGCCTAATATATGGCTACAAACGCAGAGGGATTTCCCAAATCTATTAATAAATTCACGTTTAGCTACAATGTACGTGTTACGCGCTCCTGCATACGACTTGACACAGTTCCCGACGTCGGTGATAGGTAAACGGTAATAGGCTCTAACACGAAACGCCGCTAACACTGACACCTGCATATGGCCCCTGGTCTCACAGTGGGGCAGCATTATAAAGACACCAAGAGTGTGCACTGTTACAAGTCGGTACCCATCCTGATATTACCTTAGATGTTGCCAGAAAGTAAAGCTCCAACAAACAACCAAACAAACAGTCATGAAATGCGTGGCGTATATGTGAGGTGCTTTTGTATATGTAGACTAATATTACCCCAGTGGCACATTTCTTATTGCATTTCTTATTATAGGATACTGTTATTGGCGATACAGCGTCCAGGGCTCATGTTGCTTTCACTACGCGTACATACATGATCCAGGCAATGCGGCGTATACTGCGGTACAACCTGAGCTTTTTTTTGCTGGTAAAACAGTTTATTCATGAGAACATGTATTTATTCAGCAGCGAGGCACTGGTCTTCCAGCCATGTAAATTACATTATACATCGGTAGCTCTGCGGGTACCTAGGTAAACATATTAGTAGATTAAGATGGAGGTTTGGCATGCTAGTCGCTTAGCTATCAGGGGTAAGTTCAGTATTATGGGGTAAGGTGGTAGGTTGCTGCATAAGCTGTGCTTTTCTGCTGAGTGAGGGATACACGGAGGGAGATGGGGGTGAGGTGGTGGAGTTATTGCAGCCAAACTCAATGTAATCTAGTCTGGTACATAATATATTGAAGATCTTATTTACAATAAATATAATTATTAATGTTATTGAAGATTGATACTGCCTCTCATGGATGAGTCTGATTAGACTGTTTTCACCATTAGACAGTTTGTCGATAGAAAGCCCACGACTACACTTTTACCGACCGAAGGGATTTTTAATTTCCCACACCAGATAGACATGGTATGAGAGCAACTGGCCTTTGATGACGCTGTAAGTTATACACAGTGGTGGAAATCCAAATTGGCAGAGGTGGGGGCATAGGAAATCGAACCACTGAACTTCAGATTAGGAGTGCGAGCTAGAAAAAAGTCAGACACTCTAACCATTCCGCCACGTAGAACATTAGTTCCAACAAAGCTTTCTTAAAACATAAAATAAATACAAAAGCAACTATAGACAACAGCGTTCCTCTGACCCAGTTCCTTTGGATTCAAACAGAGGATTAGTAACCTTTTCATCATTGCATATAATGCCTATTCTAATTGCTATATTCTGATTGATACAATATACTGGACATGGCTAATGTTTCATCCTCCTGTAAGTTCAGCTCTTAGCTTAATCCTCCCCGAACGATCAATGATTACTCATAAATATGGGTTAACTGCGCACCACATTGACTTCTTCACCTTTTAACACCCTCGCTGAACTCCTACTAATGGCAGTATGGCTGACGGCCCAGCGCTGGATCAACTCAATCTACAGTCACCAGACGGGGATGGCCGAATGAGTTAGAGCGTCCATCTCCCGTGTTGGTAGACCATGGCATCGTGGATTCGAACCCTGGTCGAGTCAAACCAATGACTTAAAAATGTATACTTGTTGCTTCCTAGCCAGGCGCTCGGCATTATTAGGATAGGGCAAGGACTGGTTGGCTCAGTGTCAGGATAATCTGACTGAGTGGGATATCAGGGCATGGTGCTGGTGGCCTGGTATCCCATTGGGGCAGCACTATAAAGTCGCCATGAGTGCACACTGTCACAAGTCGATACTCGTCCTGATATGACCTTAGATGTCACTAGTACGTAAAACAACAACAAACAAACAAACAATCTACAGTCGCTCTCAGTAAATGCTTCTCGATATGTGGTGGGGGTTCTCAGGTCCCCAATAGCCGATGTCTACTTTATTATGTTGGGGGTCGTTAAACAAACAGAGGCTTTCTCAGGGTGAGTCGTCAATGCGATGCCCTTTTAGTGACTTCAACTCTCATTTTCCGGTGCGTCCTGTGTTCCATCAGGGAACTGTTCAAGCTGCACATGCTGCCATTTATGAGCCCGCTGCGGAACTAAAATGAAAATTGGAACCTGTGCACACATTTTTTTCCGCCCATCCATCATAAAACTACGTTATTTTTCTATACAGACGGGGTCTGACACCTCTGTCAGCTATTAAATAAACTCTTTTTATCTGCACTGTCGTTCCCTGCAAAATCACTATTATCATTAGCATTAGTTGTGTCCATGTGTCAAGTATATATGCATAGGATACAAGTAGTTGAGTACAATAATGGTAGATGGACACTAAATGGTAGTTGAACATTACTATGCATATAGATTGACACGAGAATGGTACATTAATATGAATGGTACATGCTAGGTATGCAGGTATTGCAGGTATTGCAATACCTCAGGGAGTTTGACGCCCCTGCCCTGCAGAGTTGTAAACTACTGCCTTGTGGTACAGGTTCTTAATAGAACCGAAGCCTAGGGGAGCAAACCCTAAACAGAAAACCATGTCACTGTGGCACCATTAAGGGCGGTTGATGTATGGAACTCCCAACATCTCCCGACCAGCCACTGCAGGGACAAATAGTTTTGCGCCTGTCTTGACATGTTCTTGCTGGTGTGAAACCTCTATTTGCTCCCCGAGAGAGTACCGCTGGTAACTTGCAAAAGCCAGCAGCACTTCAACACTTTTGCAGGCAGCTTTCATGAAATGTGACATTAAGACTGACTCATGGACATCACTCTCACAGCAGAGAGCTAAATGAAGAGCAGAAGTCAAGTAATGAAAGCAGTCTTTGTCGCATCGGGACCGACAGGATCATGATGATGATGATATTTTCCAAGTTATCTGTAACATGTGTAATAAACTGTGGGGAAGACTTGGCCACCGACTCTCCCTGACAGGTATATGACCCACTTTCTGCCAGTGAGTATTTCACTCACTAGCCTCCCGGAACACAAATGTGTGTGGCGCGGCATCTCATATAAAGTCCATTCTGCCAACGAGGAAGCCCACGCCAAGATCTAGCAGGCAATTGGACCACACAAAAATCTCCTGATGGTCGTAAAGAGATGCAAGCTGCAGTGTTATGGCCATATTTCCCATTTGTGAGGTCCGGTCAAAACCATCTTGCAAGGCGCAATGAAAGGGGGAAGAACACTAGGGGCCTAAAGGGAGAGATGGGAGGACGACATCAGGTAATGGACAGGCCTCGAGTTTTGCAAGTTCCAGAGGGAAGTGGAGAACCGGGAAAATGGAGAAAACTGGTTGCAAAGTCATATGTGGTGCCCTGAGTAGGCGGGCGCTTCGAATCTTGAGCTGACACTGATTTAATGCTATATGTTTTCTTTTATATACTGCATGCTCCATCGCCTCCTTGTCTCATCGCCCATTTGCCCCATTGCCCCATCGCTCCATCGCCCCATCGCCCCATCGCCCCATCGCCCCATCGCCCCATCGCCCCATCGCCCCACACCCCATCGCCTCATCGCCCCATCACCCATTTGCCCCCTCACCCCATTGCCCATTTGCCCCATCGCCCCATCGACTGTCGCCCCATCACCTTATCGCCCTATCACCCCCATCGCCCCACACCCCATCGCCCCATCGCCCCATTGCCCCATCGCCCCATCGTCCCAAATGTCATGAATGAGTACCGCCGAACTGTGCTATCTGGAAAAAACTCCTCTGAAATCCAACACCAAAAATCATAATGTGTAACTCTCTAAGGGTGGAGGTGAATAAAAAAAGCCTCCCCCTAAATAATTATGAAGACTCCATATTGTGCACCGGCTCCATTTTGATTAAGTTCTTATTTTTATGTTCCTCTTCGATAATTCTCACCGGAGTTGTTTGTTTTGGATCACCATTAATAACAATAATTGTTCCTGCCAGAATGACGAATTTAAAGAAACTGCACAATCACATTAACCTCAGCTATAAATACAGTGTGCACCCGTAAATACTGCACCAACAAATACCTATTTGGAGTAGATCCACGCGTTGGACAGATTGCAATTGGTGGATAAGAAACATACTTAATTTATAGAAATCTTTGGCTATTTATTAATGGAGCAATTACATTCTTGTGTGAAGTAATTATTTTCATTTCACGCGATAAATTTGTGTTTTGAATTAAATGGCTGTACTGTGAGTTGAGAATTAGTTGGTTTACAGATCTGGGGTTTTGGTGTTCGTTTATATGTATGTGCATTAATGTTCAACTAACATTTATATTAAAGCTCAACTACTGTCTAGTATTTATGTACTATTATGGTGTTAATATATGAGACTGTCTAAAAAGGTGCTAAGCAATATGGGACAAAACTTTGTCCATTGTAGCGATCAACATACTATCTGCTCATGCATTTGCTCAGGATAAACTAATTTGTTCTTTACATGGCGTTTCATAATCCCAATAGAATACATATTGATTTGAAGCAGATGTCCTTGTGTTTTCAGTGTAACTGTTTCTGTGCTGTTTTGTGCCAATCATTAAGGGCGCATTCCTTACACGCGGTATGCGGTATGCGGTATGCGGTATGCGGTATGCGGTATGCGGTATGCGGTATGCGGTATGCGAATGCGACAAAAAATCGAAACGCCTTGAAGCCTTTGGGCTACATTCCTTACACGCGGTATGCGGCATGCGGCATGCGGCATGCGAATACTGAATTGGTCCATGTAGTGATCGGTGCGGCATGCGAATGCGAATGCCCATAGACAACAGCTTAAAGGCCCTGTCACACTACGACGTAACGACGTCAACGTAGGGAGAACGTGAAGAACGTTGAACTTCTCAGCGTAGTATGCAAATTTGGGCAGAAGTTGAACGTGGATGCAGCGTAGTGGACGAGAGCGTAACGTTGGTAAAGCGTAGTGATACCGTCAATCCCCGAGAGAGGACAACGTCACTACGTTCACGGAACGTTATGAACGTTATTCCATCGCCAGAAGAACGTTACATGACGTTAGCTATGTCGTGACACGTTGAACGTACGTTGAATGCACGTTCTACTGACGTTCTCCTGACGTTCTCCTGACGTTCTCGTGACGTTCTTCTGACGTTCCCATTAAGCCTCGTAGGCTTTTGCACTTGGTTTAATGTGGGTCAACGTAGTGGAACGTAGTGAGGAACGGTTGCCTAACGTCCGTTTAACGTCATTGACGTTCGCTGAACGTGAACAGAACGTACGGCGAACGTAAACCCTTACGTTCGAGCTACGTCGAAACTTTTGAACATGTCCAAAACCTCGACGTAACTCGACGTAACACGACGTAATGTGACGTAGCTCGACGTCAGTCTAACGTCATTATGACGTCATCATAACGTAATCCAACGTACATCAACGTAATGACGAAATATCACCACGTTAGGCTCACGTTCGCTCATTACGTTGTAGTGTGACAGGGGTATTAGAGAAACCTGACACTATGTGTGTGGGTGTGGGTGAAAGGACCCAAACTGTTCGCATACCGCATGCGCATGCGCATGCCGCATGCCGCATGCCGCATACCGCGTGTAAGGAATCCTAGCTTTACAATGGACAAAAAAAAAAGAGCTATCACCTTTTGAGATAGGCTCATATATGTATATTAATCGTCAATTACCATTAAGGTGTATATGTATCATGCTGGTGTTAATGTACATGAATATTAATGTTCAGCTACTTCATAGTGTTCATGTACTATGCTGGTTTTAATGTAAACATATATTAAGGTTCAGCTACCATTATAGTCTTCATGTACTATGCTGGTGTTAATGTACATGAATATTAATGTTCAACTACCACTATAGTGTCCATGTACCGTACAGTAAAATGAATTCAATCATTTTGTGATGATATAAACCAATCACAGGAGATATATATACTTCGTTATTTATTTAGTTTTTCGTGTTAGGAGAATCCTAAATGGTAAAATATTTATTATTTTATGATGATAGACACTAATCAGCGGGGGGTTCTATTTTATTCATATATTTATTTTTCATGGTAGGGTTTGCAAATTTTGGTTGGATTGTTCACAATTTACTAATTGTGTTTGATTCATCGTGGAAAAACATGGTGGTGCTTCCGCATCCACCACCCTATATGGGTAATCTTGCTTCAGTGTGCTTCCTGATAGGCCACTGTTTTCCCACCTTTCTGCCCATCGCCACTGTTAAGCCGGAGACAACCTCACTCCCTGACTAGCTGGTGATCCACAAAAACTGACCAACCCCCACCCACCCGTCTAATACCACCGGGTACCGTGGCCGAATCGGTAGAGCGCGGGACCTCACCTGTGGGAGATGGGGAGTTCGGCTCCGGTGTGGCGTTTTCAGCGCCCGGTCATGCTCAGCGGCCTGTCGTGGCTTCTGCGCATGCGCGGATTTTAAGACATATGCAAAACACCCGTGGCCTCGCCGGCTACAAGCTCAGCTGGTGCCCGGCAGTGTTAGGGTCCGATCAGGCCGAAATCTATTGAATGCGATCATATTTAACAGAATTACATACTCAAATAATGAAATTTCATTAAATTAACCTTAAATTCCAAGCGATATTAACGTAGCAGCTAACAACGTAGCAGTAAACAAAACAAATAGCAGTGCTCACCGCAACGTGCGAAAATCCGCGCATGCGCAGAAGCCACGACAGGCCGCTGAGCATGACCGGGCACTGAAAACGCCACACCGGGTCGAGTCAAACCAATGACTTATAAAATTGATAGTTGTCACTACCTAGCCTGGCACGTGACATTAATAGGACAGGGCAATGACTGTGTGGTCAGTGTCAGGATAATGTGACTGACTGGGATATTGGGTCATGGTGCTGGCAGCCTGGTTTCCCAGCCAGGCAACATTATAAAGTCGCCATGAGTGTGCACTGTTACAAGTCGGTACCCATCCTGATATGACCTTACATGTTGCTAGGATGTGATACAAAAACAACCAAACCTGATTTATACTGAATTCGCATAATGATGCAAATGATCAAACTTAGCAGGATTCGCAGCATGCATTTGTTTCGAATGTAGATTTCCATGAAATGTTATCCCCGAGCAAATATTTTACATTAAATAAAATACAACTTTGTGTACGTGCATTCATCGCCGACCCCACCTACCGCCGTGTCAGCTGAAGCTGCGACCCGGCATGTTGGGTACCCAGGACCTGCAGTGTCTCCTGGGATTGTTGTTGCAGACAGATTGGCCGAAACACGAACCAAACTCCTGATCCTCCAAAATGATGACAATGACAATACGCCCTCCTGTACGTTCACTTATCGCCGAATCTGCTCTATATAATGGCCCTGTCACACTACGACACTTCTCGCCAGCGCGCCGTCAGCGCGCAAAATATCTTCTACGCGCCGAGACACGTCCAACTTTTCGGCGGTTTGGGGAAAAATGTTGGCGTCAGCGCGGCACGTTATTCACGCGCGGCCAACGGGTGTCGACGCGTGAGGAAAAAAAAAAAGAAGAAGTTTGGCACGACGTCTTCCTATGACCTTAGATGTAGCTAGGACATCAAACAACAAAGCAACAGTTTGGCGCAACGTGTAAGAATGACCGTCACGCACGTGCGGCGACTGCCTAGCATTCACATAACGTTATTCCAGCGCTGTCGACGTCCTTCTGATGTTGCCATAATATTGGAACCCGCGCGTTGACGCTTGTTGTGGATCGTCGCGGTTTTTTGACACGCTTAAAACATTGAGCGACCAACTACGCCCGCCGCCGTCCTCCGGCGACTGTCGGCGTCCAGGATAGTGTACCGACATGTACCGATGTTCACATAACATCCCCCTAATGTTTCCCGATGTTTCCCAACGTTTCGCCAAAAACTGACACGCGTCGACGCGTGTTGGAGAGAAACATCGTAGTGTGACAGGGGTATCAAGCACCAACTTTTATTACCCAGAAGTCATCGCTGGGGGGGTCATGCTTTACTAACATTTCATGTGGGAGGTCCTCGGACCAATCTCTGGCCGAGTCAAACTAAGACCTTAGCAACAGTCGGTACTTATCACTCACTACCTTACCTGACGTTTTGCATTAATACACTAGGACAAGGACTGCTTGCCGCAGTGTCAGGATAATGTGACTGAGTGGGAAATCGGGTCATGGTGTCGGCAGCCTGGTCTTCCAGTGGGGTGGCACTATACAATCGACATGAATGTGCACTGTTACAAGTCAGTGACTGTTCTCATATGATTTGAGGTGTTGTCACGACGTAAAACCCCAACAAACATGCGAGCAAATCATCTACATATACCTAGTCACACATATATTTATATTTCGGACCTTTTGTTATTTATATTTCCATAAGTCAACCTTCTGTTATTGATATTTACATAAGTCTTCGCTTCTGTTATTTATATTTACATATGTCTTACCTTCTGTTATTCATATTTTGATAAGTCTTACCTTTTGTTATTTATATTTACATAAGTCTGTGTTCTGTTATTTATATTTACATAAGTCTTACTTTCTGTTATTTATATATACATAAGTCTTACCTTATGTTATTTATATTTACATAAGTCCTACCTTCTGTTATTTATATTTACATAAGTCTTACCTTCTTTTTTATATTACATAAGTCTTACCTTCTTTTCTATATTACATAAGTCTTACCTTCTGTCATTTATACTTACATAAGTCTTACCTTCTGTTAATATTACATAAGTTTTACCTTCTGTTATTTATATTTACATAAGTCTACAATCTGTTATTCATATTTACATAAGTCTTACCTTCTGTTATTTATATCTACATAAGTATACCTTCTGATATTTATATCAACATAAGTCTACCTTCTGGTATTTATATCTACATAAGTCTTACCTTCTGTCATGTATCTCTACATAAGTTTTACTTTCTGTTATTTATATCTACATAAGTCTACCTTCTGTTATTTATATCTACATAAGTGTTACCTTCTTTCATTTATCTTTACATATGTCTTACTTTCTGTTATTTATATTTACATAAGTCTACCTTCTGTTATTTATATCTACATAAGTGTTACCTTCTGTCATTTATCTTTACATATGTCTTACTTTCTGTTATTTATATTTACATAAGTCTACCTTCTGTTTTTTATATTTACATAGGTCTTACCTTCTGTTATATATATCAACCTAAGTCCTAATTCACAATATATATATATATATATATATATATATATACATGAAGATGGCTTCCTAATCCCATACGCGAAGAATCCCAATGAATTCGGTAGTGGAGGCAATTCCTGTATTGCTTCCTCTGCAATGTGACCCCTGACAGCTGGACAGTGGACGCTGGATCTGTATGCAAGGCCACCCGAGAGATTGATCTCCCATATGGTCAAAAGTGGTCCAATCTGGGCTCCCAGGGCCAGGGGTCAAATCCTCTGGAGGTATCTCGAGATAGCCAGAGGACAGCAATGTAGCAATTTTGACCAAGCTATATACAATATATATAGGTCATTTTCACAAACTACGCGGTGGCCGAATCGGTGAGTGCAGGCCTCGCGTGTGGGAGTTCAGGAGTTTGGTTCCCAGTCGAGTCAAGCCAATGACTTATAAAATTGATACTTCCTCGCCTGGCGCTAAGCATAAATAGGATAGGGTAAGGACTGGTTAGCTCAGTGTCAGGATAATGAGACTGTGTGGGGTATCGGGTCATGGTGCCCGCGGCCTGGTTTGCCAGTGGGGCAACACTATAAAGTCACCATGAGTGCACACTGTGAAAATTCTGTGCCCATCCTAATGTGACCTTAAATTGTTGCCAGGACTTTGGACTCCAACAATCAATGAACCAACCAAGCTCTGCTAGTAAGACTGATCCTCATCGCTGGCATATTGCCACCTGACTTTATTGCCCTTTCAATGCTACTCCGGCGGGATTCACGCTCAATTAGGAAAACATTACTGCCTTCATAAAATGTGACTCACTTATTTCCGTTCCACTAACAAATCTCTGACCAGCCTTCCACTTGTTAACCAGTGGTGCACAACTGTGGTATGTGCTGTCTTGTCTATGGGAAAATGCATATAAAAGACCCCTTGCTACTTATCGGAAAGAGTAGCCTATGTGGCAGCAGCAGGTTTCCTCCAAAGAAATATGTCAGAATGACCATATATGTTTGACGTCCAATAGCCGATGATAGAAACCAATGTGCTGTAGAGGCGTCATTAAATAACACAAGCTTTCCTTTTTTCCACATGCCTCACCAATACACTCTGTTTGTCTGATTGTTTGCTGGGGTTTTACGTCCTTGCAACATCTAGGGTCATATGCAACACAAACCGACTTGCCACAGTGCGCATTCATGGTGACTTTATAGTGCTGTCCCACTGGGATAACAGGCCACCAAACACTATGATCTGATTTCCCGCTCAGTCACATTATCCTGACACTGAAATAACCAGTCCCATCCCTATCCTAGTAATGCCGAACACCAGGCTAGGTGTCAACAAGTATGAATAGTGTAAGTCATTGCTTTGACCCGGCTGGGATTCGAACGCTTGACCTTCCGCACAGGAAGCCTGCGCTCTAACCGACTCGGGCACTGCAGATAGCCTTGTCCATTCATGCTAGTCGAAGGTAGAAGAATGATGTGCATGTTTTTAAATGCGGGAAACATAAGTAGGATAGTGGTGTTAATTTTGTATTTCAGGTTAAGAGTTCGAGTCCAGTTTTTAAAGCCCCAGTCACACCTACCCGGACGAACCCCAGATTTTTAGCCGGACCACCCCCGGACTAGTCGCCCGGACGGTCCCGGACAGCGCCGGATAAAATCGCTATTTTGGTCGTTTTTGGCCTCGCGGTCGCACATACCCGGACGAGCCACGGACTACAAGCCCAGATCACCCCAGATGAGCCCCAGACAACCCCCGGACTACCGGGATTAGCCCCAGACAACACCCAGACGAGCCCCAGACAACCCCCAGATGATAGCCTGAAATGCGGGACTCATCCTGGGGTAGTCCGTTAGTAATACGTGGTCACCCATGGTGATCCGTGGCGATCCGTGGTTAATCCGTGGTCATTCGGCATGTCCGGTTCTTATCCAGGCAGTCCGTGAGTGGTCCGTGGCTACGTCGGGACTAGTCCGGGCAAGTGTGGGGCTGGTCCGGGTTAAACCGTGGCTAAAATGTGGCTCATCTGGGGCGAAACAGCCCTGGACTGTCCCAGACGCGGCACAGTCTACTCCCGGTCCACCCCCGGACTACCCGGACCACCCCCGGATTACCCCCGGATCATCCCAGATGATGCTGGATCGAGCCCGGATCGCAAAATGCCCCGGACCACCCCAGATGTTTTAAACATTTAAAAACATACGGGGTGGACCCCGGACGAGGCCGGACGATCCACGGATCACCAAGTGTCACCAAGGATCACCAAGGACCAGCCATGGCTGAGCCACGGATCATGCTGGATCGCCACGGACCATGCCAGATCATGGTCCGGGGCTCGTCCGGCCCCTGATCCGGGTAGGTGTGACTGGGGCTTTACCCTGCACAGGCTGTTATTGCATTGTTTTACTGCCATTGAATGGTTCCAGCACACTCAGTTCTAGGAGTAGTTTGTTACCACTGGGGCGGGTGTGATTGTACCTTAAGGTGACTGGTTCCACACCACATGTCGGTTATGGTGTTGGAAGGGTATTGGGAGCCTGGGGGATTGAGTTGCATAGTCCGATGGTTTTGAATGTCTATATCTTTAGAAAAAGTACATTAGATTGATCGTTATAGTTGACCTTACCTTAGTTTAAAGTAATGGTGCTGTCACATTACGATGCTTCTCGCCGGCGCCCCACCAATGCGTAAAATCACTTTTAATAGTCGGGACATGTCAAACTTGTCGGCGTCAGCGCAACGTATTGGTAGCGTGCGGCCGACGTTGTGGTAACCTATATCGACACGTGAGCAAAAAAACAAAAATGTTTTGGCGCGCCGTCCTGATATGACGTTAGATGTAGCTAGGACATAAAACAACAAAGTAACAGTTTGGCGCAAAGTGTGGGTACGACCCTAACGTGCGCGTGATGTGTGCTTGGCATTCGCATAACATTATTCCAGTGCGTCCAACATATCTCGATGCGCCTTGCACCCCTAACGTCGCCATAATGTTGGCACAACTGCATTTTCGCATGTCGAAAGTTTTGTGCAAGCGCCAAACTTCGCCGATACCCTGACACATGCTGTCGACCGTCGCCGTAGATCAATGAATACCAACGCTCGCGTAACGTGTGCGTAACGCTTCCTGACGTATCCCGACGTTGCGCCAAAAATTACATATGTCGACGCGTGTTGGTGAGAAGCATCGTAATGTGACAGCACCATAACTTTGATTTCAAATGCCTACCGTAGGAGATATTAGCCAAATTAATGTGGGCATGCTTGTCAAAACTCTGAACTCCATAGGCTTCAGCAATAGCCGGTTCTATTAAAGAGACTTAGCATGCCCTTCTATGTAGCAACACATGCTTAATAAGTGCATCCATATCTGAGTTGGACATTTAGATTCATGTTTTGGTTTAAACAAGTTGATATCTTCATCGGACTGCAGTTTTACTTTTAGGCAGTCGCATTTTGATTAGTTCTGGGCTGAACTGATAGGTGGCGTCGGTGGAGGTCAGGGTGCCACATTGAGTAACACCAGGTGCTCTAGTACAGGATCTCTCCAGGTGGTGGCGCCAGTGTAATGGGTAGCAGCTCACTACACATCTCCACATAAAGGTTCTATTGGGTTGGTTGTTGGGGTTTTGCGTACTGGCAATATCCAAGGTCATGTCATGATGGGCACCAACTTGTGACAGTGTGCACTCAAGGCGAATTTATAGTGCTGTCCCATTGGGAGACCAGGTCACCAGCACCATGACCTGATATCCCACTCAGTCATATTATCCTGACACAGAGCCAACCCAGTTCTTGCCCTATTCTAATCATTCCGAGCACCTGGCTAGGAAGCCACACATATAAATTTTTAAGTCATCGGTTTGACTTGACCAGGGTTTGAACCCATGGGTTTGAATCCTACGATCTACCAACACGGGAGACGGACGCCCAACTCATTCGGCCATCCCATCTATTCTGTTGGATATGTATATATACATGCACATATATAATATATATATATATATATATATATATACATGCATATGTATATGTGTATATACATGCATATATATATATATATACATACATGAATTAGGACAGCGGCATTATTTTGTTGTTTGAGGTGTCACAAACACATCCGAACCCACATTTCTGTCATTCCGAAGTGGGCGTCCTAACCATTAGTCCATCTGGGTGCAATCCACCTACCCATCCCTCCCTGTGCATGGTGGCATCTCACCACAAGGAGATGAGTGCAGTCACCTGGAATCGTAAGTCTCATACTTACAACAACAAATATCCAGATAGCGCGCTTTCATTACATAGAAAGGGCACCGGACGAGGTTGCTGAATCGGTAGAGCGCAGGCCTCCTATGCAAAAGGTCAGGAGTTCAATTCCCGGTAGAGTCAAACCAATGACTTATCAAATTGATACTTGTCACTTCCTAGCCGGGTGCTCGCCATTATTACGATAGGGCAAGGACTCGTTTGCTCAGTATCAGGATAATGTGACTGAGTGGGATATCAGGCAATGGAGCCGGTTACCATGTCTCCCAGTGGGGTAGCACTATAGAGTCGCCATGAGTGCACACTGTCCCAATTCAGTACACATCCTGATATGACCTTAGATGATGCCCGGATGTAAAACTCCAACAACCAATCAGTCTACACAAACATAAAAACCACACCGGAAGCAGTCTTTACGCATGCGCGCACATCCCAGCATGGTATTCAGCTGGAGACTCCCAATAGCCGATGTTTACCTTCTGTGATGAGGGGGTCGCGAAAAAAATATAAACAAGTTTTTCAGTTGGTGTTGGTAGTTAGTTACCTGTCTGTATACTGCAGCCGGCTTCAGTCTGAATAAAACAGCAACAAAAAAACACCTCACAAAAAAGCTGTCTTTGGTCCTCCCGGCATGCATTGGGCGGCGCCATTCAGCGGCGACATTAACACCTGGACGTAGCGTTCGTCTGACCTCATCAAAGCACCCCTTCACCGGCCAAAGAGGCATCGTCCCACCCGCGTCCACGTGTCCATTACAGGCTGGAGAACCACCCTGTACACGCATACACACATACACACATACACACATACACACATACACACATACACACATACACCGACACACACTCACACCAGACATCTCAACAGATACCTGCCTGAACACCTCAAATACAACCCACACCGACACACACCACACGCCCACCCACACACTCACACACCTACACAGATACCCACCCGAACGCCGTGAATACACTCACACACACCACACGTCCACCCACACACTCACACACCTACACAGATACCCACCCGAACACCGTGAATACACACACACACACACCACGACCACCCACACACCCACATACCTACACATATACCCACCCTGGCACCCCGAATACACTCACACACGCATATAGACACTCACACACGCATATAGACACCCACCCACACCCTCACATCTACACATATACCCAACTGAAGAGCCGGAATACACCCACACACCACACTCCCATCCACACCTTGTTGCACACCCAGAACACCGACCCCACCCCACCCCACCCCATTCACACCCACACACACTCACACGACCGATCCACACACACACACACACAGCCACCCACACAAATGCCCGCCCGAACACCACGAAAACACACTCGCGCACACACATACCCACACACACGAACGCGAACATGCACACCCATACACTCGCACACACCCAGACCATCTAAACATCCACTTGCTCCAGTAAATCCACTGGCCCACGTTCTGACAATCCCACCCACACACCCCACACATTCCAAGCATCCACACATCCAGGCAATCCACTGGCCCATGTTCCGACAATCCCGCCCACCCACAAACCCACCCACCCCACACCCTCCAAGCATCTACACATCCAGGCAATCCACTGGCTCATGTTCCGACAATCCCGCCCACCCACAAACCCACCCACCCGACACCCTCCAAGCATCTACACATCCAGGCAATCCACTGGCCCACGTTCCGACAATCCCACTCACCCACCCACATACCCACAAACCCCACACATTCCAAGCATCCACACATCCAGGCAATCCACTGGCCCATGTTCCGACAATCCCACCACCCTAAACCCACCCACCCCACACCCTCCAAGCATCTACACATCCAGACAATCCACTGGCCCACGTTCCGACAATCCCACCCTCCCACCCACCTACCCATCCGCCCGGAACCAACACTACCTCCCCTAGTCACGACCGATGCAGACTACCAGGCTTTTATAACCTCTTTTGTATATAGGTTTAAGAAACCCCACCTTTATCAAATATTATTAATTTTGCATGACCATGAAGTCTGTCAATGGAAATATAACTTCCGTCAGTATTGCGATGATTGGTCGTGATGCTCGCATTGCAATTGACTTCCAGCGGGGGAAGAGTCCCCCCCCCCCCCTCTCTCCCAGCATGGTCTCCCCCCTCGCCCCCTGTCTCTGGCCTACACCAGTGGCGCCCCCTGCCCTGCCTGCTTCATCACCGCCTCCCCTCCTCCATGGAGTCACCCCTACTCTGGCTGCCAACCTGCACACACCTCCAGCTTTTCCCACCCACCCATCCTTGATTTTACTTTTTTCTTTTCTTCTTTTTAGATTTACTTCCACTTCGTAGGGTGAAGGGCTCTTCAGGGCTCTCTTCCACCTGTTCGGCTGAATAAACTTGACATTTTACACTGTCAAGACAAATGTGCCTCCTGTCACTGTTGTACTGACTGTACTTGCTCAGATAGCCTCTCAATTCAAATGTGCCTCCTGTCACTGTTGTATTGACTGTGCCTGCCCATATAGCCTGTCAATTCAAAGGTGTCTCCTGTCACTGTTGTACTGACTGTATCTGCTCATATAGCCTGTTAATTCAAATGTGCCTCCTGTCACTGTTGTATTGACTGTGTCTGCATATGTAGCCTGTCAATTCAAATGTGCCTCCTGTCACTGTTGTATTGACTGTGCCTGCTCATATAGCCTGTCAATTCAAATGTGCCTCCTGTCACTGTTGCATTAACTGTGCCTGCTCATGTAGCCTGTCAATTCAAATGTGTGTCCTGTCACTGTTGTATTGACTGTGCCTGCTCATATAGCCTGTCAATTCAAATGCGTCTCCTGTCACTGTTGTATTGACTGTGCCTGCTCATAGAGCCTGTCAATTCAAATGAGTCTCCTGTCACTATTGTATTGACTGTGCCTGCTCATATAGCCTGTCAATTCAAATGTGCCTCCTGTCACTATTGTATTGACTGTGCCTGCTCATATAGCCTGTCAATTCAAATGAGTTTCCTGTCACTGTTGTATTGACTGTGCCTGCTCATATAGCCTGTCAATTCAAATGTGCCTCCTGTCACTGTTGTATTGACTGTGTCTGCTCATATAGCCTATCAATTCAAATGTGTCTCCTGTCACTATGTCAATGCCTGCCTTGTCATGGGGTCTGCCAATGCAAAGAGACCTCTTGTCCATCGTGCTTTGTAGTTGGATGAGTGGTGGTTATTCTCGTGCAGACAAGGATAATGAGATCATCCCTCTCTCCTATATCAGCTCTCGCGCGCATGCGCATGCATTATCCCACTCCCACACCCACACATGGCTGTTATCGTGGGGCCTTTTTATTATTTATTTACTTTTATCTGTCATCATATTCGCTGCCATCCTTAAAGGTGTACAGTCCGATGGTTTTAAGTTTCTGTAATTCTTCGAGATAAACATTACATTGCTGGTTATAATCTACCTTACTTTGGCTTGAAGTAACTTTTATTTAAAACTTTTGAGGTATTTGAAGTGCAAACATGTCAAATTGATTTGGGCAAGCACGCCAACACTCTGACTCCATACTCTTCTGGAGTAAAATGTTCCATTAAATTGACTCAGTATTCCCTTCTATGTGGCAACCGAAGGCTAATCAATCCATCAGTATCTTAGTTAGACATGTAGTATCCTGATCAAATCTAAATAATTGCGTTGGTTATGAAAATGTGCTGTTTCATCGGACTATGCAGCTTTAACTATTGCTGATGCAAAACCCGGCCCAGAGGCATTGAATGTCCCAGCCCTCATCCCCAACAATCTGACCCTCACTCAGCCGAGTGTGACCTTGACCCAGCCGTGTGACCTTGACCCAGCCCAGTCCGACCTTCACCCCGCCCCCCGGCCACGGCATATCTACATGGAGCCTGGATCCAAGCCACTGAGTCGGGACTTGCTGGACAAAGGCCGGGCGAACAAAGACCTGGATCCCAGCAACATGGGAAAGGGAATTTAGGTGGCGTTCTCTGTGGTGGAGTGGTTAGAGTGTCTGACTTTCTTCTAGGTCAGACTCCTAATCTGAGGGTCGGCAGTTCGATTCCCCATGCCCCCAGCTCCGCCAATTTTGATTTCCACCGCTGTGTATAACTTACAGCGTCATCAAAGGCCGGTTGCTCTCATACCATGTCTATGTGGTGTGGGAGGTTAAAAATTCCTTGGGTTGGTAAAAGTGTAGGCTCGGGCTTTCTATCGACCAGCAGTGGAATGAGGAAGACCAGTCGTCTATGACTGAAATTTCCCCCGCTTAAACAACTAATGGACCAAAAAAAAAAAAAAAGGTTGGCACAGAGAATATATCCATTTTTCCAACCACCTCCACTCCAAAAGAATAGTGACATAAAAGCCATATAGAGACATAAAAGGCCGTCATCACTGTACCTTCATATATCATTTACTTATTTCTAAAACGCCTTGTAAGTCTTTCACAACCATAAAGCCTGTGGTTATGGGAGGCTTACAGTAACAAAAGTTGTGAAATATTGGTTCTTTAAAGGTATACAATCTGATGATTGGGTTTCTGCTATCTTTAAAAACAAGAGATAAATATATGAGGTCGACCATTCTAATCTACTTTCATTTAGCCTGATGTACCATTTATTTTAAAGGGCTAACTGATATTTGAAGATATTTGAAGTGAACAAATGCTAAATTAATTCATGTCAAAATGCTGCACATCGTAGACTTCAGTCGGGACAGGTTCTATTTAAGTGACTTAGCATTCCTCCTATGCACCAATACATGACTAAAAAGTGCACCAGTGTCTATCTTTCAAATGTAGCATCCAAGCTAGGTCAGTGTGTTGGTTTCGAGAATTAGATATTTTCATCGGACTAGGCAGATTTAAATCACTGATTATCAATAAATAAATATTGTTTTGGTCCGGTGGTGATTGCGCCTTTAGACTATGCCACTTTACAGGAGCAAATGCGATATTAAAATTAAAACCAATGGCGAGACACAAATACTAAACTTCTTTTAAGTGTAATTATATGAAATTCACTGTCTCTGCGTTATTATTATTGCTATCATGAGCAGTTTTAAGTCGGTATGACTTATTAGTTTACTTATTACGACTTATTACGACTTATTATGACTTATTACGACTTATTATGACTTATTACGACTTATTATGACTTATTATGACTTATTATGACTTATTATGACTTATTATGACTTATTATGCCTTATTATGACTTATTATGACTTATTATGACTTATTATGACTTATTATGACTTATTATGACTTATTCTGACCTATCATGACTTATCATGTCTTATCATGGCTTATTATGACTTATCATGACTTATCGTGACTTATCATGACTTATCATGACTTATTATGACTCATCATGACATATTATGACTTACTACCATTTAATATGACTTATTGTGACTTATTATCGTTTATTATGATTTATTATGATGATGTCAAACCGATGACATACAAATTGATACTTGTTGCTTCCTAGCCAGATGCTCGGCATTATTAGGATAGGGCAAGGACTGGTTGGCTCACTGTCATGACAATGTGACTGAGTGGGATATCAGATCATGGTGATGGTGGCCTGGTCTCCCAGTGGGGCAGCACTATAACGTCACCATGAGTGTGCACTGTCACAAATCGGTACCCGTCCTGATATGACCTTAGATATTGCCAGGATGCAAAAACCCCAACAACCAACCAAGCAACAACCAGCCACCACATCCGGTGCTACAGGAGTTAACCGACAGAGCATAAAGTGGACGGGTTACAGACATTACGAGGCAGCAGCTGAGCCGTTACCCGCCATGAAAAACAAAGACCAACTTAGTTGACACTGCGCATGCGCCACTATCGACCCTATCCCGGCGTCCAGTAACCAGACGCAGCCTTGGTTTGCTGACTACCTACACTAAACCTTTTCCACATAGCAATGTGCACTCAGCGAAAACTAGGGTCGCGCGTCAACTTTGGAAGCGAGTAGGCTCTACTAAGTTTGAACAGAGTTACGATTTGCTTTATTGGTTTTTGGAGTTTTACATCCTGGGAACATCTCAGGTCATATCAGGACGGGTACTGACTTGTGACAGTGCGCACTCATGATGACTTTATAGTGCTGTCCAGGCCACCAGCCACCATGACCTGATATCCCATCAAGTCACATTATCCTGACACTGAGCCAACCAGTCCTTGACCTATCCTAATAATGCCGGGTGCCTGGCTAGGAATTGACAAGTATCAATGTCTAAGTCATTAGTTTGACTCGACCAGGGTTCAAATTCGTGGGTTGGAATCGCACGATCTACCAAAATGTAATGAGTATTGAGCATTGCCATGTATAAATACAATCTTATAAATGAATGAAATATGAAAGTGAGCATCAATCAATGATGTTGCCTTGGCTGCTCGATCTGAAATATAAACATATGTAGCAACCCGCATCGAAAGTGTTAATTCTAGACATATCTAAACATGTATGTGGAATTACCGAATTTTAGAATTATCTAGACCTAAATGCATAAAATGTCAACCTTGTCAACTGGAACTTGCTCCAAAGCTCATATTAAATGACAGCTGGACGACATCCGCTCTCTAGTCTTGTATGAATAAAATTGGAAGAACAGAAATACTGCCCACATATAGACTTTCCTAAATCTAAATTTAGACTTTACTAGATCTAAATTTAGACTTCCCTAGATCTAAATTTAGACTTTCCTGAATCTAAATTAAGATTTTCCTAGATCTAAATTCAGACCTTCCTAGATCTTGCCACTTCTCTCCGAGGGTAGGCAGGTGGTGAAAATTGTCTACATAACTGTCTACAAGCTGCAAGGTATCTTTTTGGAGATAGTTGGCATGGGCAACCCTATCAGACCATCTTGATCTGAAATATAAACATATGTAGCAACCCACATCGAAAGTGTTAATTCTAGACGTATCTAAATATGTATGCGGAATTATTGAGTTTTAGAATTAGCTAGACCTAAATGCAAAAAAGGTCAACCTTGTCAACAGGAACTTGCTCCAAGGCCCGTATTAAATGACTGCTGGGCGACACCCACTCTCTAGTCTTGTATGGCTAAAATTGGAAGAACAAAAATACTGCATTCATATACACTTTCCTAGATCTAAATTTAGTCTTTCCTGAATGTAAATTTAGACTTTCCTAGATCTAAATTTAGACCTCCCTAGATCTAAATTTAGACTTTCCTGAATCTAAATTAAGCTTTTCCTAGATATAAATTTAGACTTTCCTAGATCTTGCCACTTTTCTCCGAGGGTAGGCAGGTGGTTGAAATCGTCTACATAACTGTCTGCGAGCTGCAGGGTATCTGCTTGGAGATAGTTGGCATGGGCAACCCGATCAGACCATCCTTGGTGGGCTCGCAACCTAAATCATATTCACTTTGTAAGATCCCAACTGGAAATCTACATATTTAGGAAACATTCATAGACCCAAGGGCGGGCCTACATGGTTCACCAATATCACGCAAGTGAATTGTCACAAATATATGCAAAGATACCGATATAATCTACCATTCATAGTTGCATAAGTAAAACCTATGATTAGCCTAAATGGGTTGCAAATAATTGTATCGCTTTAAATCCAAAGGAAATGCCCTACCTAAGTACCCGCTGATCTACCTATTGACAATGTAATGTAAACGGCTGGAAGACCAGTGCCTCGGCGCTGAAAAAATGTATATTCGCATGAATAAACTGGTTTAAAAAAAATAATTATGGGTTCCACATTGGGAGGAAGAATACATATATTTTACATTTCTGAGAATATGTGATGTGTTTGTAAACCTATCTGCAAGGATCATTGGTGGGCTATTATTTGGTAGTATATGGAAGCCGTTCTCTACTGCCAAGGTCATACCTTAACCGTTCGGGACAACCTAGCCATGATATATCGCTGGATACGTGATATATTGCAGCATAGGCTACCGAGTTAATTCAGAGGGTATTTATATATAACTATGATATCAATCATTATACGCCCACTTGTATGTAGCATTTTACTAAGTCTGACCTTCACCCAAATATCATTGACCAAAATACCAAAACGGGTGGCCGAATGAGTTGAGCGTCCGTCTCCCGTTTTGGTAGATTTTGGGATTCGAACCCACAAACCCTGTTCGAGTCAAATCAATGACTTAAACATTGATATGTGTCACTTCCTAGCCATGCGCTCAGCATAATTAGGATAGGGCAAGGACTGGTGGGCTCAGTGTCAGGATAATGTGAATGAGTGGAATATCAGGTCATGGTGCTGGCAGCTTGGTCTCCCAGTGGGGTAACACTACAAAGTCGCCATGAGTGCGCATTGTCACAAGTCGGTATCTTGCAAGATATTACCTCTTGTAAGATATTACCTCCGTATGTGCAGGACACCATTTATTTAATAATGTCTCACTGTGACAAATTAACTGTATTTTCTATTAAATGAAGCGTTTTGTCGAGAAATGAAGTATAGAGATTTGTAGAGAAATGAATTACATCATTGTGGATATCTACTGAAGGAAATGTATGTCAATCTGTTCATTGAAAGCTGTCACTTTATAATGTCCATATATTTCGAGGATAGAGCATTACAAGGATTGCCCGATTGTCAGATATGCCCTCATATGTGGTTGCCATTTTGTTGCTTCGTCCTGATATGGCCTTAGATGTTGCTAGGACGTAAACCGACAACAAACAACAAACAAACAACAGCCATGTTGTTTTATGAAGCACGATGGCTACACAGTTGTGTCCCACCCCCATTAGACGATAAGGAGATCCTAGTAATATTCTATGCTCTTATTACTTAATGAACCTATAAAGATTATTGGCGACAATTTTGAAATTGCGCTTGATTTGGCATGGAGCCTAACTCCAAGTGAGTCCATCTTCCACCCGTCCCCTGGGTCGACTGGCCCACTGCCTCCTGATTGGCTGCCATGTTTCCCGCCCTTTCACCCAGCGGAGCCCCCTGGCCTGTGTTGCCTAACTTCCTGGTGAGCCGCCAGCCTGAATAAACTTTCTGCCCACCCACCCATCTACAGCCTGTTTTTCTATTTGTTTTAACCTGTTTTAATAGACTAGATCACCGTTCCGACTGCGCATGCGCTGAAAACGGCGTTGGCAGCAAAGCAAAGGCATACAGCCATTGAGTTTGCCGATACGCATAGGGTAAAACTTAGATTATATTCAAAATTAATCAAAATACATAACAATTTGGTACAAACATGGATGGAAGGATGCAATATAATAATATAAAGAATATGTTTAAGACACAACTCTCCATAATTAATCATTTTGAGCTAAGAAACATACAATTTCAGTCACTTTACATGCTGATGTTTACATCACCATTGATTAGACATAAGTAATTCTTGTTCTAAATATTAAAATGTCAAATGTGTCAACAAAAACTTGTTTCAAACAAATCATCATCATCATCATGCTGTCGGTCGCGATGCGACAAAGACTGCTTTCATTACTTGACTGCCGCTCTCCATTTAGCTCTCTGCTGTGAGATTTGCGTCCATGAGTCGGTCTTAATGTCTCTCAGCTTCAGGTTTCTCTTGATGGTATCCTTGAACCGGAGACGAGGGCGCCCTCTCTTTCTGTAGCCAGAAGACAGTTGAGAATAGAGGATCTGCTTTGGTAGCCTGTCTGATGACATCCTCATGAGGTGTCCAGTCCACCGGAGATTCTTTTTGATCAGAAGATCTTCCATAGAGGGCAGCCCCATCCGTTCGAGTATTTACATTTCATGAAAGCTGCCTGCAAAAGTGTTGAAGTGCTGCTGGCTTTTGCAAGTTACCAGCGGCACTCTCTCGGGAGCAAATAGAGGTTTCACACCGGCAAGAACATGTCAAGACAGGCGCAAAACTATTTGTCCCTGCAGTGGCTGGTCGGGAGATGTTGGGAGTTCCATACATCAACCGCCCTTAATGCTGCCACAGTGACATGGTTTTCTGTTTAGGGTTTGCTCCCTTAGCCTTCGGTTCTGTCAAGGACCTGTACCACAAGGCAGTGGTTTACAACTCTGCAGGGCAGGGGCGTCAAACTCCCTGAGGTATTGCTATACCTGCAATACCTCAAACAAATATATAACCAATATCTGATTAACCCTACTCATTTTCTATTTCTACATATGTCATTAACCATAGGATATAAATAAAAACATGAATAAAATAAGTAAAACTGACTCTGGCTGTGGCTCTAACACTAGTGAGAGTGCCCAGATTTGTCTAGATCTAAATGCACATGGCATAAGATGTGCTGATTATATTGATGGAAATGCAATGCTGGATACAAGATTAATATCTTAATTTATTGTATATATTAGTGTTTTATTTTTCAAAAAAGAGCTGAGATGCGCTGAAACTAGCACATTTCATAACTGCACCCAGAGTATTAGCATGTGCCATGTGCTTCTCGCTGGTTTGTTTTGCTTTGACGCATCCCACAATGGACTGCGCCACTGGAATGGTGATGTAGTCTATTAAATCTTCATTGTTATTTCACCTCAGGGCTTTATGACTTGTCTTAGATTTCTCCCATATTTCCCTGATTAAATTTTGTGTTTACCTCGACTTTCGATTTTGGCCGATTCAAAAGATGAATAAAATAATATTACCTAAAATCAATTTGTGATATTACTAAATTATTAGCTTGATAAACACCGATGTGTTGCTCAGTGTCATGATAATGTGACTGAGTGGGATATCCCATCAAGATGCGGGTGGCCTGATTTCCCAGTGGGGCAGTACTATCAAGCTATAAAGTCGCCATGAGTGCACACTGTCACACGTCAGTACCCGTCCTGATATGACCTTAGATGTTGCTAGGACATAAAAGTACAACAAACACAGACACAAACCGATGTGTTGTTTTCACGTGACGTCACAAAGTGATATTGCAATGCACTATGGGTATATCAAATGTGGTGCGGTTTGTTTACCTGTCAACTGTTTGCGAATTAACGAAAAAGCGAATGGTAGACAGGAAGTGTGAACACTTATTTGTCTCTCATTTTTGCTTGAGTGCAAGTAAATATGCAACACAAGGAATAATTAGTAGCATGTGGTGAATAAGGGGTCAAATTTCCCCGGATCATCAGCCCATGCTTTTTCTATTCTGTTCTTGAATGAATTTCTTGACTCGGCATCAATAACATTTTGTGGGAGACTGTTCCATATATTTATGATCCTGTTTGAGAAACTGTGTTGCCTTAACTTTGAAATGGCTCTGCGTTTTACTAGTTTCAGAGTATGGCCCCGACTGCCTTCTCTTTTATTCAAGGTGAAAAATTGGTTCATATCTATTTTATCAAAACCTTTCATAATTTTAAATACTTCAATTATGTCACTTCTTTTCCTTCTGTAGGAAAGGGTAGGAAGTTTCAATTCCCTAAGTCTTTGTTCATAGGGTAAGTCAATTATAACTGCAACTAATTTCGTTGCACGTGTACAATTCTATTCCGTTGCCGATAATCAGGTAAGCTTCACGCTTGTTACGACCAGACAAGATGGCCAAATGAGTTAGAGCGTCCGTCTCCTTTGTTGGTAGACCATGGGATCATGGGTTCGAACCCTGCTCAAGTCAAACCAATGATTTAAAAATTGATACTTGTCGCTTCCTAGCTAGGCGCTCGGCCTTATTAGAATAGGGCAAGGACTGGTTGGCTCAGTGTCAGGATAATGTGACTGAGTGGGATATCAGGTCATGGTGCTGGTGGCCTGGTCTCCCATTGGGGAAGCACTATAAAGTCGCCATGAGTGTGCACTATCACAAGTCGGTAGCCATCCTGATATGACCTTAGATGTTGCTAGGACGCAAAACAACAACAAACAAACAACAAATCACGCTTGTTACACTAACAGATATATCATATCTGTTGCTTATTTAATTATATTTTATGTTTTTCTTAAACGCCGATTCAAATCACCACATTTATATCGCAATGCTTTATGGGTAGGTCACATACCGCGCCATTTTGATTACTTTTCCGCTGTTTGCTTATTTTTTTGGATTCACATCACGACATTCGGGTGTTATAAGAAACTGTGTGTAACCAATTTTATTTCTGTCGCATGACTCATGTATGAACTTGATGCTGTTGTCGTAGGCTGCACTGACCTCTCAGGCAAGTAACCACATAGACAGGTAGGCATGGGTAGTGTGTTGATATCAGGGAGCCTAGGTGCTGTAATGGTTAGCACACTGGCCCGGAATGCAAAGAGATGTGGGTTCAAGTCCTGCTCTCGGCACAATATTTCCCATTTTCATCACCCCCATCACACTGGTTGCCGTGACCATGATCCTGTAAAGCTGCACGCTGTATGGTTGTTGAACCTACCCTGTGTATGTATGTGTAAGTGCATTGCCTGTATGTATGTTGTTTTGTTGTTTGTTGTTGTTTTACATCCTAGCAACATCTAAGGTCATATCAGGACGGGTGCCGACTTGTGACAGTGCGCACTCATGGCGACTTTATAGTGCTGTCCCACTGGGAAACCAGGCCGCCGGCACCATGACCTGGTATCCCACTCAGTCACATTATCCTGACACTGAGCACACCAGTCCTTGCCCTATCCTAATAATGCCGAGCGCCTGGCTAGGAAGCGACAAGTATCAATTTTAAAGTCATTGGTTTGACTCGACCGGGACTCGAACCCACGACCCCACGATCTACCAGCACGGGAGACGGACGCTCTAACTCATTCGGCCATCCCGTCTGGTCGCCTGTATGTATGTAATTGTAAGCATTAAATGACCATTTAAAAGACTTACAATTCCAGGGGGACGAGTGTAGTCGGCTGCACTGACCTCTCAGGCAAGTAACCACATAGACAGGTAGGAATGGGTAGCGTGTTGACATCAGGGAGACTAGGTGGTGTAATCGTTAGCACACTGGCCCGGAATGTAAAGAGATGTGGGTTCGAGTCCCGCTCTAGGCACAATATTTCCCTTTTCATCACCCCTATGAGACTGTTATAAAGTCTTTGCTGATATACCCTGCTTAGGCTGGGCTTGATTTCCGGTGGTTGGATGTCATCCATAACATTTGTACTTAACCCCAGCCTGTTGAATCTCCATCGGGTAAATGGGTGGTAAAATTGAGCTGCTAGTTCTGGCCCACACCATGCGAGTTCAGGTTTTGGGAGGAGAGTGCCCAAGGGAGCGACTCACAACATGGTTTTGTTTGTTGTTGTTTTGCGTCCTAGCAACATCTAACATCATATCAGGATGTGTAACGACTTGTCACACTGTGCACTCATGGTGACTTTATAGTGCTGCCCCACTGGGAAATCAGGCTTCCGGCACCATGACCTAATAAAGTAATATCCCACTCAGTCACATTATCTTGACATTGAGCCAACCAGTCCTTGCCCTATCCTAATAATGCCGAACACCTGGCTGGGAAGTGACAAGTATAAATTGTTACGTCATTAGTTTGACTCGGATAGGGTTCGAACACACAAACCCATGTGTTCGGATCCCCGATCTGCCAAAACAGGAACAACATGGTGGTGCGTTCATTAGTCGGCAGGTGGCGCCATTGTCATCCCGTCTGGTCCCCTTCCTTCAACGCTTTATAAACTCATTCTGCAACCATACACACAATCATGCCTCCTAGTGACCAAACTTTGTAGGATTCTTTCCATACATTTGATACCACTCTGTATAGCATGGCCCATCGGGCCAGGTCGAATCCTCAGCCTTTCCTGAGAGACCAGCGACAATTGGGGATACCCATATTCAGAGATTACTTCAGCAATGCTTATAGTTGTTGTTGTTTGGGTTTTATATCCTTGCAACATCTATGGTCATATCAGTGCGGGGACCGACCTGTGACAGTGCACACATGGGGTCTTTATAGTGTTGCCCCACTGGGATACCATGCCCCCGGCACCATGACCCAATTTCCCACTCATTCACATTTTCCTGACATTGAGCTAACCAATCCTTGCCTTATCCTATTATTTCAAGTGCCAGGCTAGGGAGTGACAAGTCTTAATTTTGGAAGTAATTGGTTTGGCTCGGCTGGGTTTTCGAACTCCTGAACTTCCACACGGGAAGCCTGCACCCTTACCGATTTGGCTACCGTGTCAACTGTAATCCTTACGGAGACATTAACTCAAATTTTAGCTACCTAAAGGGGCTGTCGCACTATGATGTATGGCCTTAGCGTATGCCAATGTATGTGATTTTCGACCAACATGTCAGTGTACGTCATCATACGTTACATGTAGATTGGGCACATGTCGGGTACGCTTGGGATACGGCATCATAGGTCATCTTATATCAGCTTGTGTCGAGGCGCGAAAGAATTGTTGTGCATGTTCAACATTTTCAACATACGTTGATGTATGGCTCATACGTTCCTCATATGCTACATGTACACTAGGTGTACATCGGCATACATTAGGAGCATGTTAGGGGTAGGTCAGGGTACGTTGGGACACAATAGCCGTACATTAAGCCTTTTGGGAATGTGCAGTCTGCGTACAGCTAACGGATGCATAACGTACTCGTAACGTACTTCGAATGTATGCCTGCCATGTCTCCAGTGTACTTAACATATATGCCATACTTCTAGCGATGAAGTGACATAGGTAACTTTGGTCAGCATACCGTCAGCGTATGAGAGTGTTTTGCGAACTTTTTGTGAATGTTTTGCGAGGCACATGAATGCTCTCATATGCTAGCAATAGGTCAGAGATACGTTCTGCACAATTTACATACGTTGTGTGTACATTGTGTTTACATTGTGTGTATGTTGTTTGTACGCCCATTTTTATCCCCTGCTGCTGAAAAGTTCGACGAATGCCGATGTACTTGCAAATTGTCGTACGTTGAGCACGCGCTGATGCCGTACATAGGAGTGTGACAGGGCCTTTAGTTTCATCCATGTTTCATTTTCAGTACCATTTACGCAGTCACTGCATGGAGATAGCTATGACAAGTATTAATGAACATAGTATCTTAAGTCCTGATATAATCGGAGCTCAGCATAAATCACACCATCGATCATAATGTGTGACAGGGTGCGGTGGCTGAATCTGTAGAACGCAGACCTCGCGTGTGGGAGATCAGGAGTTCAATTTCAGGTTGAGTCAAACCAATGACTTACACAATTGATACTTGTCGCTTCCAAGCTTGGTGCTCAGCATTAATAGGATAGGGCAAAGACTGATTAGCTCAGTGTCAGGATAATGTTACTGATATCGGGTCTTGGTGCTGGTGGCCTGATTTCCAAGTGGGGCAGCACTATAGAGTTGCCATGAGTGTGCACTTTCACAAGTCGGTATCCGTCCTGATATTACCCTAGATGTCACCAGGATGTAAAACTCCAGCAACCAACCAACCTATTGTGAAGGATAGGGGTCGAAAAGTCTGCCAATCCCAACTTCCACCACATGAGCCTCGGCTGTCACCCGGCATGCTGGGACACAGCTTCAGTCGTACCTGAGAGACCAGCAAAACTCAAATCATCCATAGTACTGTTATGCTGTAACCACAGATATGCCGAGATGACAAAGCTATACTATGTAGCAGTTGTATTGTTGCTGTTATTCTAAATAAAACTACAATATTTATGATTATGGGATTCATATCCTAGCAACATCTAAGGTCTTATCAAGGCTTGTGACAGCGTGCACTCATGACAACTCCATAGTGCTGCCACATTGGGATATAGTGCCACAAGTATACTGACCAGATATACCGTGTCACATTATCCTGACACTAAGCCAACCAGATTAAGCAGCGGCATGTCCAAGTGCACACAATTGGTCTTTTTCATTCCACTGCTCTTTGACTTATCCTAGTAATGCCAAACACCAGGGTAGGTAGCGACAAGTATACATTTTTACGTCATTGGTTTGACTCAACCAGGGTTTGGACCCGAGTCTTCAAATCCCATGACCTACCAAACCGAGAGGCGGGCGCTCAACTCATCCGGCAATCCCATCTGGTTGTGAATTTCACTCACATGGGAATCGATCCCACGACCCCACTCCTACACCAAAAGTAGATACCTTAGCCCAGTATGCCAGCATGTCCCCAGTCCCATGCTCTATCAGGGTACATCTGCCACTTTGGTCATTTCAGAATGATGTTGGTTACTTGTTGGAGTTTTACGTCCTAGTAAGATCATATCAGGATAGGTACCAACTTGTGACAGTACACACTGATGGTGACTTTATAGTACAGCCCCTCTGGGAAATCAGGCCGCCAGCAGCATGACCTGATATTCCAATCAGTTACATTATCCTGGTACTGATCCAACCAGTCCTTGCCTTATCCTAATAATGCCGAGCACTTGGCTAGGAAGTAACAAGTATCAATTTGTTAAGTCATAGATTTGACTCGACCAGGGTTCCAACCCAACGATCTACCAAAACGGGACACGGACGCTCAACTCATTGGGCCACCCCGTCTTGTGTCGTCTCAGAATGATGAATGTTGTAGGATGTGTTGGTGATTTAGATTGATGGCAACACAGAGGGATGGGATTTATTACATGGTGGACAATTATTGCATGGTGCATGTAGTCCACCCGTGAATCATTGCCTGTTATAGCATGCTCTAGCTCTATCTGATGAATTAAAAAGAATATGAGCAACTGTATGATAGCCAAGATTGATCAACATGTCAGAAACAAAGAGTAATGATTAATGATTATGAAAGGCATGCAATACCATTGCTTATCAGGCACAGAAACACAAGTATAAGGTTGGGAAATACACATTAACAACATTTCACTGGCAGCATTAATCTCAGCTTGCAAGCTTGTTGGTGTAGCAGTCATAAACCTTTGAATTAGGTCAGGAATTATCGTACTATAAGTGATACAGGTTGTCCGGTCAGTGGCTAGTGACAGACTAACTGCAGAGACTTCCAAGTTCCAGTTTTCGTCTGGCTGTGGTATGAGGTGGAAGTGCCACTAGTGAGTGGTGGTGTGTGGCTGGTGAGGTATGCCACTGGGAGGTGATTAGAGTATGACTGTGAGCAGGGCCGCGTTCAGGGTATGCCTGAGAGTCGACTCCAAGTCGGCTCTGCAACGTCTTTTTGGCCAACTTGCGTTCATGGTGCGCCTTGGAGTAACCTCGGAGACGTCTCACTATTCAGACAGGAGGCAAAAAGCACTTCGAAAATGGCCACCGGATTCTGTGGTTTCAGCCAATCAGAGCTCTTCTTTTCAATTGCAAATGGTTGCACGCTATGGAAGCCACCATTTTCGAGGCACCTGCCAGCTAAAGTCATTCAAACTAGCGTGACATCCAGAATATCTCCAAGGCGCCTCCGAGGTATACCTTGAATGCGGTCCAGGTTGTGGAAGGGTGAGGTATGTAACATGATTGACCGGTCAGGTAGGCTGTAGGGTGGCGGTGTGGGTTGGTGGTGTTCCATTGCATCCAACAATGACAGCGAATGAGTGCCAAGCTCTCATTCAACACATATGCATATATTACATTACACACCAGTGTATGCAGGTATTAGCAATACCTCAGGGAGTTTGACGCCCCTGCCCTGCAGAGTTGTAAACTCCTGCCTTGTGGTACAGGTTCTTGACAAAACCAAAGGCTAAGGGAGCAAACCCCAAACAGAAAACCATGTCACTGTGGCAGCATTAAGGGCAGTTGATGTATGGAACTCCCAACATCTCCCGACCAGCCAGTGCAGGGACAAATAGTTTTGCGCCTGTCTTGATATGTTCTTACTGGTGTGAAACCTCTATTTGCTCCCCGAGAGAGTGCCGCTGGTAACTTGCAAAAGCCAGGAGCACTTCAACACTTTTGCAGGCATGAAAAGAGTGGCAGTCATGTAATGAAAGCAGTCTTTGTCGCATCGCAACCGACAGCATGATGATGATGATGACATTACATACCACTCAGTGGTGAACTGCTTCTTTTGGTGTCTCTAGCGTGAGTGTCTGTCTGCATAGCAAGTGCAAGGAGTAAAAGGTGACTAGGCTCACACAGCCAGCCAATCAGACACCCCTTGCAGCCTGGGTGGGCAATGCCAAAGAGGGGCACCTGTCACTCAATCCCAGTGCAGGTGGTGTCCATAATGTATGCAGAATGGTTGGGTGTGCTTACCCAGCGGTCCTGTGGTAACAACTAGTCATCATACAGTTACAATCAACATTAATACGTGTTACGCTCCACTTGCACCCTTCATGGTGCATGGAGGGAACATTTCTATAATTAGTAACAGCATCTTCATATCTGAACATCATATCGCAATCACGGTCACTGCGCACCATAACATTTCCAGATAGTATTTATATGTTACACAGCGAGTGGGCACCCATTGCATCGCTATTACATAACAATGGTCCCCAACTCCATCACCCAAGATATTGATATAATTCCAAGCTTGTCTACCACAACTGAAAGACCATATATTTTTTACAAAGAGATAGAATAAATTACCTTCACCTCCTATATGAGCATAATTAGATGAATTGGACTTTTGTGTTTGGACATAAGATATGGATAATATTTATATAATAATAATACACTCAGTTTCTTATTAAATATATTACTGCATGTCCTTCCCATTTAATCAGAAAAAACCCCACCAGGTGGCACCATTATTACAAAGGCTAAACCTGTAAACGCCTATAATTACCGCTGCTAATATGCCAACATGTACAACGTAACAACTGCCGGAGTCAGGGTCCGGAATAAAGTCATCTTTTTCTTCCCATCTCGGTTTGCACGTTCTCTGTGCCAGCAATGGCCCTCTAGCAATGGGACAATGCAGCTGTAACTAAATGTCTGCCTCTCATTCATTTCCGACACAATGTTGCTCACTGGAATGTGACCAGACCATAGCCAAGTTTTAACGCACACGTTAAATACTATTTTTATTTCTTAGGTAGCGAGAGTCTTCCCCGCCCCTCTCTCCCTCTCTCCCTCTCTCCTTCTCTCCCTCTCTCCCTCTCCCCCCTCTCCCTATCTCCCTCTCTCACTCTCTCCCTCCCACTCTCCCTCTCTCCCTATCTCGCTCTCTCGCTCTCTCGCTCGCTCGCTCTTTCCCTCTCTCGCTCTCTCCCTCTCTCCCTCTCTCCCCCTCTCCTTCTCTCCCTCTTTGCCTTTCTCCCTCTCTCCCTATCTCCCTCTCTCCCTCTCTCACTCTCTCCCTCTCTGCATTTCTCCATCTCTTCCTCACTCCCTCTCTCCATCTCTGCCCTTCCTCCTCTTTCCCTCTCCGCTCTTCCTCTACCCATCTCTCTTTCCATCTCTTCCTCTGTCCCTCTCTCTTTCCTTCTCTCCCTCTCTCCCATCTCCCACTTTCCCTCTCTCCCTCTTTCCTTCTCTCCCTCTCTTCTTCTCCCCTCTTCCCAATCTCTCCTCTCCCCACCCTCTCTCCCTTCCTATCTCCCTCTCTCCCCCTCTCCCTCCGTCACTCACTCCTTCTCTCTCCACCTCTCTCCCTTTCTCCCTCTCTCCTCTCTTCCCCTCTCTCCCCCCTCTCCTTCCTCAGTCACCATATGTCCATCCCTCTCCCCCCTCTTCCTCTTACCTCCCTTCCTCCCACCATACCACGATGCCACCAGACTCACTTCTTCCCCCCCTCCCATGTTTTGCAAATAAATCCAATCACAATTCCATCATCATAATTCCGCGCCCCATTGACTATTTGCCCCATTAACCATACATGCTTCACCCATCCATTTTGTTCAGTAATAGCGAAAAGGTTGAAAAGGGGCAGACAAGCCACACCCAGACTGATACCAACGCATTGATTCACAATTACCGAGAAAAGATATCGCAAATCCCCGGGATTTTGACCGTTATACCTTGTGATCAGGAATCTGGTTAACAAGTGGCAGTGAAATAATTGCTTTTGGATCGATTAAACCTCAACAACTCCCCGTCCATGCCTCCTTGCCTCCTCCCTTTCCTCACTCCCTCCTCTGTCCCTCCTCCCTCCATCTCCCTCTCTACTTCCTCCCTCCCTCCTCTCTCCCTCCTCCCTCCCTCTCTACCTCCTCCCTCCATCCCTCGTCTCCCCCTCCTCACTCCGTCCTTCCATCCCTCTATCCCTCCTCCCTCCTCCCTCCTCCCTCCATCCCCCTCTCTCCCTCCTCCTTCCCTACTTCCTTCCTTCCATCTCTCCTTCTTCCATCCCTCATTCCCTCTCTCTCTCCCTCCGCTCTCCCTCCTCTCTCCCCTCTCCCTCCTATGTCATCCATCCCTCCTCTGTCCCTCCTCCTTCCCTACTTCCTTCCCTCCATCTCTCCTTCTTGCATCCCTCATTCCCTCTCTCTCTCCCTCCTCCCTCCTCCTTCCCTGTCTCTTTTCTTTCCTCACTTCGTCCCCCTCACGCCTTACTCCCCATTTCTTTCTCTCTTTCTCTCCTTGTCTGCCTCCCTCTCTTCCTCATGCTCTACCTCCTATCTTCCATTCCTTTCTTCATCTGGTCCCCACTCTGGCCATCGATCCTTCCCTGTCTCTCTCCACTCCTCGTTCTTTCCTTCCCTATAGACCTCCCTCCATCCCCCCACCTCGCACACCCTCGCTCGGTCCCTCCATCTCGCACTCTCTCCCTCTTCCCTCTTCCTCTCTCCGTCTCTCAGTCTCTCCATTTCTCCATCTTTCTCTCTTCCCCTCTCTTCCTCCCACTTCTCTCCCTCTCTCATCCTGTCCCTCTTTCCCTCTCTTCCTCTCTTCTCAGCTCCTTCTCTCCCCTTCCTTCTCTCCTTCTCTCTCTCTCCCTCTCTCCTTCTCTCCCACTCTCCCTCTTTCCCTTTCTCCTTATCTCCCACTCTCCCTCTCTCCCTCTCTCCCTCTCTCCTTCTCTCCTTCTCTCCCCCTCTCCGTCTCTCATCACCCCTGCACCGTCCATATTAATCGATATTGGTCACGTCTACTGACTATTTATATTTCTTAGGTAGCGAGAGTCTTCCCCGCCCCCCTCTCCCTCTCTCCCTGTCACCCTCTCTCTCTATATCTCCCTCTCTCCCTATCTCCCAATCTCACTCTCTGCCTCTCTGCCTCTCTCTTCCTCTCTCCCTCGCTCCCTCTCTCCCTCTCTCCCGATCTGAATTTCTCCCTCTCTTCCTCACTCCCTCTCTCCATCTCTGCTTTTCTCCCCCTCTCCCTCTACCCCTCTCTCTTTCCATCTCTTCCTCTCTCCCTCTCTCATTCCTTCTCTCCCTCTCTCCCCTCTCCCACTTTTCCCCTTTCCCTCTCTCACTCTCTCCCTCTTTCATTCTCTCCCTCTCTTCTTCTCCCCTCCTCCCAATCTCTCCTCTCCCCTCCCTCTTTCCCTTCCTATCTCCATCTCTCCCTTCCTACCTCCCTCTCTCCCCCTATCCCTCTGTCACTCACTCATTCTCGCTCCCTCTCTCTCCCTCTCTCCCCCTCCGCAGTTCCTTCTCTCCCTCTCCCTCTCTCCTTCTCTCCCTCTCTCCTTCTTTCCCTCTCTCTCTCTCCCTCTCCCTCTCTCCCCCTCTCCCTCCCTCATCACCCCTCCACCTTCCATATTAATCGATATTGGTCGCGTCTACTGATGTTTTTTAAAGCTACACCCGAGATTGACAGGTGCAACCTTCCCATCTTCGATTCCCAATCCCCGATAGAAGAAAAAGGCGGTAAATTTAAAAAAAGAATTTAAAACAATGTTTTTTTTTAAGAAAAAGAGAGAACACACGTAAACTTGGCTTATGCAAATAATACAATAAGCGAATCTTAGCATAGATTAATGCATATAAATAATCATTTTGTTCATGTGATATATTTAGAACATGCATTAAATCAGTAGGTTGCTACGAATGAATCGGTTGTGAATTGTTTGCCCTAGCAGTGCCATTACGTAGATCTATGCATAGAGAATTCCAAGACGTTGGTAATACTTCATTTCCGAGACACCAGCTTGGTGCCCAAACAGTCAAGCCACTGGCCACGCCTGGATGAGCAAATCAAGCACACTGCAGCACTGCTCACTGCTGCATGTAGGTATATCGAATAGTTGACAGTGCAATCCACACCGAAAGAACATTTAAAACAAATATAGGGGAAACCTCACCAAATTTGGTCATCAGGGAATATGTGTGTGTGAGTTCAAAGTGAGTATAACGTAGAGGGTTAGGCTGGGAGAGAAAACGGGGCGCGGTGGCCGAAGCTGTAGAGCGCAGGATCCCATGCTGGAGATCGGGAGTTCAATTATCAGTCGAGTCAAACCAATGACTTACAAAATTGATACTTGTCACGTCATAGCTTGGCACTCAGCATGGCACAAGGACTGGTTAGTCAGTGCCAGGATACTGTGACTGATTGGGATATTGGGTCATGGTGATAGTGGCCTGATTTCCCAGTGGGGAAGCACTATGAAGTCACCATGACTGTGCACTGTCACAAGTCGGTACCCATTCTGATATGACCTTATATGTTGCCAGGACATAACACTCCATCCAACAACAAACCGTGCCTATGACCAGAGAGTCAGGCGGAGTACAAACCAGGCACAGAGTAGGCCACTTGAATTGATCAGATCCCACAGTTCAGTTAATCTGCACTCAAGTCTCACAGATACATATCAATGTAAAGTGGGTGGGCTGTATAAAAAGGAAAATCAAGACGGCTGGTTGGTTGGTTGTTGAAGTTTTACTTCCTGGCAGCATCTAAGGTCATATCAGAGTGGAGGGGAGAATATGAGGAGGGTGGAGGAGAGGATGTAGGGAGGGTGGAGGGGGGGGTGTTGGAGAGGGTGTGGGGGGGTGGAGGGGGTGGAAAGGAGAGGGGGTGGAGGGGAGGGTAGGGAGGTGGAGGGGAGGGGTGTAGGGAAGGTGGAGGGGGGAGGGTTGTTGGAGAGGGTGTGGGAGGGTGGAGGGGATGAAAGGAGAGGGTGGAGGGGGAGGGTGTAGGGAGGGTGGAGGGGAGGGTGTAGGGAGGGTGGAGGGGGAGGGTGTTGGAGAGGTGTGTAGGGAGGGTTGGAGGGGATGGAAAGGAGAGGGTGGAGGGGAGGGTGTGTAGGGAGGTGGAGGGGAGGGTGTAGGAGGGTGGAGGGGGGAGGGTGTTGGAGAGGGTGTGGGGAGGTGGAGGGGATGGAAAGGAGAGGGTGGAGGGGAGGGTGTAGGGAGGGTGGAGGGGATGGGTTTGTAGGGAGGGGTGGAGGGGGGGGGTTGTTGGAGGTAGGGGTGGAGTGGGAGGGTGGAGGGGATGGAAAGGAGAGAGGGTGGATGGGGGAGGGTGTAGGAGGGTGGAAGGGGAGGAGGGGAGAGGGAGTGGAGGGGAGGTGGAGGGGAGGGTGTGAGGTGGGAGGGTGAGGGTTGAGGGTGGGGTGGGGGAGGGGAGGGTGTAGGGAGGGTGAGGGGAGGGTGGAGGGGAGGGTGTTGGAGAGGGGTAGGTGTGAGGAGGGTGGTGGGAAGGGTGGAAGGGAGGAAGGAGGGAGAGGGTGGGAGGGTGTGAGGGAGGGTGTAGGGAGGGTGGATGGGAGGGTGTAAGGAGGGTGGAGGTGAGAGGTAGAGCAGGGTGTACAAGGGGGTGTGGGTTCAGATGAGGAGAAAGGAGGGGAAGGGGAGAGGAAGGGAAGGGTGTAGGAGAGGGTGTCGGGAAAGGTGTAGGGAGGATGGAGGGGAAAGGAAGGGGAGGGTGTGGGGGAGGTGTAGGGAGGGTACAGGGGAGGGTTGCGGGAATTGGAAGGGGGAGGGTGGCGGGGAAGGTAGCGGGCAGAGTGGAGGTACTTAAGTTTGATATCAATATAATGAAGACTAAGTATCTCGTCATCCCACTGACGTTCATCAGCCTAGAGACATGAATCAAACTTATAATCAGGTGTCCGCCAAAGACAGATCGCCGTGCGTCAGTAACGAGGCGCCGATCAATAACAGGTTCCACATACAGGCAGGCCTAGCCGCCATCTTATTACCACGAAAGCCTCCATGCATAATTGTATATACCACATGCTATATCGATTAATCACGCATTGTATTTATTCAATCAGGTGAGAGTCCATCGATCATCTTACTGATCCCATCGCAGGATTTCCCTAACAACGCACCGGGCGCGGTGGCCGAATCGGTAGAGCGCAGGCCTCGCGTGCGGAAGGTCGGGAGATCGGTTCCTGGTGGAGTCAAACCAATTACGTATAAAATTGATACTTGTCGCTTCCTAGCCCGGTGCGCGGCATTAATAGGATAGGGCAAGGACTGGTTAGCTCAGTGTCAGGATTGGTCGTAATGCTCGCATTACGTTTGATGCGAGGGAAGGAAGAGACCCTCCCCCTGCCTCCTGCCGCCGCCCAGCTTTCTCACCTTCCCTGTCATCCCTCCCTCAGCTTTCTCCCACTCGCCCTCTCTCCCTGCCCGCCGGCTTTCTCACCTCCCCTGCTCTCTCGCCTCCCCGCTCCTTCCCTTATAAGGCCGCCCGCCGGCCTCGTTCAGCCATTCGCCCTCCCGCCGTCCTCCCTGCACAAGCCCTCTTTCTTCTCCACCCACCCACCCAACTCTGCTCACATGCTAGTGGAGGGCTCTTCGGCGCCCCTCACCCGAACATTTCAAGCTCCCCCGAGATCACTACTATAAGATACTTTAACCGCTCCTTATGAGCTTTCCTACTGCCTTGCCTTCACCGCATTGACTCTTGTATTTAGCTGCTTATTTTCCTTGCTCTCTGTATAGCTGCTTATTTTCCTTGTTCTCTGTATAGCTGCTTATGTTCCTTGTTGTCTGAGGCGTTAAATAAAGCACCTTTTTTCCCACCCCCGCCTTGCCTTCTTCCTTTTCGCGCATCATGTGACTGAGTGGGATATCGGGTCACGGTGCTGGCGGGCTGATTTCCCAGTGGGGCAGCACTATAAAGTCGCCATGAATGCGCACTGTCACAAGTCGGTACATATCCTGATATGACCCTATATGTTGCCATGACGTAAAACTCCAACAACCAACCAACCTAACAACGCCGCTGTTGCTATAATTAGGTCACGAGGTGCGATTTACCAGTCCAGTGTTTCAGTGCATCGACTCTGGATAATCAATGTATATGTGAGCGTAGAAGTTGTTGTTGTTTTTTTGCTACCTTAGTTGATTAAGTAGGGGAACTCTCACTCGCGAACATTTGGTCTTCCTCATTCCACTGCTCCTTGCCCTATCCTAGTAATGCCGAGTGCCAGGCTAGGTAGCGACAAGTATGAATTTTGTAAGTCATTGGTTTGACTTGGCTGGGAATCGTACTCCAAACCCTTCACAAGGGAAACCTGTGTTTTAACGATTCGGCCACCACATCCGGTGGTTGATTTAGCAGGGGAAATTTCAATCACACACAATTGGTCTTCCTCATTCTACTATTCCTTGCCCTATTCTAGTAATGCCGAGCGCCAGACTAGGTAGCGACAAGTATTCTGAGTGTTTTCATCTTGTTACTGTTGTCAGAATGATTGAAGTTTCATAGTCCAATGGTTTTGAATTTCTGTATTTTTTCACAGATAAATATATTAGATCGATAAATATAATGCCTAGTACACACCTCCCATTTACGATTCGCGCACTAAAACTCGTGACTCAACCCGACCCGCTTAAAACTGAAAACGGGCCGATTCATTTTTCGAATCACGAATCGCAATCATAATCGGCCCGTTTTAGCCCTAAAAACTGAGTTTTATACGCGAATCGCAATCGCTAGGTGTGCGCGGGGAGCGCACACCTAGCGATTTTTGTGCGCGAAACGGACAGTTTTCGATCGTATACGGGAGGTGTGTGCACACAAACGGTAGGTGTGTACCAGGCATTAGTGTGGCATAATTTGAGTCTCACTCGAGGTGTGATATTCCCTTTGTTTAAAGTTGCATAGTCCGATGGTTTTGAATTTCTGTATTTTTTCTGAGATAAATATATTAGATCGATCACTAGTATCTACTTTACATTAGTTCAAAGTTACTTTTATTTTAAATGGTAAACTTTTGAGATATTTTGGGTGCAAACATGGAAAATTAGTTTTGGCAAGCTTGCCAAAACTCTGACACCATAGACTTCTGCAGTAACAGGTTCTGTTAAATTGACTCAGTATTTATTGCCTTCTACGCAGAAACAAATGCTTAATAAGTGCATCAGTATCTAAGTTAGATATGTCAAATCAAATCTAGATAATTGGCTTGGTTTTGAAAATTTGATATTTCATCGGAGTATGCAGCTTTAAGCAATGCTCATGCCAACATTTTGTACGGGTCTGTCAGGCTGGGCGTGGAGGCCGAATCGGTAGACTGTGGGCCTCGCGTGCAGGAGATCGGGAGTTTGGTTCCCGGTCGAATCAAACCAATGACTTACCAAATTTATACCTGTCACTTCATAGCCTGGCGCACGGCATTAATGGCAAAGGGCAATGACTGGTTAGCTCAATGTCAGGATAATGTGACTGAGTGGGATATTGGGTCATAGTGCTGGTAGCCTGATTTCCCAGTGGGGCAGCACTAACAAGTTGCCATGAGTGCACACTGTCACAAGTTGGTACGCGTCATGATATCACCATGGATGTTTGTTGCCAGGATGTAAAACTCCAATAACCAACCAACCTCGGTACAACTACTCCCCGAGCTGGTCACTCAAGATTCCAGTGAGGCAGCACTATAAAGCCACCATGACTGTGTGCGGTCACAAGTCAGTGTACACCGCAGGGTACAAAAGAAACCTGTGTAACACAAGCCCAGAACACACAACTCCCTACCTGGTTATTGTATGCGCCCAGATGTACACGTCCTTCTGCGAACACAATACAAATAACTCACCCGAGCAACTGCTAGGGTGGAGACACCAATTGCTGCAAATCTGCAGCCTTCAGCATGGCACTCTTGCCTGCCCTGAACTCATTTCAATAAAATGGTCACCCAGGCATAACAAATTGCTTGTTTGTTTGTTGGAGTTTTACGTCCTGACAACATCTAAGGTCATATCAGGACAGATACCGACTTGTGACAGTGCACACTCATGGGAAATTAATAGTGCTGCCCTACTGGGAAATCATGATGCCAGCACTATCACCTGATATTCTACTCATTCACATTATCCTGACACTGAGCCAACCAGTCCTTGCCTTATATTATTAATGCTGAGGTTCAAGCTAGGAAGTGACAGGTATCAATTTTAAAGTCATTTGTTTGACTCGACCAAGAACCAAACTCCCGACCTCCCACACGTGAGGCCCGCATTCTACCGATTAGGTCATCGCGCCCGGTATAACAAATTGTCATGGGGGATCTTCTTGGACACGGTCTATCATTGCGCCTAGAGCGGGATTTAAACCCACACTTGTTTATATTTGCATAATCTATTATCTAAAGCGGCTGTCACACATCACCGGATTGGGGAAATGGAAAGAAACCGAACAAAGTCCGTTGATATCCGGCAAAGTCCGGTTTGTGTCCATTGCATATCCATTGATATCCGTTAATATCCAGCCCGATCCGGTACAAGTTTTGAACATGCACAAAACTTTGAACGGATGCCGCTGGATTGACGTCTAAGGTTCTTGTCCGGTTTGAGTCTGCTTAGTCCGCTTACTGTTCGTTGGTTATACGTTCATGTCTGTTTCATGTCCATTTCATGTCCATTTCATGTCCGTTCGTCCAGCCCCCTTGCCCCGATATCGCAACATTTTGACACATTTTAATACATTTTGATACTTATCACGCCAAAATGCCACCGGACTAGACAATTTTGTCCGTTGCTCAATCCGGTGATGTGTGACAACTCCGGTGATGTGTGACAACATATAGTCATGGGTTCAAACTGAGCTAATACAATTGTGAACCAAGTGAAGCGGAACGGTGAACATGGATGGAACCAATGGTACTTTCTATGACCGATAGTTCAATGCACACATACAAGAAACATGTGTGGATGATTCTGTTATTTATATACACATAATAAATTATCTAACACTTAAACATATATTTATATATAGAAATAAGACATTGAATGATGAATGTTATTACTATGCTGTTGATTGATTAATTGGTGGTTTCATTACACCGTGTCGGCAGGACAGGCCATATTCAAGGCTGATTACTATCAATGACTATACAATTTATCATCCAATATGATATTTCTACATAACAATATTAATAATATATATTACTCAAATATGCCACATTCGGAAAGTTGTATCATATTATTATATCACTAACTTTGGGTTTAGACCAAGACTCCTTAATTAAATTAATTCATAGATGTGTAGTAGTCTGTACATTAGATCCGCCACCACGCGGTGGCGGCAGACACTACGCCGCACACCTACGCAGTTAGGACCAGACGGGATGGCCGAATGAGTTAGAGCGTCCGTCTCCCGTGCTGGTAGATCGTGGGGTGGTGGGTTCGTATCCTGGTCGAGTCAAACCAATGACATAAAATTTGATATTTGTTGCTTCCTAGCCAGGTGCTCGGCATTATTAGTACAGGGCAAGGACTGGTGTGCTCCGTGTCAGGATAATGTGACTGAGTGGGATACCAGGTCATGGTGCCGGCGGCCTGGTTTCCCAGTGGGACAGCACTATAAAGTCACCATGAGTGCGGACTGTCACAAGTCAGTACCCGTCCTGATATCACCTTAGATGTTGCTAGGACGTAAAACAACAACAAAAACCTACGCAGTTAACTGCATTAAATTGCGCTAGGCGGCGGGCCTATCACAGATGTACTAAAAATCACTAATACTGATTTCAGTAGTTCCCTTAGTAGCCACCAGAGGGCGCTTTCCACCTTAAACTTTGCTGTTATCTGATACAAATCTGACAATTAAAAATGTTTGTGTAAATTTTAATGTAGGTATCTGAATGTGATTAATATAACTGACGGAATAAACACCACTAAATTTTCTCCATGAATATGACCCTTACAACCAACATGGCTCTAAATCATCAGCAATCAATCAATCAATCAATCAATCAATAACACTGTTAAGCGATCAGCAACAACCGATCAATCAATCACCCAGCATACGAGGTAGAACACTCAATTCCATTGCGAGAGGGCGTGGGTGCAATTCTCAGCCGAGTCAAACCAAGGACCTGCAAAATAGATATTTTGCCTATGATTTAGCATATGTAGGATTGGACAAGCGTTGGTTGGCTGGTCTCATGATATTATGGCTGAGTTGGATATTGGCTCAAGGTCCTAGACCTGTGGTATCCCAATTGGGCAACACTATAAAGCCAAGATGCGCGCATACTGACACAAATTGGTGCCTACCGTGATATGATCTTCAATGTTGCTACTACCACACACCCCAATAAACAAACACCATGCTAGTTTCCTTGATCAATACGCTGGGAGAACTATACATACGCACTTTGCGAGTTCAGAGCAGAATAAAAACTAAATAGTCTTAGCAACATAACTTATTCCATATTCCCAGGGGCAACAGATCCCCTCGCCTTATCTATTTCAAGAACCGACTGCAGTTATACCCATAGGGCTTATAGATGTCCAGGATGAGATTTATTTGCTTGCAGTCTAGCATTTACCACACCCTTGGGGATTTCGTTCTAAAGAAAATACACAAGATTTAATGGGCATATCTGTGCTCATATACAAAACATAAAAGTTACCCCTTCCAGCTTTTTACCTGGCAAGATATACAAAAGGACCAAGCGGGATGGCCGAATGAGTTGAGCGTTCATCTCCCGTTTTGGGAGATCGTGGGATTCGAATGCATGACTTCAAACACTGGTCGAGTGAAACCAATGACTTAAAAATTGATACTTGTTGCTTCCTAGCCAGTCGCTCAGCATTATTAGGATAGGGCAAAGACTGGTTGGCTTAGTAGCATGATAATGTGACTGAGTGGGATATCAGGTCATGGAAGCCTAGTCTACCAGTGGGGCAGCTCTATAACGTTACCATGACTGTGCACTGTCACAAGTCGGTACCCGTCATGATATGACCTTAGATGTTACCAGGATGTAAACCTCAAACAAACAAACAGACAGATGCACAAAGGACGCATTGCATGTGAACAGACAAGAGTCGTGTCAAAGTCTCAAAGCATCCTTGTCATTATTATTGTCCATGTTATATGCAATGTGGGAAATTAACAGTTAGGGGTTGATTGATTGATTGATTGATTGGTGGTTGCTTTACGCTGTGTCGGCAGCATAGGCCATATTCACAGCGAGAAATGGTTGTTTTTTGTTCAAACCATCACTTTTACATGTAAAAGCAGACAATCAATTATGTGCCAATAGACACTCATTAAATTAGAAAGCTCACAATCATATATTTGTGGCCAAGGGAAACAAATTCCTACAGAAAAAGAAAAGTTTTAAAAATAATTAATAGAATCTATTTAGTAAACTATATGAGGTGGTACAGTCCAGCTGCCCTCAAAAAGGCTAAAATATTTTCCTGTTTTACCTTAGTAAAAAGGTCACGCATACTGTCTGCAGTGTAGAACTGTTGGCGCAGGGCCAAAAAATCAACGCAACTTAGTAAAATGTGCTTGAGTGTCAGCGGGGACTGACACCCAATATATTCACGGGGAGGTTCCCCCTTGAGCAGAAAAGCATGTGTAAGCCACGAGTAGCCAATACGGCAGCGGCTAAGGACCACTTGGTCCCGTCGACCTCCCGCATGAGTCTGTGGTGGTTTTCCCACAGATGGTTCAATTTCTTTAAGTTTATTAATGTTTTCATCCCACTCATGTTGCCAATTGGATTTTATGTGGGTGGCTATTAGTGGTTTCAGATCAGAGTGAGGGATCAGATATGGTTCAAGATCACAGTTCAGGGCTTTCTTTGCAGCCCGATCAGCTCGTTCGTTTCCTTGTATGCTGGCATGGCCAGGCACCTAGCACAGATGGATGTTACACCCATCCATTGTCAGTTGGTTCATTTTATAAATGACCGTTGCTAGAATAGGGTGATTCGTTTTCAGTCCAGCAACAGCTAGGAGGCAAGAGAACGAATCACTGTATATAACATAGTTAGTGTGGTTGGATACCTCGATACACTCCAACGCGAGAAGGGGTGCTTGGGCTTCTGCAGTGAAAATCGAGCTCTGATTGGGCAAGCGTACGCCAAATTTCTTCCGTCGGGCAGCAGCTACCCGGCTTTGGTCTTTCGAACCATCAGTGTGTATGGAGAGGTGCTCTGCAAACTGGCCTTGAATCTCTGCATGCAGTCCTTGGTACTCGAGGAGATGTGTCCCAGACTTCCTCAGTTCCGTGAGTCGGAGGATAACCGATGGCTTCCTCAACGACCATGGGGGATGTTCTGGGACTTTGGCATCCTCCAGCATGTCCAAATCCATGCCCAAGGCCTACAAATGAGGTTTCATTCAGAGCCTCAGTGGCCGGATGTAATTCGGCCTGGCTTCATACCTGGATTCGTCATGTTGCTCGAATAGACAATTGTGCGCAGGATTCAATGTATTAGTTTTTATCTTGACTACATATTGCATGGCCAGTTTGATTCTCCTGTTGTTAAGTGATGGTTCATTGGCTTCGATGTAGAGGCTCTGAACCGGTGAGGTGAGGAAGGCCCCCAAGGGCCAGGTGCAGTCCCTGGTGGTGGATCGTGTCTAGCAGCCCAATATATGATTTCCTTGCGGAACCGTATACTATGCTGCCGTAATCCACTCGTGACTGGACCAAGGTTCTGTACACAGAGAGCAGAATACCTCTGTCTGCTCCCCACTTTGAGCTGGACAGCACCCTCAGAATATCTAGCGCTTTCAGGCATCTTGTTTTCAGGTACTTTATATGTGGCACGAAAGACAGTTTTGCATCGAGATTGAGGCCCAGAAATTTGTTTTTCTCAACGACTTTAATGGGATCCCCATCCAGGGTCAGCTCCGGTTCCGCATGCATTCTACGCAGCAGGCAGAAGTGCATGCAGACTGTTTTGGTCTTGGAAAATCTGAAACCGTTCAGAACTGACCATCGATGGATCCCATTTATTCTCTCTATGACATTCATGTTAGCACCGCTGTAATATAAAACAAAGTCATCCATGAAAAGGCTACAGGAGACCCCCTGCTTTACAGCAGCAGCAATACCATTGACCTTGACCCCGAAAAAGGGTAACGGCCAGTATGCTGCCTTGAGGTACTCCTAGTTCCTGTGAGTGTAGGCTGGAATAGGTAGTCTTGACACAGACTCGGAAATGCCTGAAGGCTAGAAAGTTCCTGATGAAAATTGGCAGGTGGCCACGAAGGCCAATTGCATGAAGATCCTCCATGATGCCATGCTGCCACATTGTGTCATAGGCTTTTTGAGGTCGAAAAAGACAGCCACAACGTGATCCTTCTTAAGGAAAGCATCTCTTATGAAGGTCTCCATGCGCACCAAATGGTCGAGGCTGCTGCGGCCCCGTCTGAAGCCAAATTGAAGGTTGGACAGGTGGTGTCCTGACTCCAGTAGCCAGATGAGGCGGTTGTTTACCATGCACTCCATGGTTTTACATGGAGCGCATGGTAAACAACTGCCTTGTCTGGCTACTGGTTAGGGGCACAGTAGCAACTCTCCACAGCCTTAACCAGAAGGCTCCAACCCTGGCGCCACCTACCCAAATTTATGACAAGAAACTATGAGACTTGCATTGAATCCACTAGGCGGCGACCCTGGTTCCTTCCCGCCAAATGCTGGTCACGTGACCACGTTACTCCGAGCTGCTCACAAGCTAACTCAGCCGCTGACCCACAGCACCCGCTCAAATTCACCCACCCACCCAGACCTCTGCTGAGGACATTCTGTAGTAGGGTTGAGGGTTTGAGTCCGGCCTGGGACATGGTTCTCAGCAGGGTGTGGGTGGGTAGGTGGGTGCGTAGGTGGGGAGGGTTCTGTTGGGAGTTGTGGTGCTACCACAGAACATTCACACATAAAGAAACCAGCAAATGACTACCCTTGAGAATAAATACCATTTCCAGTGCCATATATGCGGTGGTTCTCTCCAAACCATACTCATACTGCTGGAGTGATACTACCATTTTAAACCTAGGCAAGTTCTATCTGAACTAGTCTATTGTATCATCACAATACCTGGCTAACTGGAACAGTGAGATGAGAATACTATTTATTATTTATATTTACATATTGAATTATATAGCACATATATTTAACATGCACTTTCCATTATTAGGGCTATTGGATAAACCTATCACGGATTGATATAAAACAAGAGAGGATCTGACAGTAGCGTTTGTTGCTTGCTTGTTGTTGATTTATATCCCAGCAACATCTAAGGTCATAACAGAACGGATACCGATTCACTGATGGCGACTTTATAATGCTACCCCACTGGGAGACCAGGCCACAAGTGCCATGATCCGATATCCCACTCAGTCACATTATCCTGATACTGGCCCAACCATCCCTTGTCCTATCCCATTAATGCTAAGCACCAGGCTAGGTAGTGCCAAGTATCAATTTTATAAGTGACTGATTTGACTCGGCTGGAATACAGACTCCCGAGCTTCCGCATGGGAATCCTGCGCTCTACCGATCCGGTCCTGACAGTAGCATTCGTCTGCGCCAGATGATTACATAATACTGGGTGGATCACATCCCTTATTTACACTCACATAATGAATTACAGAGCAGATAGTTGTGCACCCTGGCCTCTGTATCATTAAATCGATCGCCTCATCGATGCTGGATATGGATTTATTCTCGCAGGAACACCATGCTGGTACTAATTAACTCGTTGTTGGACAATTATCAGATTAAAAAAACACTGCTTATCGAACAAAGCACTATGTTATGGCACGGACAAGGCGGAATGGGACAAATGAAATATTCAACATTTGACTATTAGCTGACTTCTGTGATTTATGTTATCGATGCGTAATGCGTAATCCTTAATGCGTAATGTGAAATGCGTAATTTTATGTGCATGGGGAAATATGGAATAGTATTGTAGTGGTCTGCACTGACCTCTCAGGCAAGGAGCCGCATAGACAGGTAGGCATGGGTAGTGTGGTGATATCAGGGAGCCTCGGTGGTGTAATGGTTAGCACACTGGCCCGGAATGCAAAGAGATGTGGGTTCGAGTCCCGCTCTAAGCGCAATATTTCCCATTTTCATCACCTCCCACGACACTGGTGCTGTGACGAGGATCCTGTACAAGCTATGCACTGTATAGTTGTTGAACCTACCCTGTGTATGTGTAAGTGCATTGCCTGTATATATGTAATTGTAAGCATTAAAAGACTTACAATTCCAGGGGGACGAGTGTAGTGGTCTGCACTGACCTCTCAGGCAAGGAGCCACATAGACATGTCGGCGTGGGTAGTGTGGTGATATCAGGGATCCTAGGTGGTGTAATGGTTAGCACACTGGCCTGGAATGCAAAGAGATGTGGGTTCGAGTCCCGCTCTATGTGCAATTTTTCCCATTTTCATCACCCCCACGACAGTATCAAGTCATCGATATTTGTTATCTATTTGCTGCATATATGGATACATAGATATCAGATATGTTACACTGAAAGGATAATGTTAGTTCAATGCGTCATTCGTTCAATGTGTGCATGTATATGTAAATATGTATGCATGTGTGCATATATACATAGATTAATATAATATAAAGTATATTTAAGAATAATAATGCCATATATAATAAGATGGAGTATATGTTGAAATGGCAATGCTGCACAACATAACATAAAACATATCTTGAAATGATACCAGTACACAACATAACATAATGCATTTAAACTGATAATATCACCACATAAAGTATATTTAGTAATAATATTAATAGTGCTACATCGAATAAGATAGTACATGCAAGAATGACAATGGTAGTATTGGTACACAATAAAACGTAGATATATATTTTAAACTGATAATGTCACAAAACATAACATTACTTATATTTCAGAATGATAGTACCACACAATATAACATAAAGTATATTTAAAAGTGACAATGCCACACCTTATGACATAAAGTATATTTTAAGATGACACGACCACACAATATAACATACATATATTTTACAATGATACTACCATGCAATATACGATAGATCATATTTTTGAATGATAATGTCACACAATATAACACAACGTATATTCAAAAATGATACTACCACACGATCTAGCATGAAGTATATTTAAAAATGATACTACGATGCAATATAACATAGAATATGCTTACAAATGATAATGCCATACAATATAACAACATATATTTTGAAATGATACTACAATGCAATATAACAGAGTATATTTAAAAATGATAAATGCCGCATAATATAACATAAAGTATATTTAGAAATGATAAATACCACAAACTACTCACACACTGCTCCTTTTCGCCAGTCCTGTCACTTTTGGTTCGGCAACAATTGAAGGGTTTCTGACACTTCTTTCATTATGTACGTGTAGACCGGGGATGTGTGTGTGGGGGGGGGGGGGCGAGGAGGATGGCAGATGACAAGTTGTGTTTATGTTCGGTTTCGTATCGTTGACGAAAGCGGAATGCACATAAATAGCGAACTCGTAAACAACCTGGTAAACGCCCACATTGGCGAATGCTCAGACTAAATGTCGTCTGCTGTTCTGGAAACTTGATGTTAAGCGAGCAGAATTTCAGTGATAAAACACTAACATTTCACTAAAATAGGATATTACTATATTGTTTTCATCTGTGCCACTACATTACAAGGCCGAAACTACAGAGGACCGAAGGGTCAAGTTGTCCCCCGCCTCCGCCCCGCAAAAAAGACACTAGATTAAAAAATGTCCTGGTGGGCATATCCCCCAATTCCTCCTAGTGTCTCCTCCCTTCGGCACCTTCGGCACCTTCGGCACCTTCGGCACCTTCGGCACCTTCGGCACCTTCGGCACCTTCGGCACCTTCGGCACCTTCGGCACCTTCGGCACCTTCGGCACCTTCGGAATTTGTTCATTCCAAGAATGCATCGCCCTCCCTGCCAACAAATCATGCCGCCAAATAAAAAGTCAGTGGGTGAGGTTGCACGTTGTGAAGAGGCAGGTGGCGCCATGACTGGAGCTGAGGTTGAGCAGGTTGGCGCAGTAGATGACGAGCCCAGGCTCCATCAGCCGATGAATGAGGAATAGGCTGAGGAGCATTTGGAAGCTTCGGGCCTATTTTACTCGTATGATGTTAATAATAATATAGTATATATATATATACATATATATATATATATCTACATATTTGTGTGTATATGTGCAGAGGCATGTCTGTATATATGTATATATGCGAATATATATATTGTTGTGTGTATATATGTCTGCATCTCTCTCTATATATATATGTATATGCGCATAGTAGGGGGTGAGGCACCACCTGGAGGGAAGGAGGATAATTAGGGGAGCTGCTTTGTAACAGACCTCTTGCTTTCTAGGCCGCACCCCAGCCTCCAATAACACAAACAACAAAGGAACATATCGAAAGGAGGTTATAGGATAGTCCCAGTAAGAAAATGATAACAAAGCAGGATAATTACATACATAACAAATATTTAGTACAGCATGGGCCACACTGGCGCCACCTGTGAGGGGCTCTAAGCACTGTATGCTAGCTGCGTCTGGCCGTTATCGCCTATAGACCCGTCGGGACGGTCAAAGTTGTTCTGTTTTATCTGGGGCCAACCGTTTATACTGAAATATATAGCGCAATGATCTTCCAATTATTTATACTTGCACCATGCTTATACATCACATATATATGGATAGTGATTAGCTCGTTATCGCATGTAATAAGACCTGGAGTGTGTGGTACTACCACCCCCCTCCCCGGGGTGGGTGGGTGAGTACCAGCATGCACCTCTCCGCCTCCTGCGCGGGGGCCTCTCCTCAACTAGCTCAGATATATAAAGTAATACCTCCTTAACTAACAACCTCCACAGATCGACCATTCCAATATATCGATCGCTTTATTTGGGTCCCAACAATATTATTGTATCCATATTGTAACTCCCTAAGCCGACCAGCTCCCTAAATGGACCACTTAAACTTAAAGTCGGTCCCAAGGTCGGTCGATTTAGAGAGGTTTTACTGTATATATATAATATATATATAATTAGGTACTCCAAAAGTGGGCGTATATGGTGTCCGCAGAGCGAAAATTTGACATATTTTAACCCTTTTTAAAACACTTCAATCTCCACTAATTCTGCTTCATTTGAAATAAAAATTATATAAAATTAAAGCTTGTTCCTTTGTCTTTTAGGCTATCTGATTTTTAGTTAGCATTATGAAAAAAATTAGAGTCAATGGAAACTTGTTTGGGGGTACCATCGGCAGCTATTTGCATGCTCGCCGAGTTTGTTTTCATCCAGTCTGAGCTACTCCCTTCCCTAAAATTGATACCTTGGTGAGCAAAGTGACCTCAGCTAAAAATTACCACCAATGAAAGACAGAGAAGAAACTAGGCTTCATTACCATATTAACCATGGCTGTTTTTAAATGGGAAATTTGATTCAACTGAAGGAGTGAAAACATTAAGACAACAATCCTCCTTGAAAATTGATCAGGATCGTGCTGAAAATTATATCATCAGAAAGCTCAAGTCTTCCTCTACCTAACCAGAACAATAGTTGGTTGAGATTTATATCATGCTCATCAAGGTTGGTCTGAGAAGTGACTGCTGCAAGAATGTGGCTATTGTCAGCTTGCGATGCCTAAAAGTGAATTTTGTCTTTCTTTCTCTGAACAGTTAGACAATTATGACATCATGTAGAGCTTTTAATTCTGGTTATTTTTGTATAAAGATTGCAGTGATAGGACAATTAGAACGGGAGTTATGGTATTTTTCTTAATTTTACTGAATTTATTATTGGTGGTTGCTGGAAATTAAGGAATTGGGCAAGTTTGACATGAAATTTCAGAAATAATACTAACAGTGATGGTCTGTAAAAAATTGAGCTTCTTATTTGTACTGTAGAGAATGAGGTTCTTTAATATTGGACAGATCATATGCAAAATACCTTCCGGGTGGGACCCTAAAAACCAAGATTAGCCTAATTTGGAAATGTGCACAAATAGGGGTAAAAAAAATCCATCTTTAAACACTCATAACTTTGCAGCTATTCAATCGATCTAAATGATTTTTATATCATTGAGATTCGATTTAAAAGATCTGTACAGATATATAACTTGTAATACTGACCTGTTGAAAAAGAAATCACTTTGGAGTACCTAATATAATATATATAATATATATATAATTCTGTGGCGACTGACAGTTAACCATAGGTATTTAGTGGTGGAAACCATCACTGTGGCACAAACTGGTAGTTTAGTATTTAACCAGACAGGTTGGCCGAATGAGTTAGAGCATTCATCTCCCGTGTTGGTAGATCGTGGGATCGTGGGTTTGAATCATGGTCGAGTCAAACCAATGACTTAAAAATTGATACTTGTTGCTTCCTAGCCAGGCACTCGGCATTACTATGATAGGGCAAGGAGCAGTGGAATGAGGAAGACCAGTCGTCTGCGACTGAAATTTCCCCTGTTAAACAACTAATGTACACCAACAAAAAATACACCTAGCTGGAACATGGAAATGTTATTAAGTAGGCCCAGAACCTTGAGTTATTTATAGAACCTTGCGTTATTTATGCTTGTATAATAAAGTGTACACCACACACAAATATAACAAATCCTGCCGTGAATATGGCATATGCTGCCGACATGGCGTAAAGAAAACACCAATCAATCAAAACACCAATCAATCTCACATCCGGCCGACAGGGAACGCAGTCGACAGGTGGTGCCAGTAAGAGAAATAGGAACTAAGGCATTGGGAATGTGTCTGGATAATTGGGTAATAAAAGCCACATTGTCCGATTAAAGCATCCACTTTTTACAATTAAAACGCATATTGAGATGTGATTCAACCTATGCAACTCAGATATTGGTGCATTTGTTCCTGCATAGAAGGGGGTCCGCATCATCACAAAAGCACTATTTTGAAGGCTTGCATTTAAAATAACTGCATCAATTTAGCTGATCATCACAAAAGCACTATTTTGAAGGCTTGCATTTAAAATAGCTCCACTAAATTAGCAAATCATCACAAAAGCACTATGTTGAAGGCTAGCATTTAAACTAACTCCACCAAATTAGCTAATATTACAAAAACACTATTTTGAAGGGTTGCATTTAAAACAACTCCACCAAATTACATAATCATCACAAAAACACTATTTTGAGGGCTAGCATTTAAACTAACTGCACAAAATTAGCTAATCATCACAAAAGCACTATTTTGAAGGTTTGCATTTAAAATAGCTCCACCAAATTAGCTAATCATCTCAATGGCACTATTTTGAAGGCTTGCATTTGAACTAACTGCACCAAATTAGCTAATACTACAAAAGCACTATTTTGAAGGCTTGCATTTAAAATAACTCCACCAAATTAGCTAATATTACAAAGGCACTATTTTGAAGGCTTGCATTTAAAATAACTCCACCAAATTAGCCAATCATCACACAAGCACTATTTTGAAGGCTTGCATTTAAAATAACTCCACCAAATTAGCTAATCATCACAAGAGCACTATTTTGAAGGCTTGCATTTAAAATAACTCCACCAAATTAGCTAATCATCACAAGAGCACTATTTTGAAGGCTTGCATTTAAAATAACTCCACCAAATTAGCCAATCATCACACAAGCACTATTTTGAAGGCTTGCATTTAAAATAACTGCACCAAATTAGCTAATCATCACAAAAACACTATTTTGAAGGCTGCATTTAAAATAACTGCATCAAATTAGCTAATATTACAAAAGCACTATTTTGAAGGCTTGCATTTAAAATAACTGCACAAAATTAGCTAATCATCACAAAAGCACTATTTTGAAGGCTTGTACTTAAAATAACTCCACCAAATTAGCTAATTATCACAAAAGCATGATTTTGAAAGGTTGAAGTATTTATATCTTCACAAAGTTAGCTAATCATCACAAATGCTTGAAGGCTTGCATTTAAAATAGCTCCACCAAATTAGCTAATCATCACAAAATCACTATTTCGAAGGCTTGCATTAAAAATAACTGCACCAAATTAGCTAATCATCACAAAAACACTATTTTGAAGGCTTATAGCGATATAGCGAATGGTAGACAGGAAGTGTGAACACTTATTTGTCTCTTTTTTTTTTTTTTGGTACATATGTTGTCCCAAGCAGGGGAAATCCCAGTCATTTGCATTTGAAATAATTCAGAACAAGAGGCGGAACTACATAGTATGGAATTTATTAATCAAAGTGTAGTAGAATGAGAAGATAATCAGTAATCAAGAAGTAATCAAGTAGGTAAGGTAATGAGTAGTGAGTCAATGTCTAGTAGAATGAGTGATAATCAATCAGTAATCAGTAAGTAATCAATCAGTAATCAGTAAGTAATCAAGTCGGTAAGTTAAGTGAGTAGTGAATGAGTATGAGGTCGTAATGAAATAAAGTCTCTTGGTGACCCAGGCCTCAACCTTTAAGATGTAAGTTGGGTGGGCGGGCTGGTGAAAAATGGGTCTTGCTGGTCCGGCGTTGGGTGGAGAAGTGGATAGAGTATGGGGAGGACGGAAGTGAGACCGGGGTGGGGGGCACCAGCGGCAGCACCAGCGCGGGGGCGACAGTGTCGCCGCCTGGAGTTAAGTCGGGTAGGGTGAGTGGTGGGGGGAGGGCGGACACGACACCGGTGTCGTGGTTTATAACCCCGGCGTGATCGCATCCCCTGCCGTAGCTTCTGCGCATGCGCGGATTTTAAGTGCGTCGTCTGCGCATGCGTCAAATTCTCCCCAATGTCAATGGCCGTGAGCAATCTTCATACAGAAAAAGTGAAATATCTCTAAAACTACACCACTTAGAAACAAACTGCTTGGTACACATATAGAAAACATACTCAACGAATAGATTATATTAAATTTATACGGTTAGGGTTGTGCATTTCTATTAATTTTTAATAGTGGCAGTGGCAGTGTGTATTCGTTCTGCAGCCTAGCTGCGCGCACATACACAATGTTTACAAACTCCGCACATGCGCAGAAGCCACGGCAGGGGATGCGATCACGCCGGGGTTATAAACCACGACACTGGCGTGGGGGAGACGGTGGCGCCGCCTGGAGTTAAGTCGGGTAGGGTGAGTGGCGGGGGAGGGAGGTAAAGGGGGGGGGGGGAAGGAGCGGAGAGGGAGGGAGGTAAAGGGGGGGGGAAGGAGCGGAGAGGGAGGGGTGTCCGCCCCTATCCCGAATTACGCATATTGCCGCAGCATTATGGACAACTGCACCAAATTAGCTAATATTAAAAAAGCACTATTTTGAAGGCTTGCATTTAAAATAACTCCACCAAATTAGCTAATCATCACAAAAACACTATTTTGATGGCTAGCATTTAAAATAGCTCCACCAAATTAGCTAATCATCACAAAAGCACTATTTTGAAAGCTTGCATTTAAAATAACTCCACCAAATTAGCTAATCATCACAAAAGCACAATAGCTTGAAGTATTACTATCTCCACAAAGTTAGCTAATTATCACAAAAGAGCCATTTTGAAAGCTTGAAGTTCTAATATCTTCACAAAGTTAGCTAATCATCACAGAAACATAATTTCGAAAGCTTGCCCTTCAAATATCTCAACAAAGTTAGCAAATCACCACAAAAGCACTAATTTGCATGCTTCCCACCACTATACACCCCGACCTATACTTTTAGTTCCCCTTTTTAAATATTGGGGCCGGGAGGTGACTCCCGGTGGCGCCCACGTGCCCGTGCGCTGGTAGCCGTCGCTTGTACCCAGGCCACACCCCTGTGATGTCACTTCCACCGTGCTGCCTCCACAGACGGCACTTCAACACCAGACGCCGGCCAGACAGCACCACCTGCCTTTTCTCACCACTCCACCCGACCCTACATTAAGACTTTGACATGATAGGGTTGAGTGCCCGGATCCCGCAGAGACTCAAACTTGTTACCTTAATTATTTTATCCTCACCATTGTACCGCATTACCTTGACCTGTTTTTCTCCTATCTAGATTGATAAATCCCATACTAAGTAGTCCCGTGTCGTGTCCTGAATTATGCAACTTCAGCAAATGTATATACTAAAGCTAAGATTCCTTACACGCGGTATGCGGTATGCGGTATGCGAATGCGAATGCGGCAAAAAATTGAAACGCCTTGAAGTCAATGGGCTGCAACCCTTACACGCGGTATGCGAATGCGAATGCGAATGCGAATGCGACAACTCGATCGGTCCCTGTAGCGATCGGTGCGGCATGCGGTATGCGGCACGCAGGGTCTGAATAGAAACCTGAGTCTGATGTGTCCATTAGTTTAACACTAGGAGAGGCGACTGAGCATTACGGAACGGTCTCACACAGGGGTGCTGATGGGAAACATCTGGTAGTGGTTATGGTGGGGGAGGCTTGTCGTCACGCACAAGGGTGCTGAGGGGAAAAATATGGTAGTAGTGGTGGTGGGGGTTCGGGTTGGTAAATATGCTACCAGAGCCACAAAAATATGAATACTTATCTATAATTTCGTAATTATAAAGGTAGGAACCTCCATGTGACGTACCAAGAGTTACATAGATATAAATGTCATATTAGGCCATATACAGTGTAGTATGGAGTATACTTGTTTATTTTTATTTTTTAAATATAGCCAGTGGTGTGCCGCATGCCGCATGCCACATGCCGCATGCCGCATACCACGTAGAAGGAATCTTGCCATTCGCATACCGCATACTGCATACCGCATGCCGCATGCCGCATACCGCGTGTAAGGAATCCTAGCTTGACTCAGTGAGGGAATATCGCAGATCTCGTCGGCGGGCGTATATATATATATATTTATATATGTATATATATATCCACGTAACCACTCTCACTGCTCTGGTTTCTCAGTAGGTGTCTGAGGGGCATTAACCATCCTCGGCTGTGCGCTGTGTGGGAGTATGGTGCGGATGGAGTGACGTCATAATGACCCATTATGAAGGGGCGTGGTACAGCGGTGTAAATATGTTAGTACCAATGTGACCACTGTGGCGCTGTGTGCCTTTTATGGGCACTGCATCATAATGAAGGAAGCCTGTTTATGGATGAAGTCGGAGGTATTGTGTCGATGTAACTACTTCTTCTTTCTTTTCTTTTTCTTCTTTTTCTTCTTCTTCTTCTTCTTCTTCTATTTTGTTGAATACGGGTCATTCTCTAAAATGGGGCACCACATATTTGGTCTCCACATTACGATGCTGATAATTAAGTCTTTGTTTTATTGATAGCAAGTCAAATAATTTTTGTAGCCTCTGTCTATTAGGTATGTTAGCAGTTCTACATGTATTGAATTTATCCCACAAAATATATCAAAATTATAATTGTATGAATTTGCGCTAGAGTGAAAATGTGAAAATTTACACATTGACACCATACATGTAGCCAGGCTTTTTTTCAACTTATTTTTCAACCCTTTTCTTGTAAGCTATAACCATGTCTGCTTAACAGTAATCAATAACATCTTATTTGACTATGTTGTATATGTTAAAATGAGGTCCTGGATGTGTCTTTGATTTTCATGTTACACAAGTGATATTAATGTATTGCTCAATTTGTATAAGATCTAATTCAAAAAGTGAAACTCATTTTTTGTTCAACATATGCGCAACATACAAGCCTTCATAGGACATTGGATTAGGCTATTATTTGGAAGGACTTTTGCTATTATTTGGAAGGTTTTCACTTTTGGTTTCCATGTCACACTTTTGTGCCCAGATTTAGAGAATGACCCACATCTATCTATCTATCAAATGAATGTTGTATATTACTGCACCTGCTTTGTGCTGTGTGTGAAAGCACAGGCACCAAATCAGCATACATGTGCTTATGGTTGGGGGAGGGTGCATACTTGGAGAATACATGATGTATGCCATAGATTTTTTTCTTTTTGTAAATATTTTTATTCATCTGAATACATAGTTTGTCAGCGCCGAGGCACTGGTCTTCTAGCCTTTGGAGCGATCACATTTGATTTGTACATAGTGGAAGTGGAATGTGTAGCATTGTGTGCAGCACAACCCATTCTGAACATAAAAAGAAAGTGAGGGAGCAGCCTATGCTGTATAGTGTACAGCATAGGTATTCAACATAGTGCAAGGTATATGCATCAAGATAGAGAGCGCAGTAATGTACACTAGTGGTTAAATCATATGCTCTTTTTGTATATCAGTTAGATTTGGTTTTATTGATGGTTACTCTTTTAATAGTCCCATGTTGTGCATGTATAGTGGTTTATATTGCGTGCAATGCTGGTTGAAGATGTAGTTATTCAGTGGTGGTAGTGGGTCTTGAATGTTATTATGTCATTGAGTTATAATAGATTGGTTGGTTATTGGAATTTTAATCATGGCAACATCCAAGGTCATATCAGGACGTGTAGGTAACCGACTTGTGACAGTGCACAGTCATGGTAACTTCATAGTGGTGCCACCCTGGGAAATCAGACTGCTAGCATAATGACCCGATATATCCCACTCAGTCACATTATCCTGACACTGAGCCAACCAGTCCTTGTTATATCCTATTAATGGCGAGCGCCTGGCTAGGAAGCAGAAAGTATCAATTTTGTAAGTCATTGATTTGTCTCGACTGGGATTCGAACTCCCGACCTTCCGCAAAGGAAGTCTGCACTCTAGATACTGATACGGCTACCACGTCCTGCCGATATATATGGTATTCATGCGGTAAGGTGGATACTTAAGAAAACAAATTTGACACCTGGACAGTATCATGAATGCTTAGTGAATATCTTAGATATATGGAAAAATGAGTAATTGGCAAATATATAATTTATTATATGAATATAAAGGGGCAGAGTTTATATCCTATCCAGTTTTATCGATCCTTAATTAATTCCTCGCTATTTATTATGTATGTCTTATTTATTTGTTGTGATATTTGCTGCGGGCTGGAACCCGCTCCACCTGGCTGGCACCACTTCCCTGTAGCCATAGCCCAGCCAGCTCGCGTCAGGATCACATAAGCTCCAAATTTTTCCCTTTTTTTTTTTAGGTAGGGCTGTTTATTGCTCGGCCATATGGGCCTCAGAAATAAAGGTAGGCTTCCACCACTCCTCGTCTCATCTCTTTATTTATCCTTCTGAGTCGTAGCCTATTTTCTAAGATATATGTATTTGATAGCATGAATAATTGTCTGGAATGAGCGTGAGCGCTCATTCGGGTTCGTTGCTGGACACGGGAGACTCGAGGATGACAACATCCAAACCCCCCCCAACCTTCCCACCCACCAATCAATCGCTGCCACTCCTCAGCCAATCAACGCACAACAAATTCCGGGTGCCCCGACACCACACCTCAGCTGGTCAGTCCGCCTCAACCTCCCGCTCTGACCACTTCCCAGCTCCAATTTTTCCCACCCACCCGAACCTGCCTTAGGTTGGCACCATGCCAATCAACAAACAATCAACAAATCAAAGCATTTACTCTAAAAACATAAAATTTACATTCAAACAATTACCCAACTGACACCCGAGCAGTTGACCCTAATTATTTATCATATAATTAATTATCAAATAATTATTTCTCGCGCTATTAACATTTATTGTACAGTTATACCTATCTACTGTATATATGTTAACTCTGTTTTTGCTCATTCAATGTTACCTCGCTCATATGTTCCATCTCCCCTCATCACATTCTCCCTCTCATTAATAGCATGACCTTCGCTCGGCCGCTTCCTGTCCAAGAGCCAATCATGATCAATGTACATGCTGCAGGGTGGGCTGAGCCCGAATAAAATTCTTGTTTAACCCATCTCAGCCTCCCTGTCTACTGTGTCCGTGAGCAATGAGCAACTATTGTATACACGTGCAGTGGAATGAATACATATTAAATAATTGTCATATTTAGTGAACATCCATTTGATCTGATAACACAAATATTAATCAAATCAATACATGATATATACATTGAAGTAAATATTCAGCGAATATATTTGATTTGCTTATCGACATTACCTAAGGAATTACACCAGCTATACCGAGCTAAATCAATTAATATTATTTTCAATTCCAATCCTATTTGTGTGTTTAGTTCCCCATATTTTCTTTAAACACTTTCAATTCCAACGCTATTTTTGTATATAGTCCCCTATTTTTTATTTGAATACCTGACCCACCCACAGTCGCAAATGTAGTTTATCTAAGTAAAACATTGATCAAAAACGAAAGCTAGCAGCTATGAATAATCTAAGCCCCAACCGACACATAATTTAACGACCTTAGACATAAATTCCCGGAACATAAATAAATGTCAGTAACAGCAAAAATAAATAAGCATCGTTTATTCCAGTAAGGTTTTGTTTGTTTGTTGTTTTACGTCCTAGCAACATCTCAGGTTATATCAGGACGGCTACCGACTTGTGACAATGGGCACTCATGGTGACTTTTATAGTGATGCCCCAGTGGGATACCTACTCAGTTGCACTATCCTGACACTGAGCCAACCATTCCTTGCCCTATCAGTAGTATAGGATTTCTTTCTTTAGCGTAAAATGATTGATATTACGCAATTTGATGCAGCCAGCTTTCCCAAATGGGTTTATGTTCTGTACACTACTTTTAATTCCTTTGCTCCTCCTCCTCATCATCTTCATTATTACCTCTTTCTATGGTGCGTCAGTTAGCGAAGATGATGTCTCACTCTAAAGTAAACTGAGGAGGAGTAGTAGTTTGACTAAAATAAGTCGATCAGATCTCTCCCAGAAATCGACATATACAAACTATCCGTATCACAAACGGCATTGTGATGAGAAATGGACAAAGGAGATTTTCACCAGAACAGAGCGATAGGCTAAGCAGGGATGTGAAAAATATGGAGTTAAGGCATACGATAATTCTTCTATTGAAGGATAGTTTTATCCAGAAGAATTGCAAAAGGTGGAAGTAAATGAAAATACTTTATTCGAAATTGAATCAATTATATTTTTTTAGGGGCGGCGGATCTAGGGACAAACAAGCCCTTTGACACGCATGGACACTCTCAGTAGGGGTCATCTAAGGTCAATGGACTCTCTCAGACGGGGCATTTAAGGTCAATGGACTCTCTCAGAGCCAGGATTACGTAATTCTTGGCTCAAAAGAACCCTCCTATACTACTCCTATCCTAATAATGCCAACCTCCTGGGTAGAAAGTGTCAAGTATCAATTTTTAACTCGACCAGGGTTTGACTCGACCAGGGTTCGAAACCACGAATCCATGGGTTTGGATCCGGATCTCCCAAAACAGGAGACGGACACTCAACTCATTCGGCCATCCTGTCGGGTCGTTTTATTCCAGGAGGGAGGAAGAAGGGTTTGGGACTCGTCATCTGTTGAGGTTTATTTGAATTGTTGCTTAGAATACTGAATGAATACATTATATTTCATTAACCCAAACTCTGTTAGTTCAGCCAACCAGACGGGATGGCTGAATGAAACGGACATGAAACGGACATGAAACGGACATGAAATGGACATGAACAGATAGCCAACGGACTACATGAGCGAGAATACAGCCCTCTTACTATATAAAGCCACTATTCTTCCAATAATTGATTACAATGATTTAATATATGGACAAGAAAACAAATTACAGAGGATTCAAAATAGGGCAGAGGGAAAAACCTGTCTGTAAAGGAAATGCATGCTAAAGTACAAGTCAGCTAGCTACCTTAGCCAAAGGAGGGACACACTTCTCCTCAGTCTCATGTATAAAAGATCCAATGATGAACAATATGTTGACCATACAAACAGAGTAACCAGACAGAGCGATGCTACACTTCTAAAAACACCCAAGCCACTAACAAACAAACTGACTAAAGCACCGATTTACAGAGGTGGCACATTGTGGAATAAACTTCCAGTGAGGACAAGACGGTCCATAAGTCTCCTTGAATTTAAAAACTTAATGAAAATACAACAGGCCTGTCAGACCCCTACACAGTTATAGGTATTCTAAAGGCCATCCTTGCCCTGACCCTTGTACATACATATATATATAAATGTTCTCAAATGCACTACACAGTCCTGCACGCTGATCCCCTTCCCACCCCTACCCCACCCCTACTACACCTTCTTTCAAAACCTATTACCTAACATTTTCCTTTAAATTGACATAAAACCTGTCTGATGTAAGTCCCCACTGCAATCTCAGACCTCGATCCCATCATTAGGCCACACAGAACGGAACACTTGTGATGGGATTAAAAAATGGGCAGGTTTCCGCATTTGGTATTGGTGATTGGATCCACTGATTTGCATATTTACAATATAATATATATATGTGTATTGGAGATATGTTATATCTTTTTGAAAAAAGAAGAGAGAAAGCAAAGGAAGAAAGAAGTGTTTAAAGACAATTCTAGAGTCATCTTGTACATTTATTGATGCATGCTCACCAAGTGCATAATACATATGTTGAACTGGAATTGCATGCAGTTACTATTACGACGAATAGTCAATTTATATTATGCTTCTATTATCGAACAGGTTTTTCATGTGGTTATTATTGCAACTGATATTGTCATTTATGTACCAACAAATTGTAATGAACGGCCAGAAGACCAGTGCTCTGGCGCTGACAAAAGACATTATTCGCTGAATAAAATACATTTAGTAAAAAAAAAAAAACGTCGGGAAGCGGACTAAGCTGATTCAAACCGGATAAGAACCGTAGACGTCAATCCGGCGGCATCCATTCCAAGTTTTGTGCATGTTGGAAACTTGTAGCGGATCGGGCCGGATATCAAAGGATATCAATGCATATGCAACGGATATCCAACGGACACAACCCGGACTTTGCCAGATATCAACGGACTTTGTTCAGTTTCTTTCCATTTCCCCAATCTGGTGATGTGTGACAGAGCCTTTACATCTGTGAGGGGCCGCCCAACGTTTTCAACATTTTCACGGTCGCACAAAGCATACGACGTCTGTGTATGGGGGAGTGGGGGAGTGGGGGAGTGGGGGAGTGGGGGAGTGGGGGAGTGGGGGAGTGGAGGAGTGGAGGAGTGGAGGAGTGGGGGAGTGGGGGGGGGGGGGAGTGGGGGAGTGGCGAGTGGGGGAGGGGGGAGTGGGGGAGTGGGGGGAGTGGGGGAGTGGGGGAGTGGGGGAGTGGGGGAGTGGGGGAGTGGGGGAGTGGGGGAGTGGGGGGAGTGGGGGGAGAGGTTTTCAGTCAAATACATTTATCATTTAATGAAATGTTGATATTTAAAACATTGTATCTAGCGAAGTATTTAAATGTGGATGAGTACTACTTTGACGGGTGGAGCGGTCAGGGTGGGTCTGGTGTATCTGAAAAAGTAATACGCTTTGTTTGACCGTGAGCATGTTGAAAACTTTGGATGGCCCCTTAAGCCTATCTGATAGCAGATTCCAAACGGACAGGCTCGTAGGGCCGAGTCAGCAGCACAAGGTGTGTATAATTCAACGGGTGTTCTCGGTGTGTACGGGGAGAAATTGCGCTTGCACTATTAACGCGCCATGAGTGCCAGGCTGCGGGTGGGGGAGGAGGTGGAGGGAGGGTAGTGGGGGGTGGGGGTGGGGAGAAACCCGGGTGTCAGCCCGTGATGGAGCGGGCAGGATGAACCGAGGAGGTGGGGAAGGGGCACTGTGATGTGTGATGTGTGTGTGGTGGTCTGGGTGGTGGTGGGGATGTGGGGTGGGGGTGGTGGTGTGGGGGTGGTGGTGTGGTTGGTGGTGGTGTGCATGGTGGTGGTGTAATGTGTGGGTGGTGGCTTGAGTGGTGGTGATGTGGGTAGTCGTATGGTTGATGGTGGTGCATGTGGTGTGTGTCCTGGTGGTATGGGTGGTAATCATAATGTGGGTGGTGGTATGGTTGGTGGTGGTGTGGCTGATGGTGGTGTATGTGGTGTGTGTCATGGTGTGGGTGGTGGTATGGGTGGTGGTGTGGGTGGCGGTATGGTTGGTGGTAGTGTGCATGATGGTGGTGTATGCGGAGTGTGTGGTAATATTGGTGCTGTCAGTGGTGGTATGGTTGGTGGTGGTGTGCATGATGGTGGTGTATGTGGTGTGTGGTGGTGTGGGTGGTGGTATGGGTTGTAGTGTGGGTGGCGGTATGGTTGGTGGTAGTGTGCATGATGGTGGTGTATGTGGTGTGTGTAGTGGGGTATTGTTGGTGGTGTGTGTGGTGGTATGGTTGGTGGTGGTGTGCATGTTGGTGGTGTATGTGGTGTGCTGGTGGTGTGGTGGTGTAGTGGTGGTATGGGTTGTAGTGTGGGTGGCGGTATGGTTGGTGGTAGTGTGCATGATGGTGGTGTATGTGGTGTGTGTAGTGGGGATTGTTGGTGGTGTGTGTGGTGTATGGTTGGTGGTGGTGTGCTGATGGTGGTGTATGTGGTGTGTGTGGTGGTCTGGTGGTTGTATTGGTGGTGGTATGGTTGGTGGTAGTGTGCATGTTGGTGGTGTATGTGGTGTGCTGGTGGTGTGGTGGTGTAGTGGTGGTATGGGTTGTAGTGTGGGTGGCGGTATGGTTGGTGGTAGTGTGCATGATGGTGGTGTATGTGGTGTGTGTAGTGGGGCATTGTTGGTGGTGTGTGTGGTGGTATGGTTGGTGGTGGTGTGCATGATGGTGGTGTATGTGGTGTGTGTGGTGGTCTGGTGGTTGTATTGGTGGTGGTATGGTTGGTGGTAGTGTGCATGTTGGTGGTGTATGTGGTGTGGTGGTGGTGTGGTGGTGTAGTGGTGGTATGGGTTGTAGTGTGGGTGGCGGTATGGTTGGTGGTAGTGTGCATGATGGTGGTGTATGTGGTGTGTGTAGTGGGGTATTGTTGGTGGTGTGTGTGGTGGTATGGTTGGTTGTGGTGTGCATGATGGTGGTGTATGTGGTGTGTGTGGTGGTCTGGTGGTTGTATTGGTGGTGGTATGGTTGGTGGTAGTGTGCATGTTGGTGGTGTATGTGGTGTGGTGGTGGTGTGGTGGTGTAGTGGTGGTATGGGTTGTAGTGTGGGTGGCGGTATGGTTGGTGGGAGTGTGCATGATGGTAATGTATGTGGTGTGGTGGTGGTGTGGTGGTGGTGTGGTGGTGGAGATGTGTGTGTGGTGTGTGCTGTTGGGATGGGTGGTGGTGTTATTTCATTGGTGTTGGTGGTGGCATAGGAATGGTAGCATGCATGCCGTGGTGTGAGTGACGATGGTGTGAGTGATGGTGGTGTTAGTGACGGTGGTGTTAGTGACAGTGGTATGAGTGACAGTGGTATTAGTTAAGGTTGTGTTAGTGATGGTGGTGTTAGTGATAGCGGTATTACTATTAGGGATGGCGGTATTAGTGACTGTCGTGTTAATGATGGTGGTGTTAGTGACGATGGTGGTAGTGACGATGGTATTAGTGATGGTGGTGTTAGTGATCGTAGTCTTAGTGACGGTGTGTTGGTGACAGTGGTGTTAGTGACGATGGTATTAGTGGGGGTGGTGCTAGTGGCGGTGCTATTAATGATGGTGGTATTAGTGATGGTGCTGTTAGTGATGGTGCTGTTAGTGATGGTGGTGTTAGTGACAATGGTATTAGTGATGATGGTATTAGTGACGCTGTTATCAGTGACCATGGTGTTAGTGATGGTAGTGTGTGTGGTGGTGGTATGCGTGACGGTGGCGTGAGGGACAATGGTATGAGTGATGGTGGTGTGACGGTGAGTGACGGCGGTGTGAGTGACGGTGGAATTGGAGTGAAGGCGGGACTAAGATGAATTCTCTCAAATCAAATATCCATCTACGTTGATACTTTCTAACCATTCGAGCCATTTCCTACTCACATTCAATTCTGCGACGTGCCAGAAAACTCTGCGCCTCAACAGACTGCATCGCGGATGTTTCCCCTCTTCCACACTGAAATGACCAAGCCACCCTCACCTGTTCACATGAAACATTGAGCAATGTCACAAGTCGTTACCCGTCCTGATATGACCTTATATGCTGCTAGGACGTAAAACAACAACAAATAAACCACAAACAAACATTGCTCAATCAGGTCTATGCTAATCAATCTGGACGTGGCCGGAGTTCAACTGAACCATTACAATTTATGTTTATACTTCAGAGCCAATCGTGCTATAATATATATATATCTATCATATATGTTATAGCAAATATATCACACATATATATATAAATATCTCTACCAACTTTTGCAGACCGACTCTTTCACAGTAAAATTTGACGCCCGATAAGGGACTCGAACCCTTGACCCTCAGATTAAAAGTCTGATGCTCTACCGACTGAGCTAACCAGGCTGATATGCTAGCTGGCTTTGGCACCATTAAATGCAACGATTAGAAACTGATCAGTTTTGGTAGGAATGGTCGGTAGGGAAAAGCACATCATTCAATTGTCTTCTCACAGAATCAGACAAGGATTCCACAGTACAATAAATATATTTATGTGCAACAGGATATTTCCATGGGTACAGTTACATCACAATTCATGTTTTACTTCAGAGTCAATCGTGCTATATCATATACAGTAAAGCCTCTCTAAATCGACCGACCATGGGGCTGACTTTAAATGGTCCATTTGGGTAGGTTGTCAGAGGTTTACGGGGTTAGAATATTGTTACAATCATACCATATATTGTATGGTTGATGGTTTGGGACCCAAATAAAGCGATGGATATAAGGGAGTGGTCATTCTGTGGAGGTGGTCGTTAAAGAGATTATTTTAGTAACAGTGTGAAAGAGTTGATTTTGCCACAACTGCCAACAGTATAAAGCAGATTGACTCTTTAAAATAATTACTACGATTTAGCACCCAATAAGGGAGTCAACAATCTCTAAGAAAATGTACAAACGTTTAGCAGCATTTGAGATGTGGACTTATCGAAGGATGATGAAAATATCATGGACAAAGAAGATCACCAACAAAGAAGTTCTCAGAAAAATTAAAAATAAGAAAAGCTTGTTTGCCACTATACAGACAAAGAAACTTATTTATTTTGGCCACATCATTCGTCAGAGTTCAATATACCGTACATTGTTGGAAGGGAAGGTGAATGGCAGCAGAGGGAGAGGGAGACCAAGAACATCATGGTTTACAAATATTTCACAGTGGACAGGCTTGAATTATTCACAGTCTATCAGAACAGCACAACATCGGGACAAGTGGAGAACCATTGCATCCAACCCTCGACTAGAGGATGGAACTATTGATTGATTGAAGGGAGTCAAACCCTTCAGCCTCAGATTAAAATTCTGATGCTCTACCGACTGAGCTAACCAGGTTCATATCCTAATTAGTCTGTCACCAGGATTCCACAATACAATAAATATATTTATGTGTAACAGAATATTCATATGGTTACAGTTACCTTCACCATCACAATTTGTCTTTTACTTCAGACCCGATCGTGCTATAACATATATATATATATATATATATATATTTTAGTAATAGTGTGATTTTGCAACAACTGGCAGCAATATAACCAGATTGACTCTTTCAAACAATTATTCAAATTTAATGCCCGATAATGGAATCGAACCTTTGACCCTCAGATTAAAAGTCTGATGCTCTAGCGGCTGAGATAATCAGGCTCATATCCTAATTACTCTGGCACCAGTAACTGCAGCGATTGCAAACTGATCAGTTTTGGTAGGAATGGTAGGTATGGGAAAGCAGAGCATTCAATTGTCTTCTCACCGAATCAGACAAGGATTCCACAGTACAATAAATTAAGGCACTCAAACCCTTGAACGTCAGATTAAAAGTCTCTACTAACTGAGCTGATCAGGCTCATATCCTACTTGCTCATATCCTAATTTGAACAACACAAACACAGTAACATATAGTTATGGACTTTTAATTAGAGTCTTAAGTTCTTGGTTACATATTCTTTTTGTTTTGGGATGAGGCTTTGAGCCGCTTATAACCCTATTCACCTTATTATTGTGGTGTGTTTGGGATGGTAAATTTAGTAGGTGAGATGTCGTCTCCAGGCTCCCGTGTTGAAGTAACATGATCTACAGTGTGCAGTCGCTTTTATAGAGAATTCGATTAAAGGCAGGAGGGGCCGTATTGAGTTAGTTTAATAAAGCTATGGTAGGTGGACGTCGATCGCGTCCTTGTTTACGGGGCGGCTACCAGACTAGTGCCCAAAAACCCGCTCATCAGCATTGTACATATTAATTCAACATAGTTTCATCGAGATCCATTAGTCGGCAGCAGTATCTATGCATCCTCAGTCCCTGGCATGCTGTCAGGCCTGTGTCCACACATCCAATTACCCATGTTGCATAAGCATCACAGACAATTAGACTGAAACCAATAAATGCAATAATTACAAACTTATAAGTTTTGGTAGGAATGGTAGGTAGGGAAAAAAACAGCATTCAATGTTGTCTTCTTACAGAATCAGAAAAGGATTCCACAATAGGCCTGCAATAAATATATTTAAGTTATATGCAGCATGTAATCTTTCTATGACTACAGTTACCTGCGCCATCATAATTAGTATTTTTTCTTCAGAGCCAATCGTGCTATAGCATATATGTGTTATATTTATTAGTAACAGTGTGAACAAGTCGATTTAGACACAACTGACAGCAGATTGGCTCTTTCACACAATTACTAAAGATTGACGCCTGATAAGGGACTCGAACCCTTGACCCTCAGATTAAAAGTCTGATGCTCTACCAACTGAGCTAAACAGGCTCATATCCTAATTACTCTGGCACCAGTAGTTGCAGCAATTGCAAACTCATCAGTTTTGGTAGGAATAGGAGGGAGGGAAAAGCAGAGCATTCAATTGTCTTCTCACAGAATCAGACAAGGATTCCACAGTACTATAAATATATTTATGTGTAACAGGATATTTCCATGGCTACAGTTAACTTCACCATCACAATTTGTCTTTTACTTCAGAGCCGATCGTGCTTTAACACATATATATATATATATACATATATTTTAGTAACAGTGTGAAAAGTTGATTTTGCACAACTGGCATCAATATAACCAGATTCACTCTTTCAAAGAATTACTAAATGTTAACACCCGATAAGGCACTCGAACCCTTGACCCTCAGATTAAAAGTGTGGTGCTCTACAGACTGAGCTAATCAGGTTCATATCCCAATTAGACTGGCACCAATAAATGTAATAATTACAAACTTATAAGTTTTGGTAGGAATGGTAGGTAGGAAAAACACACCATTCAATGTTGTCTTCTCACAGAATCAGAAAAGGATTCCACAATAGGCATGCAATAAATATATTTAAGTTATATGCAGCATGTAATCTTTCCATGGCTACAATTACCTGCACCATCATAATTAGCATTTTTTCTTCAGAGCCAATCATGCTATAGCATATATGTGTTATATTTATTAGTAACAGTGTGAACAAGTCGATCTAGACACAACGGACAGCAACATAAGCAGATTGGGTCTTCCACACAATTACTAAAGATAGACACCCGATAAGGGACTCGAACCCTTGACCCTCAGATTAAAAGTCTGATGCTCTACCGACTGAGCTAATCAGGCTCACATAGTTTTCGTATTCAGACATAATCACACATTTTATTTATGTATGGCACTGATAAAAGTGCATAAAGTATTTTTGAACTTTACTATACCATAATATTGTTTTCATTTTTAATAGCTTTTAGGAGCTAACACATTATCCTTGTTGTACATTGTCTTTGATAGTACAGCAGCCAGGGTCGGCTAGGGAACCTGTCACCTTGTTTCAAAGGCACAACAGTCAGGCTGGGCTAGGGGACCTGTCCAATTACATTGTTTACTGTATTTCATGGGAAAGCGCTGAGTGGCGCCTCTTGTCATACATTGTCTTTGGTACTATGCATATTGATGCAGCCTTTTTAGTGTTGTTTACATCTTGCTCATATCTTGTTTGGGAAATACGAAGACAGCCATGCGATGGACACCACCAAGATGAGAACCATAATTGCACACCTGACCTCAGCAAAATGAGTTCGGTCAGGAGGAGCGCAACGCATACATTTATTATGTACACTGTAGCAAAAAAACAACAAGCGAATGTTTTGTATCATGTTCTAACCCGAGACCGCATCAAAGATGTTACAAGACAAAGATAAGTTATGTGCCGATTTCAGTGTAACAAGTTCAAACCGCTTTAGGCAAATGTATCATATCGAGTTTTAACCTGACACAACATCAAAGATATTACTAGATTAAGACAGGTTATACACTGATTTCAGTGTAACCAGTTCAAACCGATACAGGCGAATGTATCATGTTTTAACCCAACAGAGCATCAAAGATATTACTAGGATAACACAGGTTTTTTTTGTTTTGTTGTTGTTGGTCCATTAGTTGTTTAAGCATGGGAAATTTCAGTCATAGATGACGGGTCTTCCTCATTCCACTGCTGGTCGATAGAAAGCCCGAGCCTACACTTTTACCGACCCAAGGGATTTTTAACCTCCCACAACACATAGACATGGTATGAGAGCAACCGGCCTTTGATGACGCTGTAAGTTATACACAGCGGTGGAAATCCAAATTGGCACAGCTGGGGGCACAGGTTATATACCGATTTCAGTGTACCCAGTTCAAACCGATACAGGCGAATGTATCATGTTTTAACCCAACAGAGCATCAAAGATATTACTAGGATAACACAGGTTATATACCGATTTCAGTGTACCCAGTTCAAACATGGATAACAAGCAATAATCAAATTGTCCACATACATTGTATATTACATGTGCAATACACGCTTACTCAAAGTCAAAATCAAAGCTCGGTTAAACCAATGATTGGTTAATCCAAACAAATTTATAGGGTCCCTTCAAGTTTGGTTTAACGGGGTCATGCTGTATATGGTAACATGCACTTTATGGTAGAGTAAAACCTCCCTATACCGACCCCTCAACGGATCGACCAATCCCCTATATCGATTGCTTTATTTGGGTCCCAACAATACCATTGTAAGGATATTCTAACTCTCTAAACCGACCACCTCCCTAAATGGACCCCTTAAAGTCGCTCCCATGGTCGGTCAATTTAGAGAGGTTTGACTGTACTTGGTAACTGCAATATATGGCATGACAATATTAGTATACTGTATCAGGTAGAATAGAGACCGTCATTTTGTAGATACATATTTGATAGTGGCCATCATTCTTTTTTCTTTTTTGTTGTGTTTTATTTCATATTTAAAGCTGGTTCTTCATGTCCATTTATTTTACTCATATCAACAATGGATTTGGTCCCTTCGAAAAGAGTACTTGTGTAATAGTCAATCCGCTAATTTCAGCTTTATAAACATTTGACTTTTAACGAAGGCTATATAGTGTACATATACATGATTATATATATATCATTAATAGTGTGTGACATTCTAGGAGCATACACATTTATATGATGTGAAAGAGATCAGATGAAAGTAAAAATATGCAAATTAAAACTTTTAATGGAAAATCTAGTATATATGAATGTATGTCAAAGATGAGCACACATAGCCAAGGGAACGCTTCCCCGACTTTTAACCCGAGTCTGTAGTGTGGAATCCAGCCACAGAGTGGCGCCAGTGGTAAAATACATTTTGATGGGGCTTTCGCAGTGAGCTACTTACTACCCACCTTAGTTCTTGTGGCTACCGTCAGAGGGAAGGTTGATGGAGGAAATCCTCAATAAGACCTTTTTTCACAGAGTTGCAACCCACACCATTAGTTCTTGTTGTTACCGCCAGAGGGATGTTAGTGTTGGATATCCTTTTCCACAGAGAATGCTGCACAGTGAGTTATTAATGACAGCATTTAGTTCTTGTCTCAGAGGGAATGTTGATGGTGGAAATCCTCTATAAGACCTTTTCACAGAGCATACTGCACAGTGAGTTACTAATGACAGCATTTAGTTGTTGTCGTTACTGTCAGAGGGAATGTTGATGGTAGAAATCCTCTATTAGACCTTTTTTCACAGTGCGTTGCTTCCCACAACATTAATTCTTGTCACTAGCATCAGAGGTAAGGTTGGTGGTGGAAATCCTCTATAAGACCTTTTCACAGTGAGTTTCTACCCACAACATTAATTCTTGTCGCTAACATCAGAGGGAATGTTGGTGGTGGAAATCCTCTATAAGACCTTTTCTCACAGCGAGTTTCTACCCACAACATTAATTCTTGTCGCTAACATCAGAGCTAAGGTTGGTGGTGGGAATCCTCTATAAGACCTTTTTTTCACAGTGAGTTGCTACCCACAACATTAATTCTTGTCGGTAACATCAGAGGTAAGGTTGGTGGTCGAAATCCTCTATAAGACCTTTTTTTCACAGTGAGTTGCTACCCACAACATTAATTCTTGTCGCTAACATCAGAGGTAAGGTTGGTGGTGGAGATCCTCTATAAAACCTATCAAGCCTTTTTGTCAGCACCGTTACATTGGACTTCTGGTCATGTGACAAAGTTACTCACAATATAATGTAGTCTGATATTTTCCTCACCAGCTGCTTTGTTGGTTTGGGCTTTATGCCCTAACAACATATCAGGTACCGACTTGTGATAGTGCACACATAGATTATACCGACTTTATAGTTCTGCCTCACAGGGAAACTGGGTCGCCGGCACCTGATATTTCCACTCAGTCACATTATCATGATACTGAGCAAACCAGTCCTTGTTCTGTCCAAAACATTCAGAACCCCAGGCTAGATAGTGGCAAGACCAGTATCAATTTTGTAATCAAGGAGCTTAATTGGTGTTCATCACCCCCACAACATTTAATTTAAAATTATATTTTAATTTCCATGTTAAAATACTAAAAAAATACCACACCATTTCTGCGATATCCATCTACCTGTAAGAGTAGATGGTACTAATGGTTTCATGCAAGGTCAACCTGTGTCATGAGGGCGATGCAAACAGAGGAAACATTGCACCTGGAGCAGCTTTTTAAACCCACCATGGTTTATTTATTTATTTTTTGTTGGTCCATTAGTTGTTTAAGCAGGGGAAATTTCAGACATAGACGACTGGTCTTCCTCATTCCACTGCTGGTCAGTAGAAAGCCCGAGCCTACACTTTTACCGACCCAAGGGATTTTTAACTTCCCACACCACATACACATAGTATGAGAGCAACCGGCCTTTGATGACGCTGTAAGTTATACACAGCGGTGGAAATCCAAATTGGCAGAGCTGGGGGCACGGGGAATCGAAGCGCCGACCCTCAGATTAGGAGTCTGACCTAGAAAAAAGTCAGACACTCTAACCACTCCACCACAGAGAGGTTGCCATTCCGGGGGCTAATGTTATAACCATTACACTACATAGAGTGTCTGTTGCAATCACCCAATCCTACCTGTCCATAAGGCGCCTTGCCCGATAGGTCAGAATAGACTGTTACACAAGTGGTCCTTAGTCACTGCTGCGTTGGCCACTCGTGGCTTACACACTCTGTTTTGCTCAAGGGGGACCCACCGCCCCTCCCCCCCCCCCCCCTCGAATGATAGGGAAAGAAGTTGTATCGATGACCACTGCGCATGCTCATGCATGAGCTTGATGAGGGAAGAAGTGGTGTAAGTGATTACTGCGCATGCACATACGCAAGATTGACAGAGACAGAAGTGGTGCAAATAACTGCTGCGCGAAGGGTTGATTGGTTGTTTGAGTTTTAAGTTCTGCCAAGATGTAAAGTGATATCTAATGACAGCTTTATACTGCTGCCACACTGGGAGACCAGGCTGCTGGCACCATGACCCGATATCCCACACATCCACAGTAACCTGATACTGTGCTGACAACCAGTCCTTGTCCTATCCTATTAATGCCGAGTGCCAGGCTAGGTAGCGACAAGTATCAATTATATAAGTCATTGGTTTGACTCTGCTGCAATTTGAAGTCGCAACTTTCCGCACGGGGAGCCTGCGCTCTACCAATTCGGCCACAGCGTCCAGTGACTCGATGCTAAAGGCACTGGTGCGATGTGTCATAAGAAGCTGTGTCTGGTTCTGAACAAAACAGAGCAGTAGGTGTCACTGCAACGCTGCTACATTAGTGAAACACCCTTTATTGCACCTTCTTATTGCGTGTTGCAGTGCAGTCACTGAAGACACACGGAGTGGAGGGGTCTGCATGCAGAGGCTATTGTACATGGTATTAGTAACATGGGTAATTCTCAGAGGGGAAAGGAGGCGATCAAACTCACAACAGTACAAAATAGGGCACTCAGGACAGTCTACAAAGGCCAAAATCTACACACAGAAGAACTACATGCTAAAGCTGGAATGGACAAACTAGAGACAAGGCACAAAAGGCATCTCTTAGGACTCATGTACAATAGAGCCCAAGACACAATATATACCGACACAAGTATTCACAATACTAGGGCAGCAGATGGGAACCTCTAAAAAAATTCCCTATCCAAGGACTAACAAACTCAAAAGAACACCTATTTATCAGGGAAGCCAACTCTGTAGAAACTTTCTGGCAAAACCAGGAATGCAACAACCTACCTGCAATTTAAATCTAGATTAAAGGTTGACTACCCAACATAGACATATTAATAAATCTACCTGGATAGAAAAGAACAAAAGTTGAGAACCGAAATAAATACATAATCCCAAAACACTCCCTCCCCTCTCCCTCGCTGAAATCCCCCCTGGCAAAAAGAATCAAAGAAATAACTACCAAAGTATACCCACCAGGCTATAACACCTGACTAAACCAATAAAACATATACTACTGACAAAGCTATAGTTGACCAAGACAATTTAAATGATTCGTGCAACCATTATTTGCAGAATCCAAAATCCATGACTGCCTGTATCAGCAAGTCATGCCCATTATATTAATGTTTACTCACAGGTATGATCATCAAATCACTGATATAGTCTAAAGGTAAATGGCTATTCTCCAGTGTAGATGTGCAAAATAAGATCCCCACTATATTTGTAATGCCTGATTTGAACCTACTATTGTCTATATTGTTCATACCATCTCATCATCTCATCCATAAATAGTTCATATGCACTATAATTGCTAAGGCCGGAAGACCAGCGCCTCGGTGCTGAATAAAGATGTTCTTCAACTGGAATACAAATTTGAACAAAGAAAAACAAAAAACAAAGAACTACCAAATTATGTCCAATAACGAACTAACAATGTTGGCGCCACCTAGCATTATTAGCAGACACTAATATGGCTGCTTTCCAACTATGAACCCAGACCTGCGACTACTGCTGCCACCTAGTGGTTCCTTATTCCTCCAGCATTTGACGTCAGGATTACCTCCGGGTTCAAACTGGCACTGGCTGCCTGGACACAAACCCACGAGGTCAGGTCGTTCTACAGTTTTTGCTGCCACCCGCCCTGCAATTAACGGAAGAGGAATATTCGTCGGTTTGAGTGCCTGAGTAATTCTGAATTCAAACATTGAACTATGTTACTTCACCATTAATTTGTCCTTTAAGCCCTGGTCACAGTTAATGAGCGTAATTGAACCTAGTTGAACATAGGATAGATTAACGAAGGTGAAACGTGCTATCACTACGTTAAATTATGTTAAGGTACAGCAGGTTTTGGTTGATCACCCACCTAATAGTACAGATAAATACGTTACAGTACGGATCCCGGTACGTTATGGTATGGATCCCTGTATGTCCAACTATGTTGAACTACGTTGAACTACGTTACCCTCCACTATGTTCAACTATGTTAGAACTTCGTCCACTAACGGCTATGTGACCACGGCAGAATGGCCAAGGTTTTGTGTGGGTCAAAGTACGCTAGGGTATGCTAGAGTACACTAGAGTACAGTAAGAAGTGAGCTAGAGTATGCTAGAGTACATTAGAGTATGCTAGGGTATGCTAGAGTATGCTAGAGTACGTTATCATCACAGAGGCTACCTCTGCCTCAAACGTACCTCTCTTTTGAACATGTCCAAAGCTTAAATCGGAACTCACGGCCCACACACGTTCTTATCACATTCTCATCAGGGAGAAGTATGGATGCAGGTACGTTCAATTACGTTCAACTATGTTCAACAATGTTCAACCACGTTCAACCAGGTTAGCCTCCACTATGTTCAACTACGTTCACTAACGTGTATGTGACCGAGCCTTTAGAGAAATAAAAGCACTATTATACCATTCATTGCCTCGTCATGAATCATGCATGGACACAGCATTATTGATGAGGGTAATTGTAATGCTGCCATTGATTTGCCTGCAGCGAAGAATTAAAGGAAAATATCTGTAGCCGATACAGAACTTTTCTTTGTGTCTGGCACGGAAAATATATTATGGCTTTCTTGTGGGTTTTTTTCTCCCGTTTGATAAGATATTGAATGAAAACATGCATATGTATGAACCATTGTTGGCATCCTTAGAGACACCTGCTACATGTCTCAAGGTTTTGGGTGGCTTGATAATGAAAAAGCACAATGAGATTCAACAGCAGTTCATGTCCTAAATCCAAATGTATGGTGTGCACGGTATGTCTACCTAATTAAATTGAGTAAACATTTATTCTGAAATATTACATCCAAATGAAATAATAGAACATAATGCCTTGGAAGTATAAGTAAATAGCATATTTATCCAATGATGAAATATGGGTATCAAAAATCATAATCCCTTGTAATAATTTATAATCTCATTTCAGTATGCACAATTTAAAACTTATGCCTGTATTTGCAAAAAGAGAAAATGCTATAGAAATGGGGGGAGGAGAGAACAAAAATAGATTTTTTTTTCCTTTTTCTTGAAGATTTATACTGCCTATCATGGATAAGTCTGAATAGACTTGTTTTCACCATTAGACAGTTTGGCGATAGAAAGCCCGAGCCTACACCTTTACCGACCCAAGGGATTTTTAACCTCCCACACCACATAGACATGGTCTGAGAGGAACTGGCCTTTGATGACGGTGTGATTATAGGTGTGATGTGGGTGTGATGTGGGTGTGGTGTGATTATAGGTGTGAAGTGGGTGTGATGTGGGTGTGGTGTGGTTGTAGTGTGGGTATGATGTGGGTGTGGTAGAAATCCAAATTGGCAGAGGTGGGGGGCACGGGGAATTGAAGCGCCAACCTTCAGATTAGGAGTCTGACCTAGAAAAAAGTCAGACACTCTAACCACTCCGCCACAGAGAACACCACCAGATTAAAAATATTTAAGCATATATCACCAGATATATGGATGTTTTGTTAATGCAGGGCTTCAGAATTGTAGTTGTAGATTGGTTATAAAAATGCTATTGAAATGGAGAGGAAAAAACTAGATACATCACCAGAGACATGCATGCTTTGTTAAAACACGGTTTGAGAATGGTAGCAAGAGATCGTTAAAAAAAAATGCTATAGAAGTGGAGAGAGACAACAAAAATAGATTAAAAATAGTTGAGCATATATTTCTATTTCTACAGCCACTGTGTTATTTTCATTCACCAGAAACATGCATCAATAAGACCTGTTACAGTCGTGTCAGGGCAGCTGGCAAATGACCGGCTTGGCTGTAGAAGCGAGCCAGCAACGTAAGGTGCCTCGCACTCAAGGAGGGAAGGAGGGAAATTGCACTTGCAATATTAACGCGCCTTGAGTGACAGTTTGTGAGGTTGGTTCGTGAGGAGGGGAGGGGGGGGGGAGGGGGTAGAAAGCCGGGTGTCACCACGTGATGGAGCGGTCTAACAGCCGTTCTGCATCGGGTGGGGTGAGAGTGTGGGGTGAGAGTGTGTGGTGAGAGTGTGGTGTGAGAGTGTGCTGTGAGAGTGTGTGGTGAAAGTGTGGGGTGAAAGTGTGTGGTGAGAGTGTGTGGTGAGAGTGTGGGGTGAGAGTGTGTGGTGAGAGTGTGGTGTGAGAGTGTGGTGTGAGAGTGTCGGGTGAAAGTGTGTGGTGAGAGTGCGTGGTGAGAGCGTGGGGTGAAAGTGTGGGGTGAGAGTGCGGGGTGAGAGTGCGGGGTGAGAGTGTGGGGTGAGAGTGTGGGGTGAGAGTGCGGGGTGAGAGTGGGGGTGATGGGTGAGAGTGGGGTGAGTGGGAGAGTGTGGGGTGGGAGTGTGGTGTGAGAGTGTGATGTGAGAGTTTTGTGTGAGAGTGTGGGGTGAGAGTGTGGGGTGAGAATGTTGGGTGAGTGTGGAGTGCGAGTGCGGGGTGAGAGTGTGGGTTGGGAGTGTGGGGTGAGAGTGTGGAGTGAGAGTGTGGGGTGAGAGTGTGGGGTGAGAGTGCGCGGGGTGTGTGTTTGGAAGGCGGTGGGTCTGATGTGGGCATAGTGTTGGGGTGATGTTGGTGTGGTGTGATTATAGGTGTGATGTGGGTGTGATGTGGGTGTGGTGTGATTATAGGTGTGAAGTGGGTGTGATGTGGGTGTGGTGTGGTTGTAGTGTGGGTGTGATGTGGGTGTGGTTGCGGTTGTGGTGTAGGTGTGGTGTGGGTGTGGGTGTGTCTGTAGTGTAGGTGTCATTTGCGTGTGATGTGTGTGTGGTGTCTGTGTGATGTGGTGTGGGTGTGGTATGGGTGGAGCTGTGGCTGTAGTTTGGGTGTGGCATGGGTGTGGTCGTCGCTATAGTCCAGGTATGGTGTATTTGTGTGGGTGTGATATGGGTGTGGTATGGGTATGGTGAGTCAGGTCACAACACCACACCCATGCCACACCGCATCCACACCCGTCTAGAGTGGGTGTAGTGTGGATGTGGTGTGGTATGGGTGTGGTGTTTTGTGTGTCTAGTGTGGATTTGGTGTGGGTGTGATGTGGGTGTGTGGTGGGTGTGGGTGTGGTTTAAGTGTCGTGTGGGTGTTGTGTGGCGTGGGTGTGGGTGTGGTTGGGTTTGGTGTAGTGTGATATTGTAAAATATTCCGATATACAGCATAGGGGGAATGCAAATGTTCTATTACTGATCGGTGTACGTGACCAGGCGTATGTATATGTATGGGTTGGTGGTGCCCGAGTGGGATGTGAATAGACATAGTGGTGCTGGCAGGTTTGGGTGTGATTGCACTCAGTGCCTTACCGCCTCTGCTGGGGGTGGCCATGGGGGCCATACAGTTTGGTGGTGGGCAGACCACTGGTATCCATGAGGACCTGGAATGCTGGATCCCTATTGGTAGGGCCAAGAATGCTTGTTTTCCATTGGGGGAAAGGGGTGGGTGATACTCTAAAATGGAGCCATGTAACCATATCAATAATAAACAAGAGGGCTTGACTCTCTCTTCTTCTTTTACACTTTATACTCTTCCGTTCTCTTTGTCTGTATTGATTTCACCATAGGCTGCCTACACAACCACAGATTCGAGCCTTAGCTTTTAAAATATGGGGTAAGTGTGGTGTCCTGTAGTGTAGTGTACATGTGGTGTTATTTTCCGATTTTATTTCGTTAATACATCAAATGCAGGACTCGATTTTGAACTGATATTAAATCAATAATTGATCGGGCTATTGCTGTGACAAACTTGGAGTTAATAGCGATATAGCGATATAGCGAATGGTAGACAGGAAGTGTGAACACTTATTTGTCTCTCATTATTTGTTTTGGGTACATTAGTTGTCCCAAGCAGGGGAAATCCCAGTCACAGACGACTGGTCTTCCCCACTCCACTGCTGGTCGATAGAAAGCCAGAGCCTACACTTTTACCGACCCAAGGGATTTTTAACCTCCCAGACCACATATACATGGTATGAGAGCAACCGGCCTTTGATGACGCTGTAAGTTATACACAGCAGTGGAAATCCAAATTGGCAGAGCTGGGGCATCCAACAGTCACATTCCTACTGGATTAGGAGTCTAGAGATGTTAAACATAGAAATAATGTTAAACGGCATGGAGATGTTTTACCTGTCGTTATCTATGCACAACTGTGGACAATTTAAATGATAATTACAATTTATGTTTCGTGTATGCATTTTATTTTGGAATAAGGACGTCAAAACTCTGACACCACAGGGTTCAGTGGTAACATGATCGATTATATTGACCTTCTAAGTAGCAATAACTGCTTAATAAATGCACCCGCAACTAAAGGGCCTGTCACACTACGATGTATATAGCCTTAGCGTATGCCGACATATGTGATTTTCGACCAACACCCTGGCGTACATCATCATACATTATGTATACGTTGGGTGTACATTAGGTATGTTCCGGGTCCATCGTTATACAACGTCTTATATGGCTGTGTGTCGAGGCTCCGAAAAATTTGTGAGCATGCTCAAAATTTCAAATGTGTGTCGATGTGTGGCTCGTAAATTGAACATATGCTGCATGTAAATTCGGGATACATTGGCATACGTTGGGAGTACATTAGGGATATGTTGGTATATGTTGCTGGACATTACCCGTACATTCAGCCGGTGGGAACGTCCAGTCCACGTACAGTCCGCATACTGCAAACTGATGCATTAAGTACTCCTAGCATACTTCGAATGTATGCCTGCCGTATCTCCAGCATATTTACCATATACGCCATAGTCTAGCGATGGAGTAACGTATGTAACATTGGTCAGCGTTCCGTGAGTGTATGTGAGCACTTTGCGAACATTTTGCGAACGATTTGCGAGGCACATGAATGCTCTCATACACTCACAATAGGTCAGAGATACGTTCTGCATACGCTACATACATTGTGTGTACGTTGTGTATACATTGTGTATGTGCCCATTTTTATCCCCGCCACTGAAAAGTTTGACGAATGCCGACGTAGTGGCAAACTTTCGAACATTGATCACGCGCTGATGCCGTACGTCGTAGTGTGACAGGGCCTTAAGATAGATCAAATCTAGTTAAGTGTTTTGGTTTTGAAAAGTTGAAGCTTTCATCGGACTATGCACCCTCAATAAACATAACAAGTGTTTTGGTTTTGAATATTTGATGCTTTCATCTGGCTTTAACGAACTTTCGAACCAAAGTAATAAAACAAATGCTTTGTAAAGTTAATAATTAATTGTAGGTAATATGTACAGTATCAACTTCCATTCAATAAACAGCTATGACAATGAGCCGGCTCTGCACGCCTGAGATGCACGCAGTTTGAGCAGCCACAATATAAATGAGGGCACAGCATTTTGTGGCATTTCTAAAGGCTTCTGACCTCGCAGTTCATTGTCATCGCGTAGGAACGAGATTTCTCCGATAGAATTTAGAGTCGCGCGCCTATCCATTCTCCGTTGCTACGGACGTGATTCGCCAGCGTGGGCTAAGTAACTATGGCGACAGGGATGCGGGACGGAGGATGGATGGATGGATGTTGGAGTTTTACATCCTGGCAACATCTAACGTCATATCAGGACATGTACCGACTTGTGAGAGTGCACACTCATGGCGACTTAATAGTGCTGCCCCACTGGGAGACCAGGCCACCAGAACCATGACCTGATATCCCATTCAGTCACATTATCCTGACACTGAGAAAACAAGTCCTTGCCCTAACCCAATAATGCCTAGTGCTTGGCTAGGAAGCGACAAGTATACATTTTTAATTAATTGGTTTGACTCGACCAGAGTTCAAACCCGTGGGTTCGAATCCCACGATCTACCAAAACGGGAGACGGACGCTGAATTCATTCGACCATCCCGTCTGGTCGCTGGGCGGAAAAGGCGGTGGGGGTGAGGAGGAGTGTGGAGGTGAGGGTGGGTGTGGGGGGTGAGATCACACCATTTTGTCGATCGGGGTCCAACTTCATGTCTACTGATTGGTAGTCCTCTTACAATTGAGGACGAGTGAAGGATTGAAGGTTTGATGTCCTATCACCCTATGAGGGTCATATGTAGAACTGCTATCGATTTCTGATACTGCACCCTACCCTGGTTGATTTATAGTGCTTCCCCATTGGGATGCCATGTGAGAGGTGTCATGACACAATATATCAAGACACTGTTGTGTCCTAGCAATGAGCCAACCAGAGCTTGCCATATCCTTGTAATACTGATGGGCTTACAAGGTAGGCACAAGAGTCAGTTGTATAAGATGTCAAATCCTGTCATTTCGCAATTCTGTATGACTTGAAATAATAATAATACTTGTCATTAGCTATCCTAGCAATCGGCATTAATACGATAGAGCGAGGAGCGGTTAGCTCAGTATCAGGAGAATGTGACTGAATGGGCTATCGGGTCATGGTGCTGTCGGCTGAATCTCCCAGTGGGGGGGGGGGCACTATAAAGGTCACAACGAGTGTGTACTGTAGCCAGTCGGTAGCCTTCCTAAAATGACCTTAGATGTTGCTAGGGCGTACAACTCCAACAAACAGCACTAAGGATATCGTGACCTGTGCTATATCTAAAGAGAAGATCTGTGACCAGTGCAATGTAGATGCGCGGATGTCGAGGTAGGACTATCTGTGGGTGGGAGGGTGGGTGGGGATGTGGGTGGGTGGGTGGGTGGGTGGGTAAAAACAGTTGGGATGGAGTGGAGAAAGTGTGCATGCCTGACAGCCTTAGAAGAGCAGACCTTCAGAAATAACCGGACCTGGTTGTATCTGTCTGTTGTCACGCCCTATACATTATAACCTCCCCCCCACCCCCACACCCACACCCACCCACCACACAATCCCCATCAAAGCCGTAGCAAAGAAAGCAAGAGCACTAGGCACTGTGTGCCATATGTCCTGGATTTGTAGTCTGGCTGATTGAGAAGACTGAACACACAACAAAAACTGCACATGTTGTATTTGGAAATCTGAGAATAGAATTCTATTCCGCCCACATGATGAGTAGTGTTGAGCCTTGTACAGTAACCAAAACAACTTTCCTGAAGACATTAAGACATTTCTTATTCACTATTTCTATGCAGTATTCCACAAACATGTACTATTCTGTTGACATTAGAAATTGCAGGAACAGTGTAACCATTCATGGTTGTCTTCCCACTGCCCCTTGTAAACAAAATTATTCATAATTATCATGGTCAAATAAAATAGTTGGTTGGTTGTTGGAGTTTCACGTCCTGGCAATATATAAGGTCATATCAGGATGGGTACCGACTTTTGACAGTGCACACTTATGGTGACTTTATAGTGCTACCCCACTATGGAATCAGGACGCCGACACCATGTCCTGATACCCCACTTAGTCACATTATCCTGACACTGATCTCACTAGTCCTTGCCCTATCCTATTAATGCTGAGTGCCTGGCTACGAAGTGAAAAGTATAAATTTTGTAAGTCATTGGTTTGATTCGACCGGGAACCAAACTCCCGATCTCCCGCACGCGAGGTCCGTGCTCTATCGATTTGACCACCGCGCTCGGTTATTATCAAATATGAGCAATACTTATTTGTATAGCTTCAAGCGACCTATCCTCCTCGAATTAACCTTGGAGATATTTGAAGTGAAAACAAGAACAATTATTTTTGTAAATCGAAATGCTGCACATGCGCTTTATCAGTGAGAGGTTCTGCTGAATTGACTTTGTATTCCTTTGATAACCAAATAAATGCTTACTCCGTATCTCAGTTGGCTTCATAGGTTGAAATCTAGGTAATTGCTTTGGATTCGAAAATTTGCTGTTTTCATCAACTTTAACAACTATTTTTAAAAAAAGGTAATTTATGTTGGAGATTCCTTGACTCTACACAACAGTTAGTCAATAACTGTAAATTTCCAATAAATTGTTCATGTTGTTCATTTGGAAATAGTCAGTTGTGTCGATAATGGTCCGGCGGAAGAGAAAAATGTCTTGCGTTTTTTTCCAAAGAATAAAGGAACAAGAAAAATAAGAATGATATGACATTATTAAGCCCATGTCCAGCATATCGCTCATACACAAAAAACCAGTGATAAATATTGGAGGCAATCCTTCAAAAGGTTAATTTTGTTACCTTCATTTGTATTTATTCATTGTTCCATTACCATTTTATAATGAGGAAAGTGGAATTAGTGAGAATAAAAATTACCATCACGTAAAAATCTGTTATTTTAATTCAATTTTTGGATTGGCATTTATGGGGTTTTGGGCCTGAACTCTTCATATATATATATATATATATATATATATATATATAGCAGCCAACTTAATATACTTACCTCAAAACAACATGGCAGAAAACTTGTAAAAACATCAGATTATTTAGCTTTTGTATTATGCTGCCCCCCCCCCTAGGTGAGATTTCCTCACCAGTCATCTTCCACTGCTCCCCTTACTGTCGATACATGCTATGTTTATGAAGTGTACAATTAGGTCTGGTCAGCTCTTATTGTCTGCTGTCAGTTACTGTCGGTTACTGTCGGCTGCTGTCGGCTGCTGTTGGTTACTGTCATCTGCTGTCGGCTGCCGTCATCTACTGTTGTCTACTGTCTGCTGCCATCGTCTACTGCCGGCTGCCATCAGCTGCCATCGTCTACAGTCGGCTGCTGTCGCCTGCTGTTGGCTGTCATTGTCTACTGTCAGCTGCTGTTGGCTGCTGTCAGCTGCTATCAGCTGCTGTCATCTACTGTTGTCGACTGTCAGCTGCTGTCAGCTGCTGTTGGCTTCCATTGTCTACTGTCAGCTGACGTCATCTACTGTTGTATACTGTCAACTTCTGTCAGCTCCTGCTGGCTGCCATCGTCTACTGTCAGCTGCCATCTTCTACTATTTTCTACTGTCGGTTGCTGTCAGCTCCTGTTGGCTGCCATTGCCTACTGTCAGCTGCCATTGTCTACTGTTGTCTACTGTCGGCTGCTGTCAGCTCCTGTTGGCTGCCATCGTCTACTGTCAGGTGCCATCATGTACTGTTGTCTACTGTCGGCTGGTGTCAGCTCCTGTTGGCTGCCATCATCTACTAACAGCTGGCGTCATCTACTGTTGTCTACTGTTGGCTTCTGTCAGCTCCTGTTGGCTGCCATCATCTACTGTCAGCTGCCATCATCTACTGTTGTCTACTGTCGGCTGCTGTCAGCTCCTGTTGGCTGCCGTCATCTACTGTCAGCTGCCGTCGTCTATTGTTGTCTACTGTCAGCTGCTGACAGATCCTGTTGGCTGCCATCGTCTACTGTCAGCTGCCACCATCTACTGTTGTCTACTGTCGGCTGCTGTCAGCTCCTATTGGCTGCCATCATTTACTGTCAGCTGCTGTCATCTACTGTTGTCTACTGTTGTCTACTGTTGGCTGCTGTCAGCTCCTGTTGGCTGCTGTCATCTACTGTCAGCTGCCATCATCTACTGTCAGCTGCGTCATCTACTGTTGTCTACTGTCGGCTGCTGTCAGCTCCTGTTAGCTGCCATTGTCTACTGTCAGCTGCCGTCATCTACTGTTGTCTAATGCCAGCTGCTGTCAGCTCCTGTTGGCTGCCATCATCTACTGTCAGCTGCCATCGTCTACTGTTGTCTACTGTCGGCTGCTGTCAGCTCCTGTTGGCTGCCATCGTCTACTGTCAGCTGCTGTCATCTACTGTTGTCTACTGTAGGCTACCATCAACTACTGTCATCTCTTGTTGGCTGCTGTTGGTTACTGTCGTCTGCTGTCTGCAGTCGGCTGCTGTCAGCTGCTGCCGGCTGCTGTCTGTTGCCATCGGCTGCCATCGTCTTCTGTCGACTGCTCTCAACTCTCTCGGCTGCTGTCAGCTGCTATTGGTTATTGTTGGGTGCTGTTGGCTGCTGTCGGCTGCTGTTGGCTGCTGTCGGCTGCTGTCGGCTGTTGTCAGTTGCCATCAGCTACCATCGTCTTCTGTCGGCTGCTCTCGGCTCTCTTGGCTGCTGTCGGCTGCTGTCGGCTGTTGTCAGTTGCCGTCAGCTACCATCGTCTTCTGTCGGCTGCTCTCGGCTCTCTTGGCTGTGAGTTGCTCTCGGCTACTGTCTGGTGCCACTTCATGCTGTAGGCAGAATGACCTTCGGGCAGTTCAGTTCCCTAAGTCTGTCTATTCGAGGACAGGGGGCGCCACGTTCTTTCCTGAATCCATCACAATTTGACAATTACGACCAATTCTAAATCTCCACAGATGCTTCTAAGATACACTCATATACCCCCACCTCCACACCGTAAACTGATAGAACTGTTTCCGTAAGACTGCTATTGCTGAGTCGATCTGCAAACCGGCCGCAACAATCAAGCCTCATTTCAGCGCGGCACTGACACTCCTTCACCAGCTATCCTTCTTGTGCCGTCTCCATGGACACAGTCACTTTGCCTCAGCCAATCAGCCTCCTTCGATCTTTATCTCAGCCCATTGTAATTACCAAGTAATTAATCTATGCATAACTCACGTGCCCCTGTGATATTTCTGGTCTACCGCAAACACCGTTAAACAAAATGAAGGCTGTAGACTTTTCCACAGAGCATGCTGTACGATGAGCTTTGACCTACATCATTAGTTCGTCCCAGTAACACCATAGGGCGGGCTGGTGGTGGAATTCCTCTATAGAACCTTTTCCACAGAGCATGCTGTACAGTGACCTGCTACCCACATAATTAGTTCTTGCCAGTAACACCAGAGGGCTGGTTGGCTGTGGAAATTCTCTATTGGACATGTTCCACAGAACATGCTGTACAGTGACCTGCGACCCACATAATTAGTTCTTGCCAGTACCACAAGAGGGCTGGTTGGCTGTGGAAATCCTCTATAGGATATGTTCCACAGAACATGCTGTACAGCGACCTGCGACCCACATCATTAGTTCTTGACAGTGAGCCTTGACCTGCATAATTAGTTCTTGCCAGTAACACCAGAGGGCTGGTTGGCTGTGGAAAGCCTCTACACGACCTGTTCCACAGAGCATATTGCACAGTGAGCCTTGACCTGCATAATTAGTTCTTGCCAGTAACACCAGAGGGCTAGTTGGCTGTGGAAAGCCTATATAGGACCTTTTCCAGAGAGCATGGTTTACAGTGAACTGCTACCCACAACAGCTCTTGCATTTGCATCAGAGACAACATATTTCATGTCACCGAAAATATCACGTTTGTGTACTCATAAATGGTATTTTCTGTAATGCAAAATATTAGCAAGGACAATTTCCCTGCATAATTTCCGCACAATCCACATCAGAAGAGCATCTAGGGAAAAACACTTGAATAATAGTGAGAATATCCCCCCCCCCTCCACCGCCAATTGCCCCTAACTAAAATACCAATGGGATTCGGATCTCCTAAGTACAAAGTCCAGAACCAGTGTATTCCCACTAGACTACAAGAGCAACTCCTGATATAACCTTAGATGATACCAGGATGTAAAACCCCCAACAAACAAACAATCTACTTCTTTTTTGTCTGCTTTAATGGCACAGACTTGGTTAATGGGGTCTAAAGTCTTAGGTCACTGGCAGTGAAATGTAGCTGAGCTTTTTTGTTTTGTTTTGTTTTAATTTGCAAGTTCTGAACGAGGCAAAAGAACCTCTGACTCCATCTATGACATTAAGAAGCGCCACCACCAAGCAGTGGACGCAGTAGTGCGTGCGTTGTTGAGTGCATGTAATTGGCGCGCAGAGGAGAAGTTTGCTGATGGCCTGCGGGGAAGCTGGAGCTGGAAAAGGCCAAGGCTGTGTCCATGCAGGCCGGGGGCGGCCCCTGATTTGTCTGAGCGCCGCCAGGGGGCTGTCTCAAAGGGCAAGGATGGCACCTTGGCGATAGAGTCGTTGGGGGGGGGGGGCGGAGCGCGAAAGTTGTGGGCTGGCATTTAATTAGCGAGGGACCGGCGTGATAGTGATGCACGCCCGTCTATTGCGCCGGAAGTTGGGTTTGTTTGTCGGGGTTTTGCATCCGAGCAACATGTAAGGTCATATCAAGACGGGGACCGACTTGTGGCAGTGCGCGCCCAAGATGACTTAATAGTTCATTGGTTCTTGGAGTTTTAAGTCCTGGCAACATCAAAGGTCATATCAAGTCGGGTACTGACTGGTGGCAGTGCGCGCTCAATGCGATTTATTACATGCAGTGCTGCCCCCATTGAGAGACCAAGCCCGCCGGCACCATGCCCCGATATCCCACTCAGTTACATTATCATGATGCTGAGCTAACCAGTCCTTGCCCTATCCTGGTTCATCAGGAAGACTGAAGCTGTGACCCAGCAGGCCGGGTCACAGCATCATCTTACACACAGAAAGTCAACTCCTGATCTTGGCCACCGCGCCCAGCTCCATAAGTTTACGAGACCAACTTCATGATATTAAATCTGAGTTATCAAATTGAGGCATTGTTGGAATATTCCAACTTTGCAGGGTCATCGGTCACAAAACCACAGCAAAAGTCAAATTCTACATATTAGTACAGGATGGAATCGACTTGTAAAAGGGTTCGCTCGATAAGGGACTCGAACCCTTGACCCTCAGATTAAAAGTCTGATGCTCTACCGACTGAGCTAACCAGGCAACTCATATGATAAAATTAATATATATTTCGAAGCTCTCCAATGAGACATGCATGTCCATAGGCCAGGTTGTTGACCATATTTAAATTTGCATAGTCTGATGGCTTTGAGTTTCTGTCATTTTCTGAGATAAATATATTAGGTTGATTGTTATAATCTACTTTACATTAGTTTGAAATAACTTTCATTTTAAAAGCTAACTTTTGAGATATTTGAAGTGCAAACATACTAAATTAATGTTGGCAAGCACAGCAAAACTCTGACACCATAGACTTATGCAGAAACAGATTCTATTAAATTGCCTCAGTAGTCCCTTCTATTTGATGACAAGTGTTTAATAAGTCCACTATCTAAGTTAGATATGTAGAATAAAATCTAGATACTTGTTTTGGTTTTGAAAATTTGATGGTTTCATCGGACTATGCAGCTTTAAGTCAGCTGTGATAATTTATATCTGACTAGAATCATCCAAGGAAAATGCAATGAAGCTCAGATCCTATATCAAGTTTCATAATCTGAATGGGCCGGTATAAATAAGTTGACCCCGAATGACTGACACTATTGTTGATCCTCAAACATGAACTAACATGGCATGTTTGACATGGCATGTTTGAAAAAAATTATTTCAGCATTTATTTCAATTCTTTGCAGCAGGTGATGCATATAGTTTGATACTCTCTAAGGTCCGCTGAAGACGGTCATTGATGTCTACTATAGTAGGTACCCCAGTAAAATTGTTTAATTATTCCAAACATTCAACTTATAATTTCATTGGAGGCTCCAATGAATCAATAGCAATATGCTTTTTGAATTTTTAAGATATTCCAAAAATTGAATGAGATATGTGCATTTGAACTTTGTTGAATTTAAGATTTTTTTGGTATTAGCTAATGCACTAGAGAAGTGCCTTATTTAGGGTGCATAATAGTAGGCTGTGTTATGTGAGTCACTCACCCCAGCCATACAATTCTGACCTAGACTAGCCTAGAGAATCCAGTAAAAACTGCCTGACACCAACTTTTGGCTGCCAGATTCTAGAGTTGCGATTCCAGTTGTAGTCATTGTACGACCAGTTTTAGGAAGAAGAAATGCTACATTTTCACATTCTCATAGTTAACATGGACATTCCTGTCAATCTTACCTCTGATTTCTGCATCTGAAGACTTGAATGGCTTTGTAAAATGACTTCCAAATGTCATACAACACTGAAAATAGTCTCTATCTGTGCTTAAGTCTGTTGTGCTTCAAAAACGGATGTAGCAGTGAATGCAGTGAATGCAGTGTGCCTGTCCTGCACATGCAGTGCCGTTTTCCAAAATGACTGTGCAGCTCAGAAGGTCGCAAAAAGTTGTGCGAGTTTAATCGGTCTGGCGACGGTGGCGCTCCCGGCGGTTTCTAGGGTACCTAACTATAGCTTCAACTTCGGTGGCACGTGGAGGTCACAGTTCTTAGCACCTGAATCAGGGGAAATGGCTCCGATCAAATCTTGTTCTCTTATTTTCGTTACCACGGGGCAGATGGCCTAATCTGTAAGAGCACTGGATGGATTCCAAGGTTCAAGCTTCGGCAGAATCACACCAATGACTTACAACATTGATACTTGTCACTACCTAGGATGGCATTTGGTATTATTGGATGAGTATACCAACTTCCTCATATTATAGCTGAGTTGACTGGATCGAGGCATAGATTCTTAACAAGCAACAGGATGCTATTGATCAGTTAAAATGTTTCGCCCAATAAGGGACTCGAACCCTTGACCCTCAGATTAAAAGTCTGATGCTCTACCGACTGAGCTAACCGGGCAGCTCCTGTTCATTTGTTAACCTGGAAAGAAAGAAATTCTAGCATTCTTTGACCATTTTATTAACATTAGCTGTGATAACGCGCTTGAGTTGAATCACCTTAAGAAAATTCAGTGAAACTCAAATACCATATCAAATCACAGAATGTAATTGGGTCTATATAACTTTGCCCAAATATGAAAGTCCAATTGTTGACCCCAACATTAGCAGTCTATGGCTCCATAGACTGAATTAATTCAGATTGGAGAAGCTAAAAAGGATGGAAAGAAATAATGTCGGTATTTCAATGCTTTGCACATAGTTTGATACTGTCCATGGGCATTGGTTTAGGAGTCCAACTCCATTGTATTGTGATGGGGCCCCTTTGTTGGCTGCCTGGGATTTGACCCTCACGTTGTAGACCCCCCAGCCAACCAAGAGAACGAGTATGTTTGCTTCTCACATCTTTAATCTCCGCTCACTGTGGCGTCCACGATCAAGTGACCAGCCTCTGCCCTGCCTGGTCCCACGTCAACTTCCTCGGTGGGGGGGAGGTTATGCTAGCCACACTCAGTAGGTGGCAGCCCTGTTGCGCCACTCCCCGACGGCAACCATACTGCCACCTATCGCTGTAAACTGCGACGGTGACGGAGCAGTCCTCGGATTAAAAGTCTCATGCTCTCCCAACTGAGCTAAGCGGGCTGCCCGCGAATGTTTGTTAACCTGGAGAGAAAGAAATTCAACAATTCTTTCAACTTTTCAGAATCATCATTCACAAAAATGTAGTGAAACTCAAATTCCATGGACCTCTACAAAAAACTCGCAGAATCATTGTTCTCAGAAGTAAGCATATTTATATCAAACTCCAATTGAAGCTGTAGGATGAAATTAATCTTCTGCAGAGTCATGCTGATAAGGGACTCGAACCGCTGACCCTTAAATTAAAAGTCTGCTGCTCAACCAACTAAACTAATCAGGCGCCACATTGTGCTAAGTAATCCTTGTCCTATCCTATTAATGCCGAACACCAGGCTAGATAGTTACAAGTACCAATTTTATAAGTCATTGGTTTGACTCGGCTGGGATTCGAACTCCCGACCTTCCGCACGTGTAGCCTGCGCTCTACCGATTCGGGACCCGCATTCGGTACACGAGACTTCATATTGTCTGGGCAACCAGAGTTGTCCGCTGAAGACGGGTATTGATGTGTACTATAGCTTCAACTTTGGTAGCACGCTGCAGTACCAGTTCTTATCACCTGACTAAGGGGAAATAGCTCAGACCAGGGCCCGTATGCAGGAGCCGGTGGTATTCGGTGGTAGCGACCCAAAACGGTGTTAGGGTGGAATTTCCCAGGTAGGGGCGAAAAGTGGTATGCACGAGTCGGTGATAGGCCTAACACCAAAAGCTTAACCGGTGGTACCTTACCTCTGATAGATAGGAGGCATAGCGAGTTTATTAGGCCCAAATCTATTCAATGGTGTCATATTTAACAGAATTACATACGCAATAAGTGAAATTTTATCAATTTAACCCTAAATTCAAAGCGTTATTAAGGCTACTGCCGCATTGGCGGTGATATTAATAGTTATATTTTCGAATCGACGAACGTACAGTAAACAAACCGCCACCGCTGCCAGTATGGAAAGCGATGTCGATGCGGCGGCTGCGGCGATTTGTTTACTTTACGTTCATCGAGTCGAAAATATAAATATTAATATCGCCACTATTATGGCGGCAGCGTTAAAATTGCTTCGAATTTCGGGTCAATTTCATCAAATTTCACTTATTGCGTATGTAATTCTGTTAAATATGACAGCATTGAATAGATTTGGGGCTACATGATGCAGAGGGATTTCCCAAATCTATAAATAACTTCATGGGTAGCTATAATCAAAGTGTTACACGCTCCTGCATATGACTTGACACAGTTCTCGACGTCGGCGATAGCTACCCGGTAATAGGCTGTAACACCAAAACCTGCTACCACCGACTCCTGCATACAGGCCCAGATCTTGTTCTCTTACTCTCACTAACACGGGGCGGGATGGCTTAACCTGTAAGAGCGCCGAATCGATTCCGAGATTCAAGCCTCAGCAGAATCACACCAATGACTTACAACATTGATACTTGTCGCTACCTAGGATGGCGTTTGGTATTAATAGAGCATGGCAAGGAATGGTTTTCTCAGTTCTAAGATAATAAGACTGAGTGGGATATTGGGGCATGGTGCTGACGGGTCTCCCAATAAAGTCGACATGAGTGTGCGCTGTCACACCTCGGAAGGTAGGGTGCACAACTGGGTTCTCAAGCTGTCTGGCATTCTCAAACCAAGAAACCAGATCATTTTTCAAATAGAAACAAATAGGGGTGAGCTGTCACAATCTACAACTTGTTTATTATTGAATAGGCAACCAAACAAAATATATCATGAACATACGTGGAAATACATGGACATACATGGACACACATACGCATACAGAAGCATACATGTGCATAGATGAAACTACGGATCCACAAATCTACTGATGCATTGATACATCTATACATGGATATACATCTATGCAAATATACATACCTATACACAGTCATACAGATAACCAGATATATATTATTATACAGATATATACAAATACACAGAAATATACAAGTCTGGATTTTAAGTCGCAATATCTATTGTCATATCAGGACTGGAACCTATTTGTGACAGTGTGCACTCATGGTACCTTTATACTGCTGTCCCACTAGGAGATCACGCCGCCGGCATCATGTTCTGATATCCCACTCAGTCATATTATCCTAATACGGAGCTAATCAGTCCTTGCATTATCCTCGTAATGCCCAATGCTAGCCTAGGTGGTGACAAGCATCAATTGTTTAAAACATTGGTTTGACTCGGCTGGGATTCGAACTCCCGACCTTGTAATTGCGCTAGTGTTAGAAGAAGCACATTTAGGAGAACCAAGGTTAAACATGTATGCAGCCACAGCAAGTACTGACCGCTGTCAGTGTCAGTAATGTAAGTGAAAAAACTTTTGAGATATTTGAAGTACAACCATGCCAAATTAATTTTGGCAAGCATGCCAACACTCTCACACCATAGACTTCAGCTGTAATGGGTTCTGTTAAATTGCATCATTGTTGCCTTCTATGTGATGACAAATGTTTAATAAGTGCACCAGTATCTAAGTTAGATATGTAGAATCAAATCTAGGTAATTATTTTGGTTTTGAAATTTTGATATTTTCATCGGACTATGCAGCTTTAGTCCCCGGCGCGAATTGGCTCATAAACTGCTCATAGTCAACAACCGACCAGCTCAACTAGCTCACAGAGGCTCTCACTCAAGTCATGAGCAGCTGGCGGCCAGCTGACAGCGGGTTTACAGTCACCTCACCATCAACAACCAGCGCACAACCTGGTCATAACCATCTCACAACCAGCATACCACCAACTCACAATCAAGTCACAACCAACTCACAGCCAACCCACAAGCAGTATGAAACCAGCTCACAGCTAAGTCACAACCAGCTCGCAACCAACTCACAACCCTCTCTCAACCAACTCACAACCAGCTCACAACGAGGTCACAACCACCTCACAGCCAGCTCACAACCAGCTCACAACCAGCTCACAACGAGGTCACAACCAGCATAAAACAAGCTCACAACCAGCTCACAACCAGCTCGCACCCAACTCACAACCACCTCACAACCAACTCACAACCAGCTCACAACGCGGTCACAACCAGCTCACAGCCAGCTCGCATTCAATTAACAACGAGCATACAACCCGTTCACAACTAGCTCACAACCAGCTCACAACCAACTCACAACTAGCTCACAACCAACTTACACCCAGCCTAAAACCAGCTCACAACCAGCTCACACCCAACTCACAACCAGCTCACAACTAACTCGCAAGCACCTCACAACCAGCTCACAACCAACACACCACCAGCTCACAACCAACTCACAATCAGCTCAGAACCAGCTTAGAACCAGCTCACAACTAACTCACAATCAGCTCACAACCAACTCACAATCAGCTCACAACCAACTCACTACAAGCTCACAACCAACTCACAACCAACTCACAACCAGCTCACAAGCAACTCGCAAGCAACTCACAACCAACTCACAATCAGCTCACAACCAGGTCACAACCAACTCACAACCGACTCACAACCAGCTCACAACCAGCTCACAGGCAACTCACAACCAGCTCACAACCAACTCACAACCAGCTCACAACCAGCTCACAACCAACTCACATCCAGCATAAAACCAGCTCACAAGAAGCTCACAACCAATTCACAACCAACTCACAACCAACTTGCAAGCAACTCACAATTAGCTCACAACCAGATCACAACCAACTCACAACCAGCTTACAACCAACTCACAATCAAGTCACAACCAACTTATCACCAACTCACAACCAACTCACAACCAACTCACAACCAACTCACCATTAATTCACAACTCACTGACAATCAACTCACAACCAACTCGCAACTTATAATTGTCGCTAACTGTTAACCAACGCATATCATGTCAGGGTATTTAACTGGATAGAATAGCAATGGATGCAGTCAACTGTGCTTAATCAATCTTAGCGAGCCAGCACTATAAAGCAACGGACGGTGTCAGGTGCCATGAATCAATGTCAGAGAGGCAGCACTAAAAAGCTAGCATGAATGTACAACGTTCTGAAATGGCTGTAGATGTTGCTATGACAACAACAACTCTTATAAGCTGTGTCCATGTAGTTTCCTTTGTTGTTCTTAATGATTTCCAAATCGCATTTTGGAAACATCATCTAGTGAACACGTGATCTCTCAGTTGTGTACCTCTGTGGTTATTATATAGCATCTGGTTTTATGTGGCATTTTTCTTCTTCCTTAAAGTTGCATAGTCCGATGCTTTTGACTTTCTGCCATTTTCTGAGATAAATACATTATGCTGATCATTATTATCTACTTTACTTTAGATTGAAATAATTTTGACTTCAAATAGCTAAATTTGGAGATATTTGATGTCAAAGCATGCCAAATTAATTTTGGCAAGCATGCCAAAACTCTGACGCCATAGACTTCAGTAGAAACAGGTTTGATTAAATTGACTTATTACAACCTTCTATGCAGCAACAAATACTCAATAAGTGCATCATTATCTAAGTTGAATATGTAGAATCAAATCTAGATAAGTGTTTTGGTTTTGAAAATTTGATGTTTTCATCGGACTACGCAACTTTAAATAATGCATTGCCTCCATTCGCTGGAATGTCAATGTAGGTCACAACGCCTATATTCACCGGAAGTGATGCTCTGTATCGTAATTGTGGTTCGGGGGCAACCTTTGACCTCCCCTTATGGGAACCAATGGGAACTCGTCCTGTAATGGGCCGACATATATCATTCACAGTGAAAGCATTGCGTCCTGCGCCTCACTCCAACGCATGTCCCCCTAATTGCTTGGTGGAAATTCCAGTTTCACTGGCTGAAGACTAGACGGCTGCTCCCTCTCTGCCTCTCTGTCTCGCTCTCTCTATATATGTATATATAGCTCCATATATAGATGAAGACATGTATATATACATCAATATGTGTGGCACGAGGGGGATCCCACACACCATTTAGCCCAACAGCTGGGGGAGAGGGGAGGGGACTCCACCAATGCGCCACGGAGGAATAGATATATAAAGTATATGTTCCCTTTGCATTTATACTCGTATAATGCGTTATTCATTATATATTATTTACACACATGTATTTATCTATATTTGAACAGGTTGGTTGTTGGGGTTTTACGTCCTAGCAACATTTAAGGTCATATCAGGAAGGGTACCGACTTGTGACAGTGCGCACTCATGTCGACTTTATAGTGCTGCACCATTGGGAGACCAGGCCACCAGTATCATGACCTGATATCCCACTCGGTCACATTATCCTAACACTGAGGCAACCCGTCCATGCCTATCCTAATAATGCAAAGCGCCTGGCTAGGAAAGTGACAAGTTTAGATTTTCAGGTCATTGGTTTACCTCGACCAGGGTTCAAGCCTGTGGAATCGAATCCCACAATCTACCAAAACGGGAGACGGACGCTCAACTCATTCGGCCATCCCGGATGAAGTAATGTACACAAAGCAGTTGTGCAAGGCGAGAAGGCGTCAGTCAAACACTCGTATTAATCTGACAAAAATTCAAATTGCAAACCCAGTTTTAATCAACAATTGATAGAACCATCACGCCACGGCATTTACATGTAGACACCACTTGACTTGGCCACCAATCACAAGGGAAAGGGTGGCAGGGTATGAGTGTGGCCCCCAACCCTGAGTGCTGAGAAGTGAGAATTGAGAGGTGAGAAGTGAGAAGTGAGAAGTGAGAATGAGGGCGTGGCTATAAACATCAACATTGAATGTGAATACCACGTGACCTTCAGGGCTAGGCGAGCTGCTCCAAATACGGAGACGCAGGCGAGTTCCAGAATTAATTGGCAAACGACCGGTTTGCGCTGCCGCTGAGTGTGCGACCTTCAAAGCTGCATAGTCCAATGGAGTCAAGACAATTTCAAAACTGAGGCACTTTATCTAGATTTGATTCTACATATCCAACTTAGATTCTGATGCACTTAGACCTACTTAGCAGCTGTTGCTCAATGGAGGGGAATACTGACGTAATTTAATAGAAACTGTTACTGCTGAATCCAATGGGGGTCAAAGTTTTAGTGTGCATGCCAAAATAAATTTTGCCTTTTTGCACTTCAAATACCTCCAAATTCAGCCATTTAAAATAAAAGTTACTATAGTAGTTCGGTAAGTATGCGGGTATTGTAGGTATTGCAATACCTCAGGGAGTTTGACGCCCCTGCAGAGTTGTAAACCAGTGCCTTGTGGCACAGGTTCTTGACAGAACGGAAGGCTAAGGGAGCAAACCCTAAACAGAAAACCATGTCACTGTGGCAGCGTTAAGGGTGGTTGATGTATGGAACTCCCAACATCTCCCGACCAGCCACTGCAGGGACAAATAGTTTTGCGCCTGTCCGGACATGTTCTTGCCGGTGTGAAACCTCTATTTGCTCCCCGAGAGAGTGCCGCTGGTAACTTTCAAAAGCCAGCAGCACTTCAACACTTTTCCAGGCAGCTTTCATGAAATGTACATGATGATGATGAAGTCCTGACCTGAACTCCATCACCAAGCGGTTGTGGCAGAGATGACACCATCGATTGTTGCAGTTCCATTATGACAGGTGGCGGGACACTTTTAAAAATGTATTTGATTTATTTTCTTGTATTGACTCTATCGACCCTTTTCGGGGTATGAGAGCAACACAAACATACATCGTTAGTTCAGTTCAGTTAAAAAGTGCTCACAACAGAAATAACCTGGATACACACACGTGTTGAAGAATTGACGAAGTAAGTATACATTTTTACTTAATGATATCCTTCTCTGTGCCGAAGCGAAATTAAAATGACTAATTTAAAGTTGCAGTCTCCGATGGTTTTGAGTTTCTGCCATTTATCTGAGATAGATATATTAAATTGATTGCTATACCCTACCTTCCTTTAGTTTAAAGTAAATTTGATTTAAAATGGTTATGTTTTGAGATATTTTAAGTGCAAAAATGACAAATTAGTTTTGGCAAGCTTGTCAAAACTCTGACACCATAGGCTTCAGCAGTAACAGGTTCTATTAACTTGACTCGATATTTATTCCCTTGTATGTGGCAACAAATGTTTAAGAAGTGCATCATTATCTAAGTTAGATATGTGAAATCAAATTTAGATTATTGTTTGGGTTTTGAAAATGTCATGCTTCATCGGACTACGCAGCTTTAATATATTTATTTTGATAAAAAAGTCAAATAATCAAAACCATCGAACTATGCAATTTTTAATTAAAGCTACTCTCACTGACTAATTTTGGGGGGCTGACGGGGGGTGGGGGGGAGGGGGGTGGCGTGGGGTGGATGGGTGGGTGGGGGATGGGACGTTTACCCAAAGCAGATGGATACTACTAGCAGGTTGGGGAAACATATGGAAACCCCCGGGGTGGATATATAACCAAGTTCGTGAGTTGAGCTTGAGACGGCGTGATATTCTAATCAGGCAGCACTATAAAGCCACACTAATTGTACATTGTCATACGTCAGTACCCAGCCTGATATGACATTAGATGTTACTAGAATGCAAAACCCTATTACAATTCTTTTTAAACCTACCAACAAACTAGTTTTATTAGTTAAAAGAACTCATAGTGGAACACATCTGGCACAGGTGCAGGGTTGTCTAGTGATTAAAGTTGCATAGTCCGATGGTTTTGAGTTTCTGTCATTTTCTGAAATAAATATATTAGGTTGATCCTTATAGTCTACCTTACTTTGGTTTGAAGTAACTTTGATTTTGTATGGCTAACTTTTCAGATATTTGAAGTGCAAACAGGCAAAATTAATGTCGGCAAGCTTCCCAAATCTCTGGCACCATAGGCTTCTGCAGTAACAGGTTCTATTAAATTGCCTCAGTATTCACTCGTACGTGGTGACAAATGTTTAATAAGTGCATCAGTATCTAAGTTAGACATGTAGAATTAAATTGAGGTAATTATTTTTGTTTTGAAAATTTGATGTTTTCACCAGACTATGCAGCTTTAAGTTTGAGAAATGCACGATTATTGGCAGGCGGTTCATAGTTATGTATAGATAAAAGCCGCCGTATCCAGGTATCGACCTGGTGGTTTTTCTCAACTCTACACTGGGAATAAAATAACGCAGCCTCATACAGAGAACTGGCCTGCACCAGGTATTGATCACCGATAAGGAAGCCACCAATACTGAACGACGAAAGCCTTCTGCGGCACGGCTACACACAAATAGGTGGCAGCTTTTTGAGGGTCTAGGGTTCGATGATGCTATATTTGTGTCCGGTCTAATACAACTCAATTAACCAACTAATGATATTCCGAGTGATCGGTCAAGGACATTAACTCCTCTCACTATCGGTGAGTGTACTTCGGACTTCAGAGGGAGAGAGAGTTCTTTGTTTTGTTGTTGTTTTATGTCCTAGAAACATTTAAGATCATATCAGGATGGGTATCGACTTGTAACATTGCACACTCATGGCGACTTTATAGTGCCGCCCCACTGGGAGACCAGGCCGACAGCCCCATGTCCCGATATTCCGCTCAGTGACAGTATCCTGATACTATGCGAACCAGTCCTGATCGCATCCTATTAATGTTGCGCGCTAAGCTTGGTCATGACAAGTATCAATTTGATAAGTTATTGGTTTGACTCGGCAGGGATTCCATCTTCCAACCATCCACACAGGAAGCCTGTTATCTACCGAATCGGCCACTGAGTCCCATGTGAAAGGGAGAGAGAGAGAGAGAGCAAGAGAGGGGGAGAGAGAGGGAGAGGCATAGAGAGGGAGAGGGAGGGGGAGAGGGAAGGAGAGAGAGAGGGATAGGGAGATGGAGAGGGAGAGGGGAGGGAGAGGGAGTGAGGGAGGGAGAGGGAGAGGGAGAGGGAGAGGGAGAGGGAGAGGAAGAGGGAGAGGGAGAGGGAGAGGGAGAGGGAGAGGGGGAGGGAGAGAGCGGGGGAGAGAGAGGGAGATGGAGAGAGAGAGGGGAGAGAGACGGAGAGGGGGAGAGAGAAGGGAGATGGAGAGGGTAGATAGAAGGAGGGAGAGAGAGGGGGAGAGGGGAAGAGAGAAGGAGGGAGAGAGAAAGAGAACAAGAATAGAGACAAGGTGTTTGTGAATCTACAAGCTTTGCACCACATGTCTGTGCCCTGTGAATCACATAATCAATACCCGTTTCAACGAAGGCGAGGCTCAGGTGTAGCCGGGTGCTTTCTGTCGCCCACAACCGATGTACACTCCACCCTGAGGCACTAATTAAAGACGAGTGCGCAGCTGGCTACGCGCAGAGGCACCGACACCTCCATGCAAATCACCTGTAGTGCATTGCCACCCACTAGACGAGACCACCAGATCTAAAAGCGCAACGTCAATTTAGTATGCGTAGTTTGCTGCACTAGTGCACAGGAATGTAGACTTGTAACTCTCTCAGGCCACCAGAATAAATATTATATATGCATATAGGCCTACCTGATAAATGTTATCATAATGTTATATATATATATATTTTTAATATTTTATATAACATTAAAATTATATTTCTATATATTTAGATATGCATACATATGTATATATATTTGTTTGATGGAGTTTTACCTGCTGGCACCATCTAAGGTCATATCAGGACAAAAACCGACTTGTGACACTGTACACTCATGGCGACTTTATAGTGTTGCCCCACTGTGAAATCAGGCCGCATTATCCTGACACTGAGCCAACCAGTCATTGCCCTATCCTATTGATACTGAACGCCAGGATAGGAAGCGACAATTATCAATTTTAAAGTCATTGGTTTGACTCGACCGGGAACCAAACTCCCCATCTCCCGCACGTGAGGCCCACCCTCTACTGATTCGGCAACTGCGCCTGGTATATGTATATATATGTATATATAGATGAATATACATGTATATATATATGTGTATATATTGTAGTGGTCTGCACTGACCTCTGTGCAGACCACTACAATATTATATATATGTCTATGTGCATATATATATATATGATGTATAACGCATTATCTGAGTAGAAAGATATGGAAGGGAATAAGACTTATTATTATGATTATTGCCATATACCCTGTAAGATGCAACACTTCGCCATCTCGGCCCACCTCTCCTCAACCGGATATTGATCAGTGTCAGTCGCACCGGAGGATATATGAATATATATAGATATGCATACACATAAATATCTTTTTTATGTTATGTGCCTAATATTAAAGAAAAAAAACCCAAGAAATCCACTGTGCTTTTATTAAATAACAACGTTGCAAGTCAGCATATTTAATATTATTGTCCCACATCTGTCAATTTACGCTGGGTGGACAACAAACAAAACTCCAGTCTTCAAAGATGCCGATTGTGCTATTAAATATGGGGCTGATAATGGTGTTCCATTTCAGATGGCACTAGTGCAATTCGGTAACGCACAAAGGTCCCCTGCTTCAAGATAATGCGGGTGTCGTAAGTAACTGTACTGCACACCACATTGCAGCACACAGCACACTGCAAACTGCTCACTGCACACTGCACACTGCACACTGCACACTGCACACTGCACACAGCACACTGCACACTGCACACTGCACACTGACATGACATGAATGACTGCACTGTGTGTGTGTGCACACTGCACACTGCACACTGGTCACAGTATGTTGCAGACTATTCACTGCACACCAATCACTGGAAACTGCTCATTTCAACCTGCTCACCCCTCACTGCGCACTACAAACTGTTCATTGCACACAGTTAATTGTATCCATTGTACATTGCTCACTGAACTCACTGCTCACTGCTCCCTGCGCACTGCTCACGGTATACACTGCATACTGCAAACTGCACATTGCATACTGCACACTGTTCACATCACACTGCATACTGCTAACTGCTCACATCACACTGCAGAAGCATACTGATAACTGCTCACACCACACTGCACACTGCACACTGATCAATGCACACTGCATACTGCACACTGGACACTGCACATTGCACGCTGGACACTGCCCACTGCTCACCGCACAATGTAGACTGCACACTGCACACTGCACACTGCACACTGTAGACCACACACTGCAAACTGCACTGCTCAACATATGCCACGCAGCAAAGTGTCGGCAGCACCGGCCCGGTCGCCCTGCCGCTTGTCCCCGGGTTGCCGGACGTAGTAACGCAGTGAACCTGCGCAGCGTCGGTGTGCAACGCGCCTGTCACCCACCATACCGGCCTGGAACCAGCGCAACAGCAACAACCAGCCAGCACCACGTGGATCTGGCGCGAATACTGACTGAGACAGACAGAGAGAAACAGAGACAAAGGTAGAGAGAGAATCAGTTATATAAAGAGACCGCGAGAGATACAGGGAGAGCAAGCGTAGTAAGGCCGGACAGTCATTGTTACAAGCGTGCTTATACACACACACACACACACACACGCACACGCGCGCGCGCACACACATGTGCGCGCGCACGGGCGCCAAATGATTTTGTGCATGGCACGCTGGAACCAGCGAAACAACGCCGACGCCGACGACACGCCGGAAACCAGCGCGCAGCAGACCGAGCAGGGAGCAGACGACATTTGGGGAGCAACACGGCCGCGCGCCCTGGAACCGTGAGTTATTGGCGCTCTGTGTCGGACAGCAGGGAAGCATGGTCGGGGGAGCGGCGACGGCGGGGTCGGCCCGCCACACCGGATACGGCAGTCGACTCGCCGTGTACACACTTCTAGGCACTCTCCTACTGACAGCGGCAGCGCTAGCCAATGACAAGGTGAGCCCATTAACTTTGTAACAAGTGCAGCCAGAGATGGCCACTCATCATCATGCTGTCGGTCGCGATGTGACAAAGACTGCCATTACTTGACTGCCGCTCTCCATTTAGCTCTCTGCTGTGAGAGTGATGTCCATGAGTCGGTCCATTTCATGAAAGCTGCCTGCAAAAGTGTTGAAGTGCTGCTGGCTTTTTGCAAGTTACCAGCGGCACTCTCTCGGGGAGCAAATAGAGGTTTCACACTGGCAAGAACATGTCCAGACAGGCGCAAAACTATTTGTCCCTGCAGTGGCTGGTCGGGAGATGTTGGGAGTTCCATACATCAACCACCCTTGATGCTGCCACAGTGACATGGTTTTCTGTTCAGGGTTTGCTCCCTTAGCCTTCGGTTCTGTCAAGAACCTGTTCCACAAGGCAGTGGTTTACAACTCTGCAGGGCAAGGGCGTCAAACTCCCTGAGCTATTGCAATACCTGCATACCACAAGAGATGGCCACTACTACTACTAGTACACTACTACTAGTAACCTACCTTCGGAACTGATCCGCCACAGGGCGCTGTGATGTCAAGGTTTTACAGGATATATGGAACCTACCTTTCATATATCCAGTAAAACCTCTCTAACCGACCACCTCCACAGACCGACCACTCCTCTATATCGATCGCTTTATTGAGATCCCAAAACATTGTATTGAAATGAAAAACTCCCTAAAGCGACCACCTCCCTAAATGGATAATTAAAGTCGGTCCCAGGGTCGGTAGATTTAGAGATGTTTTACTGCACACTCAGGTACACAGCCGTTTATTTGTTTGAGTTTTACGTCCTGGCAACATCGAAGGTCATAGTAGGACAGGGTTATGCACCTGCATGGGCACCAACCTGAGATTACAAGTATACATATTTTTTATTACAAATTTGTTGCTGTTTATTGCAGATTTTGTTCAGCGCATTTTATTCCAATTAGTATTTTATTCCATCGACAAAAAGGTCGCCGAAAATCCCAAAATAGGCCTTACTCCTGGATGTCACTTAAGTAGTCAATGTAAGATTGCGCAGAACTTCTCAGCTTGTGCGATAAGGTCAAACACGATAAGGTCACACGTCTCTAAATTGACCGACCATGGGATCAACTTTAAATGGTCCATTTAGGGAGGTGGTCGGCTTAGTTTTTTTTGGAATGATTAAAACAGTATTACATGGGTGATCGATTGGGACCCAAATAAAGCGATCAATATAGGGGAGTGGTCGATCTGTGGAGGTGGTCAGTTAGAGAGGTTGTACTCTATATTGACACAGGTGAGTGTTGGCTAGGCAGAGTGGAGATGTACTGCATGGTTCAGTAATGCATAGAAGGGTAACAGCATGTAGGGAATAAACACAAAATGGAGATACAGTATAACCCAGTTAAACCAAACTTGAAGGGACCCTAGAGATTTGTTTTGATTAACTGATCAATGGTTTAACTGAGCTTTGGCTTCGACTTTGACTTTGAGTAAGCGTGTATTGCACATGTAATATACAATGTATGTGGCCACTTTGATTATGTATATACAGTATAACCCCATTAAACCAAGCTCGGTTAAACCAAACAATCAGTTAATCCAAACTTTTTTCGCCAGCCAGGCAAAATACTACCATTTATCATATAAAAAGGTTGGTGGGGTCTCAGATGACCTTATAACCACATGAAAGTTTGGTTTAACCATACCAGAAGTGGCCTGTGGTCTGACAATTTTGTTTAGATTAACCGATAATTTGAATTAACCAACTTTGGTTTAACCAACTTTTTTTTATATGATAAATGGTAGTATTTTGCCGGGCCACCGAAAAAAGTTTGGATTCACCGATCGTTTGGTTTAACCGAGTTTGGTTTAATGGGGTTATACTATACATATAACTTATAAGTAAGCAGGTAAGATGCATAAGTCAATTACATAATCAGCTGGTCATAAGGGTCGCACCAACTAGAGCTATCAGATGTTTGTCTATCAGCGCCACTTATCCGCCTAACGTGTAATTGTGGAACCACATTGGGGAGCTAGTTGTTAAAGTTGTATACTCCGATGGTTTTGAGTTTCTGTCACTTTGTGAGATAAATATAGTCGGGTGATTGCTATAATCTACCTTCCTGAGAGAGCTGGTTTGCTGCTGTACCCTAGCTGGGGTTGTGGGGTTGATCCTGTTTTCTATATTCTAGAAATGCTAATAATAATAATAAAGAAAAATAGTGTAAATTTAATAGAGCTCCCTCACGAGCAGGAACCATTCTTATGGGGCCGTGCAATGAAACCATGTATGACATATGGACAACTTAGTTGAAATAACTCAAGGATCGATGAATGAATTCAACAATGCCGCAAAAAGCTAGTATAAACAAGTTAGTCTTGCAGACAGACTGACATTTTCAACATATGTTGCTTTTCTTACACCTTCTGGCAACATAGTCCATCAAGCGAGATCTGCAACACAGAAGGACACTGGAACATGTCAGAACATCAGACTGGATAATTTGTTTGTTATTTGTTTGTTGTTGTTGTGTTACATCCTAGCAACATCTAAGGTCATATGAGGACAGGTATCGACTTGTGACAGTGCACACTTATGGTGACTTTATAGTGCAGCCCCACTGGGAAATCAGGCCACCAGCACCATGACCTGATATCCCACTCAGTCACATTATCCTGACACTGAGCAAAACCAGTCCTTGCCATATCCTAATAATGGCGAGCAACTTTTTAAGTCATTGTTTTGCCTCAACCAGAGTTAGAAATCCCACAATCTACCAAAACAGGAGATAGATGCTCAACTCATTCGGCCATCCCATTTGGTAAATACATCAGGTGTGAGCTGCTCTGAGACTGGTGTTGGTGGGTGTGAGTTGCTCTAGCCAGCTGCTAGCAGGTGTGAACGGGTTCACGCCTTTACAAAGGTGGCACTTTCACACATTCCGGACAGTCTTCAATTGCAGCTCCGTAAGAAGGGGTCTTAAAAGCCACTGAAGGAGATTGCGCCTTCCAAACCCAAAATGTCCTCGTATTGTCCAGATATCATTGAGCTGACGGTGCGTATGTGCACTACTACTAGTACGTATATGGTTGTAGATGAACAAGTAATTGGTTGTTGGAGTTTAACGTCCTGGCAACATCTAAGGTCATATCAGAGCCCAGGGGTGAACAAGTATAAATATGTGTTTGATTTCTGTTTGGTTGTTGTTAATTCACGTCCTAGCAACAACGAAGGTCATGTCCCTGGGGTGATGACAATGCGAAATACTGCGTCTAGAGCTGGAGTCGAACCCACACCGTTTGCATTCTGGGTTAGTGTGCTAGCCATTAAACCACCTAAGCTCGCTGATATCATCACCCTATCCATTGCTACCTGTCTATGTGGATCCTTGCCTAAGAGGTCGGTACATAATACTACATTATTATTAAGATATGGATACCGACTTATGACTATGCACTTTCATAGTGACTTTATAGTACTGCCCCACTGTACGTCAAAGGTGCTGACCGTGACCCGATATCCAATTCAGTCACATTATCCTGATACTGAGCAAACCAGTTCCTGCCCTATCCTAGTAATGTCGAGTGCAATACAAGGTAGCAACAAATATACACTTTTCCTGTCATTTGTTTGACTTGGTTGGAGTTCGAACCCACGACCTCTTGCGCGGGAAGCGAGTCAGCGTTCTTACCTATTCAGCCACCGTGTGGGGTAGGTGTCTGATATGTTTTTATCTATAATATAGCTATCTATATATGCAGATATGCACACATATATGGAATTATTATATACAGTAACACCTCCCTAACCGACCACCTATACAGATCGACCACTCCCCTATATCAATCGGTTTACAGTAAAACCTCACAAAATCTACCGAATATGGGACCAACATTAAATGGTCCATTTAGGGAGCTGAATGGTTTAGAGAGTTAGAATATCCTTACAATGGTATTGTTGGGACCCAAATAAAGCGATCGATATAGGGGAGTGGTTGATCTGTGGAGGGGTCAGGATAGAGAGGTTTTACTGTATTTAGGTCCCAAACGATTGCCCATTCAATACCATTGTGACAATAAGAAAACTCCCTAAACCGACCACCTCCCTACATGGACCATTTAAAGTCGGTCCCATGGTTGATAGATTTAGATAGGTTTTGCTGTATATCTAAGTGGGTATGCGGGTATTGCAGTACCTACCTGCTAAAATACCTCAGGGAGTTTGACGCCCCTGCCTTGCAAAGTTATAAACCACTCACTGCCTTGTGGTGTACAGGTTCTTGATAGAACCAAAGGCTAAGGGAGCAAACCCTACAGAAAACCATGCTTCCGTGGCAGCATTAGGGGTGGTGATGAATGGAACTCCCAACATCTCCCGACCAGCCACTGCAGGGACAAATAGTTTGCGCCTGTCTTGACATGTTTTTGCCGGTGTGAGACCTCTATTTGCTCCCCGAGAGAGTGCTGCTAGTAACTTGCAAAAGCCAGCAGCACTCTAACACTTTGCAAGCAGCTTTTATGAAATGCACAGCCACACAAAGTAGTGGCGCTTAAGAAATAAAGCAGTCATTCTTGCATTGCAACCGACAGCATGATGATGATGAAGTGGGTGAAAACTAAGCCAGAATAGTGTTTTGTTTATCCCCATTCATATCCTGCATACTTGATTATGCCAGTGTTTAATAGACCTATTTCATATGACGTCAGCATAGGTATCTAGGTCAGTGCGCGCACCTTTTGGCTGCAGGACGAAACACTGTCACATTGCAAACTCAATGGCTATGAGGAATCTTCATAGAGAACAAGTGAAATATCTCTAGAACCACACCACCTAGACACAAACCGCATGGAACACATATAGAAAACATATTGAACGAATAGGTTATATTAAATTTATAAGGTTAGGGTTCTGTATTTCTTTTAATTTTGAATAAAATAGACGTTTTGCACTGCGCGTAGTGGCAAACTCAATGCATTGTCAATAGCCGTGAGCAATCTTCATATATAAAAGGTGAAATATCTCTGAAACCACACCACCTAGACACAAACCGCTTGGAACACATATAGAAAACATATTCAACGAACAGATTATGTTAAATTCATATGCTGAGGCTTCTGCCTTTCTATTAATTTTGAATAAAATAAACGTTTTGCACTGCACGTACCGACAAACTCCATGGCAGTGTACCTTCGTTCTACAGCCAAGCTGCGTGCGCATCCACAATGTTTATAAACATTAAAGGGGATCTAAAAGTGCACCAGTATTTAAATTGGTTATAAAGGATCAAATCTAGTTGAGTGTTTTAGTTTAGATGATTTGCTGCTTTTATCCGGGTATTTAGCTTTAGCCTCAATGTCCCACAGTTCATTCCTATACTAGCGACATCTGTGGCAATTTACAAAACGACATCTTCAATATCACTCATCGCTAAAAAAGTATGCCAGTCAACCCGATATCTGCTGATCTCATGGCCAACCCCGTAATTGCAGTCACAAATGTTTCTTCTTACACACACATTTCCGATCACTAATTGCTTAGAAAAAACAGTTGACAGGATAAAAGTGCTTTAACCGTATTGTATCGAGAGAGCCCAATGTCCGTCCATGTGATATATTTATATATATGGATCTATATATTTAGTTTTTTTGTTGGAGTTTTACGTCCTGGCAACATCTAAGGTCATATCAGGCCTGGTACCGAATTGTGACAGTGCCCACTCATGGTGACTTTATAGTGCTGCCCCACTGGGAAATCAGGCCTCTGGCACCATGACCCGATATCCCACTCAGTCGCATTATCCTGACACTGAGCTAACCAGTCCTTTCCCTATCCTATTAATGCCAAGTGTCAGGCTAGGAAGCGACAAGTATATATTTTTAAGTCACTGGCTTGACTCGACCGGGAACCAAACTCCTAATCACCCGCATCCGAGGCCCATGCTTCGGCCACCGATTAGCTTTAACCTCAACGTCCCATAGTTTATTCCGATACTAGTGCCATCTGTTGCAATTTACAACACTACACCTTCAGTATCACTCATCGCTAAAATAGTATGCCGGTCAACCCGATATCTGCTGATTTAGTGGCGAACCCATAATTGGAGACACAAATGTTTCTTCTTGCACACACACATTTCCGATCTCTAATTGCTTAGACAAACAGTTGACAGGATTAAAGGGCTTTAACCGTGTTGTACCGAGAGGGCCCAATGTCTGTCCATGTGATATGTATATGTGATATATAAGCATTATACAAGTATAATTAATCGGAAGCCTTCACTCCTTATTATGTTCTAAGTCATCTATTGTACTGATCTGTTATTCATTGTTCATCGACTATGCAACTGGGCCGATTGTGTCACTCTCTACCTGATAACGCTGTAACTTGTCTGGCAGTGCTCATCAACTCGTATATATATTTATCAACCCCTAATTTAATTATCGATAAATATATATATAAATATATGTACATATCGATCATTAATTAAGGTTGATATTAATTGTGGATTGCTGGCCAAGTGAATTTGAGAGTCACTGTGCTGGGTGTTGTGGCGATGATGAGAGTAGTGTCACCAAATCTGCCTGTTAAGTGAATAGCGGCTGTCCTCATTTGAACAGCAGTTGCATAGTTCAGTTGTTTTGACTTTCTGAAGAAGATAAATAAATTAGGTTGATTGTTACAATGGACCACACTTTAATTTGAAGTAAATTTTATTTTAACTTTGAACAGTAAATGAAGAGTTCAGGTGCAAAAACAGACAAATCCATTTGAGTTATTTTCTTTTAAATAAAATGTGCTGTTGTGGTTTACAGTTAAAGTCTATCAATTTCATATCGCATTTTACATTATATATGGGATGTGTCAGTTTCTGTGAACAGAATATTGGAATGATGCAAAGACCCGATAACACTAAGATGGCTCACTCAGCCTGTACTGTGTAATCAAAATGATCAAACCCACCACCTGGTGCGCTGGCTGTTCTCTTGATTACACAGTTGCTATATTATATGTATAAATGTATATATGAATGTGAAAGATGTGTGATGTTGGCAATGATGATGATGATGCTCTTGATGATGTGTATTTGTTCAGAGCAATTTCATATTGATATGTATTCATACTTACCTATATCATGTATAATATAATTGTATGTGTTTACATGTGAAACACCAACCAACAGCTGGGCTGATCAAACCCACCACAAGGTGGCACTGTGAAATTAACAGTACCATGGGAGAGATAGGGAGTGAGCTGCCTTAGTGCTATAGGGTAGTTGAATGATGGCAGCTTCAGCTCAAAACTGGTAGTCATGGTTCCATTTCGGCCCGAATGGAGTTTGTTGGTTTTGTGCATCTGAACTCTTCAAATCTAACAATCTAATTTGGCTGTGCCTATAAAAACTCTGACACCATTGGCTTCAACAGTAATAGGTTCTATTAACTTGACTTAACATTCCGTCTTATGTCGCAATAAATGCTTACTACATGTACTACTATCTAAATTAAATATGTGAAATCAAATCAAATGCCACACACAAAAAACACGCCAAAGAGAAATAGTTAAGCGCATGATTTAAAGCTGCATAGTCCGATGAAGCATCATATTTTCAAAACCTTAATAATTATATAGATTTGACTCTACATATCTAACTTAGATATTGATGCACATATTAAGCATTTATTGCCACATAGAAGGGGACACTGAGACAATTTGATAGAACCTGTTACTGTTGAAGCCTATGGCGTCAGAGTTTTGGCGTGCTTGCCAAAACTAAGTTTACATGTTTGAATTTCAAATATCTCAAAACTTATCCATTTAAAATCAAAGTTACTTTAACCTGAAATAAGGTAGATTATAACGATCAATTTAATATATTTATCTCAGAAAATTACCAAAACGCAAAACCATCGGACTATGCAACTTTAAATATGATTTTGAAACAATTGTCGACGAAAGACATGGATTGATCCATACATGTTGCATGACTCCACAAGTCTGCAATACTTCATGTTTGAATTGGCCAATTCGCCGCTGGTTCCCGTGGGTAGCAACCACTGGTTCACATGGGTAGCAACCACTGGTTCCCGGGGGGCCTGTGTTATTGGATAGCAGGGATATTACTTCACTTCACAAAGGTGATGAATGTTGGGCAGCCATGTCTGTTCCTCGCGTGTTCGGGTTTGGATGGCAAGTGGCAGTTGCTCGTTGGTCGGCCATTGAGGTCTGGTCTGACAACAGGTGGCGGGCGTGTCGGTTAGCAGCAATGATGTGCAGCTTTGGTTCTTCGTTAGGGTGGGGGGGCGGGTGGTTGTGGGTCATTTCTTTTCTGTGTCTGTTAAGCTATCATTCCTTACACGCGGTATGCGGCATGCGAATGCAAATGCGAATGTGGCAAAACATGGAAAAGCATCTAAGTGAATAGGGGTGCTTCCATGCCTCCGAATGCGAATGCGAATGCGAATGCGAATGCGAATGCGAATGCAAATGCAAATGCAAATGCAAATGCGGCAACTGAATCGGTCCCTGTAGCCATCGGTGCAGCATGCGAATGCAAATGCTGCTGCGTTTGCCATAGAAACCAATACTGTTCCTTCACAAATTTGGAGGAAAAACCCAAACAAATGTTGGGGGTTGGTGTATATCTACACCGCATATATGACAGTCGCATGCTACATGCTGCATCCCGCATACCGCGTATAAGGAATCTTAGCTTTATAGGTGGCATGAGAGGTGTGTGTGTCGGGGGGGGGGGTGTAAATGCAATGCTGGATAAAAAATTAATATCTTAATTTATTATATATATTTTTTTAGTTGGTATTCTATGTACCAAACAAGAGCTGAAATGAGCTGAAACTAGCACATTTCATAGCTGAACCCAGTATATTAGCATGTGCCATTTGCTTCTCGTGGGTTTGCTTTTCTTCCACGCATCCCACAATGCACCACGCCTCTGGAATGGTGATGTAGTCTATTGGTAATTTAGCTATCCCATCTATATGATATACAATTTGTGTGTGTGTAGCATAATTAGATTTGTACCAGATTCTCCGATGGGCATTATTTTTCATATTGCATTTTTTCTTGCCACTTCTCTTTTACAATTTCTTTAACAAACCTTTCTTATCGAACTCTTACAATTATAACATTGTATTTAAAGAATTACAACCGTGTTATCGTTAGATTTGTTCAAACTGATATTTTTCAATGGATTAACTCATTCATAATAATAGGTCATTATCATTATGGTATAGTATGATCATGCTTTTTTGGGGGTTAATTTTCTTTTCTTAAACTGATATTTCTCAAAGCAACTAATCCGGAATTGGTGATTATTTTCAGCAGAATTGGTGGTTCTCTTTCACACTCACACTACTATGCAGTGCTAGTAGCAGTAGCAGTACCATAGTTAGCATCTGGAGCTAGGTCAGTCACTTTTGGCTAAATATGCAGTTGGTTCCTCGCTTGTGCACCCTCCGTCAGGGGGGGGGGGGGGGGGGAGGGTGGGGGGTGTTGCTAGGCGCTGTGACTATTGGTTCTGATGGCAGAGTCTGCGTCAGTTCCATGTAGTTAACGCGAGGTGGCGCCACCATCGTGACCAAGGTTAAATGCATGGGAGCGGTCCTGCCGTCATCCCCCTCCCCCCCCCCCCCCCCAATAAATAACTTATGTCACATATAACATTGACAATGTATCAAAAACACCCGCTTGTCTTCCTTCAAAGGGGCAGTTACATCACCAACACAACTTTACATATTCACACCGAATCTTTTTTGTTGTTGTTGGTACATTTGTTGTTTAAGCATGGGATATTTGAAACGCGGATGGTTGGTCTTCCTCATTCCACTGCTCCTTGCCCTATCCTAATAATGCCGAGCGCCTGGCTAGGAAGCGACAAGTATCAATTTGTAAGTCATTGGTTTGACTCGACCAGGATTCGAACCCATGATCCCATGATGTACCAACAGGGGATACTGACGCTCTAACTCATTCGGTCATCCCATCGGTAATCTTGACATCTCTAATGATCTAATAGACACTTTCCACTACCAACCCGCCCTATAATGGCAGTGTAAGAATTAATGTTGTGCGTTGCAGCTCACTATTCGTGGAATAAAGTCTTTTGTCAACACCGTGGCATTGGTTGGTGTTCCAGTCACGTGACATTTATTTACAATATATGAATATGTAGTCTGATATTGCCATCTGCAGCTAGCTCAATTCAACTGACAGAACAATATTATCTATTCCAAGATTTTACATATGGCATAGTTTGAAAACTTACATATGAGACAGGAATTAGATGGTGTAGTACATATTAACATTAAGCATTGGGTATCGTTGAGGTGTACAAAGTACCAAACCTGTTATGGGTATGTGTGCAAATGTAGTGTCGGGTTGATCATTGACCTTCCCTTTCCTTAAAGGTGCATAGTCCGATGGTTTTGAGTTTCTACCATTTTCTGAGATAAATATATGAGGTTGATCATTATCCTCTACCTTACTTTTGTTTGAAGTAACTTTTATTTTAATAGGCTAACTTTTCAGATATTTGAAGTGCAAACATGCCAAATTAATTTTGGCATGCATGCAACAACTCTGACACCTTAGGCTTCTGTAGTAACAGATTCTATGAAATTGCCTCAATATCCCATTCTATATGGTGACAAATGTTTAATAACTGCACCAGTATATAAGTTAGATATATATAATCAAATCTAGGTAATTGCTCTGGTTTTGAAAATTTGATATTTTCATCGGACTATGCAGCTTTAACATCCTGCCAGCTGGGTTTTATAATAGAATTAATTAAGCATCACTTACACTGACCCACCCACAGGGAGGCTAAGGACTAACACGTGTACATATATGCATAAGCAATACCTGTATTCATAGAGGTGGAAATGAAATCACCAAAATCCAGCAAACAGAAACTGAAATAGCCCTCTATGGGCGCCACCATTTGTAAACTCATGTTGAATAATCGAGAAATCAAAATCCACCAAACGGAAACAGAAAATAGATCATCAAACTTCACTATGCAGCAAAAAGGATGGGTGACAGCGATTGGCTTAATGCCTTAATGATGCTCCGCCGCAGAGTCGCACAAGCCAAGTCGCAGAACAACTACACTGGTCCCTCACTACACATCTTCCTTATATGGTGTGATGATGTCACTGGGACCAGTGTACGTGTTCCTCTGCATTACTCTGCAGCAGAGCTGTCAAGGCATTAAGTCCATAGGCCCAATTGATGGTATTCGGGGTCAGCAATTGGTTACTAATATATCAAAACAAATTCCTGCTGCCATAGAATTTGCCGATATGTGCAGATCAAAACTTGGATTTTATTCAAAATTAAAAGAAATAAATAACAATTTGGCATAAACATGGATGCACAAATGAATTATTAATAGTTTACTCCGTGGAAACGACAGCCGTATTCGGGTCACCCGAGTTGATAGAATTTCAAATCGAACCCCGCGAGTGGAGTAAAAAAAAATCATAAAATACTTTGCTGTAGTTATATCGGGGGGTCGGTCCTAAGTATTGCTTATTCATATTATCCTTAAATTTGCATAATCTGATGAAAACATAACATTTTCTCAAACAAAAGCATTTGCCTCAATTTGATTGTACCTGTCCAACTTAAATACAAAAACAATATTAAGCCTTAATTGCTGCATAAAAGGAACATTAAGTCAATTTAATAGAATGCACCAAAGCTGCAAGCCATACCATCATCTGGTGTCTAGCATATTACATTTATTTAGCATGTTTTCTTATTATTTAATTTGGGGTTTTATGTCCTGGCAACATCTAAGGACATATCAGAACGGTAGCATGTTCTCACTTCAAATATCTCCAAGGTACATATTTTTAATAAAAATTTAATTACTCCAATATGAAATCAAGTAGGTCATTCTGATCAACATACTATATATATAATGATGTTTAGATATCTAAGAAAAAACAAGCAAATCTGATAAGGAGAGAAAACCATTGGATTATGCGAATGTAGTAGTCCGTAATGAGCCCAACTCCCACATGGTGGCAGCAGCAACTACACTGATCCCTGTTTGCTAAGAAGTAGCAACAGGTGGCAACATTCTTAGCAGAAACAGGCCCAATAGTGGACTGTTCCAAGTACTGCTAGCGACCAACCCTGTAGGGAAATTAGTGCTACCCAGCTGCGCAGTGACAGACCACTTCTATTTTGACCTTGGCAGAATAAACCATGGAGCGCCCTGGGGTTCGAAGATATCTCAATGTTTCTCCTTCATTCCTCAAGCGGAGTAGGATGTAGTCCATCACACTAATGTGAACACCACACCAGGCTGTGTTTTCATTATTCACAGTCCCTGATGGATTACCACCGCCATTGAAGACATTTGCCATCTTAGTTTCTCCACTCCACCCCTTCCCCCCTCCCCCCTATCAGCCGCTGTGATCTATTAGGCCTATTAATTATGAGCATGGAGACACACAAGCTGCAAACCCGGTAGGCTCGAAGGCCTAATGAAGTGCAGTAATGAAAACCTCATAGGATGGTGATGTATCAGTGCGAATGACTCTTTACGGGCATTGACACCCTTAATAAAGAGTAACCAATGTTAGTCACCTTAATCTCCAACCACTCCTACATCAACAAGTCAGTCATAACAGACTGGTTGGGTGGTTGTTGGAGCGTTACGTCCTGGCAACATCTAAGGTCATATCAGGACAGGTGTCGACTTGTGACAGTGCGCACTCATGGTGTCTTTATAGTGCTGCCCCACTGGAAGACCAGGCCACCAGCCCCCTGACCTGATATACCACTCAGTCTCATTATCCTGACACTGATACAACCAGTGCTTGCCCTATCCTATTAATGCCGAGCGCCTGACTAGGAAGCGACAAATATCAATGCTTAAGTCATGTCATAATACTTAATAGATTGCGGCCGCTTTGTGTTCACTGCCATAACCTCATTTCAATTCCAGATTATATATTATTCTAAATTCTGCCCCCTTCCCCGACGGGATTATTTTAAATTTTCTGAAATGGGCCTAATGAGCAGAGGTTGTATCCACGTCCCGTGTGGGCACTTTTGTAGGGGTTCGATCCCCGGCCGAGTTAAGCCAGGGAGTTAGAAATTTAATATTTGTTTAGCGCTGATTGGCATGCTGCACAATGAGATGCTACCCACAACAATAGTTCTTCCCACTGCCATTAGAGGGCGGGTCGGTGGCGGATATCGTCTATGGAATAGCAACAATTCTCAGGCTTTTGCATAAGTAGTGTACTTTGTGAATTTGAGTACAGACAAAGACCCCATAATACTAAGACGGCTCACTCAGCCTGTACTGTGTAATAAAAATGATCAAACCCACCACTTGGTGCGCTGGTTGTTCTCTTGGTTAAACGGGTGCTATATTATATGTAAAAATGTATATATGAATGTGAAAGATGTGTGATGATGGCAATGCTGATGATGATGTGTATTTGTTCATAGCAATTTCATATTGATGTGTATTCATACTTAACTATCTCATGTATAATATAGTATGTGTTTACATGTGAAACACCAACCAGCAGCCGGGCTGATCAAACCCACCACAAGGTGGCACTGCAAAATTTACATTACCATGGGAGAGATAGGGAGTGAGCCGTCTTAGTATTATAGGGTCTTTGGTACAGAATAGCAACATTGGGCAGCTGTCATCATTTCCCCTGGCTTCTGATGGTATTCATGCACCACCTGCATTAGGTTTCTCCCCAGGGCAGGTGATCTGTTCTAAGCTAATCACACAGTGGCTTAGCCAACGTGAAACATTACTTTCAATGCAAATTAAGTGTAGTGGATTAGGTCCAATTAGCGGTCTTTTAATTTAACATTTAGATTTTTAAAATTTTTAACTTTTAATTTTAATATTTAAAAAAATCAATTTTTACAATTTATTTTAAATTTAAATTGTCAGTGTTAATGTTTATTTAGTTTCAATGAGATTCAAGTGAATTGGATTAAGTAGAGTTAGGAGTTTTAAATGTTTAATTATTAATATTTAATTTAAATTCTTGTTTTTAAAATGTTTATTTTTTAATTAAAAATAGCAAAACTTGTATTGTCTTTTATATATATATATTTTTTTACTAATCTGAGAGCTCACTGTGGTAGCACAATATGTCCCTGGTCAGATGCGAATTACCCAAGTTGCTGAAACAACATGACCATTGCATTATCAGATCATATATCACACACGCACATTGCAATCTAAATACGATGTGCGTTGATACATATATATATATATTAAAATATGAGCCTGTCTCAAAAGGTGATAACTGATAATCTTTTTGTCTGTTGTACCGATTGACACAAAACAGCACAGAAACAGTGAGACTGAAAACACAAGGACATTTCCTTCAAATCAATAGGTATTCCATTGGGATTATGAAACACCATGTAAAAAACAAATATGTTTATCCCGAGCAAATGCATAAGCAGATAGTATCTTGATCAGTACAATGGACACAGCTTTGTCCCATATTATTTAGAACCTTTTGAGACAGTCTCATATAGGAGTATATATACTGATATGCTTAGCTATTTATACTTTCCAAATATTAATCCATCCTAATACATCATTTATCAGTGACAAGGATACGGTCCATTTAGTCATTGACATTTATATACAGTGAAGCGTTTCTTTTTAAAATTTCCCGTCACATTTGTTGAACAACGCACTGCTCAGAAAACACTGATTTTCCATCACTAAAGTACTGGCCTTCCAAATAGACATACCTTTCACATTTGCTCCCTTGATGCAGAGAGTTTTCTCTGTTTGGCTGAGTGCCATTAATCCCATATGAAGTTACTAGAATTATGCTTATCCATTAAATGGGGCGGGGAAGGAGTTGCTCTGTATGTGTGCAATAAAAGAACATGGCTGTATATATATACTTGTAGGTTTTATGATACTTAATAGTCCTTGAGGGTGGGCGTAGCTTTGTCAAATGGGCTTTACACTTCCGTTTCGGGCTGTTTGAAGTCACTTTGCCCGCCAAAAGAGACTGATGCATACCATTACCTTTGATTGATGAGAATTTAATGCTGCATCGGCAGTAATATATATATATATATATATATATATGTATATGAGTCAGCCTCACGAAAATGGGCCAATTGGTGGCCAATTTAAGATGTCGGCATCGCAATTCTTAAAAGTGTAGTGCATTTCTTTGTTTCATATTAAATTATCCTAGAAACAAATAAGCTTGTTGTATTTTCTCAACCTTTACATTCAGGATAAATTTAAAGACTTTCCAACACTTCTGTCAATGCTAAACTATAATTATGCCGTTCGACACCGACATCCAATGTTTGACACTGACAACTCTCCCCAATTGGCCTATTTTCGTGAGTCTTACTCATATATATGCATATATATGCATGTATATGTATATATTTGTATATCTATACATATGTATATACACGTATATGTTTATATTTATATATATATATATATATATATATGCATATATACATATATGTGTGTTTCTGAAAATTATTTCTGGAATTGACTAAAAGCACGATAGTGCCCCCATACAGCTGGCGCCCCTTGTAGTTGAGTAGTGAACTACTGGATGGTGCGTGATATAGCACACCGATAATGCCACATATGTTATATTCACATAGTGTATTATCTAGTCTATCTATATATCTATATATCTATATATCCATATATATACGTGATGTATACTGCTAGCAGCCACCCCTGAAGGGAAATTAGTGCTACCCAGCTGCGCAGAGACAGGTCACTTATATTCTGACCTTGGCGGAATAAACCAGGGAGCGCCCTGGGGTTTGAAGATATCTCAATGTTTCTCCTTCACTCCTCAAGCGGAGTAGGATGTAGTCCATCACACTAATGTGAACACCATACCAGGCTGTGTTTTCATTATTCACAGTCCCTGATGGATTACCACCGCCATTAAAGACATTTGCCATAAATACAAGGGGAACATTCACTCAGTATATTAATCCCTGAGTCAGTGAAATAAAATACACAACCAACTCACTTTCTCTCCTCATGAATTTTGTGTACCTTCCGATATATATATATATATATTATATATATATTTCTTAGTTGCACAATGTGAAAAAGAAGGAATCCCGCCCGCCAACTGTGAACTGATGACGGAGGGTGTTAATCGAGGCCTTAATCGAAGTTCAGAACATAAAATAAATCGACGTTAATGTTGGGTCTGACGGCAAGGAAAACAATTGTTAGATTAACGATTCGACAAATCGATTCCCTTCGGCTCTCAGATGAAGCGCCATATTAGGCCTACATGCTGTGTGGACATCACGAACAGAACCATGTGTTACAATGATGTGAGGGGACAACCGGGCGCGGTGGTCTAATCGGTAGAGCGCGGGGCTCACGTGCGGAAGGTCGGGAGTTCGGTTCCCGGTCTAGTCAAACCAATGTCTTTAAAATTGATACTTATCACTTCCTAGCCCAGGCGCTCGGCATTATTAGGATAGGGCAAGGGCTGGTTAGCTCAGTTTCAGGATAATGTGACTGACTCTGATATCGGGTCATGGTGCCGGCGGCCTGATTTCCCAGTGGGGCAGCACAATAATGGCGCACTGTCACAAGTCGGTACCCGTCCTGATATTACCTTAGATGTTGCTAGGATGTAAAACAACAAACAAACAAACATAATGATGGTGACTTAAATGTTGAACGCCTGTTACATTACCAGTTATAATCGGATTAACCAGACCAGGGATTTCACTTAACACATCATATATCAACAGATCAAGCTATCGTCAACTGTAGCAGCGCTTGTTAACTGTTTGCATTTGACAAATTTGGTTGAAAAAGCATGTGTGTTTTGTTAATAAATTCCTACTTACCATTTTCTCATGGGTAAAACCCATGTGTCGGTTAACGCACACCCCCCATTTGGCCAATATTTCGTAAACGCCCACCCCTTAAACGACCATGTGTGGGTAAACGCCCACCCATCCCCACTTCAATGATTTGTCAATTTTAACGTCGAGGGTGTTAACCCATGAGAATGCGGTAATATTCACTTAACCTATTATGACAATGGGACATAAACCAGTCAAATAACTAGATCCCATCATTACAAATCTAATCGGTTAGCAGCTCTCTGCGAACTGTCGATATAGACGATTTCCGCCACCAACCCACCCTCTGATGGCAGGGGAAAGAACTAATTTTATCGGTAGCAGCTCACTGTGCAGTGTAATCTGTGGAAAAGACTTTGTAGAGGCTGTCTATTGTCAGGCTGCTCTCTGATGACAGTGGCAAGAGTTAATCTTACGGGTAGTTGCTCACTGTACACCATGTTCTTTGGAAAGGACCTTGTAAGTTGTAGAGGCTGTCTATTGCCAACCCGCCCTCTGATGGCAGTCACAAGAACTACTCTTATGAGTATCAGCTCACTGTGCAGCCTGCTCAGTGTAAAAGGCCTTATGCAGGATTTTCCATCACCATTTGATGATAGTTGCAAGAACTGATATATATATGTACATATGCATATGAAGAGTACTGTGAAGGGAAAACAATTGTTTGTTTGCGTGTTGTTGTTTTATGTCCTAGCAACATCTAAGGTCATATCAGGACGGATACTGACTTGTGACAGTGCACACTCATGGCAACATTATAGTGCTGCCCCACTGGGAAATCAGGCCCCCGGCACAATGACCTGATATCCCACTCAGTCACATTATCCTGACACTGTGCTAACAGTCCTTGCCCTATCCTATTAATGCCGAACGCCAGGCTATGAAGTGACAAGTATCAATTATAAAGCGCACCCGAGGTCCGCGCTCTACCAATTATTCCGCCGCACCCGGGGTGAAGGGAAAAAAGCAACATAGCAGTAGTACGGTATCAATTTAATTCGACTCTAGTTTCCCAGTCCAGGTCTCATGAGACTTAATGAATCATGCATTATGGATCGTATGCTACGTAGTGATATGCATGTCTTCTTTATCTCTATGTTGCTATGCACTATTGAATCTCTGCACTCTCCATCACTCGGATTATCTTGATGAACGTTCAATTCTATCCCATACATTATGTGTATTATTAATAGCTTGTGATTTTCTACATTGGTGTTATATCTTAAACTGTAAGATTGTTTGTTAATTGTCAAATTAAATGATTTTATTTTGGTGTGTATACGGGGAAATCAGCCTCTAGTGGTGGGTTGATCCAGTTGACTGTCTTCTATTGCATGATTCAATCAAATTCAATTCAAAAGCAACATGGAAGAAGGAGGAAGGAGGAAGAAGTTCAGATCCAGTAGAAAGAGATGAGGAAAAAGACGGAAGAAGTTGGGGACCAGTAGAAAAAGGTGCATAAGGAGGAAGAAGTTGGGGACCAGTAGAAAGATAAGAAAAAGGAAGTAGTTGGGGACTAGCAGAACGAAACTACAATTGAAGTAGTTGGGGACCAGTAAAACGATAAGAAAAAGGAAGTAGTTGGGGACCAGTAGAAAGATAAGAACAATGAAGTAGTTGGAGACCAGTAGAAAGATAAGAAAAAGGAAGTCGTTGGGGACCAGTAGAAAGATAAGAAAAGGGAAGTAGTTGGGGACCAGTAGACAAACATGCAGAAGAAGGAGTGGGGACCAGTAGAAAGATGCTGAAAAAGGATGAAGAATGTTGGAATCAGTCGAAAGATAAGAAAAATGGAAGAAGTTGGGGACCAATAGAAAGAGATGAATGCGAAAAAAAGGGGGAAGAAGTTGGGGAACAGTAGAAAGAGATGCAGAAAAGGGAGGACGAAGTTGGGGACCAGTACAAAGAGATGCAAAAGAAGGATGAAGATGGTGTGAGCCAGTAGAAAGATAAGATGAAAAAAGACGAAGTGGAGACCACTAGAAAGAGATGCCGAAGAAGGAGGAATAAATTGGGGACCAGTAGAAAGATAAGAAAACGGAAGAAGTTGAGCACCAGTACAAAGAGATGCAGGGAAAGCATGTAGAAGTTGAGAACCAGTAGAAAGATAGGAAGAAAAGGGAAGAAGAAGTTGAGGATCATTATGCGGAAGAGGGAGAAGAATATGAAGACCAGTAGAAAAATATGAAGATGAAGGATGAAGAAGTTGGGAACCAGTAGAAAGATAATAAGAAAATGGAATAAGAAATTGGGGACCAGTTGAAAGAGATCAGGCAGAAGGAAGAAGGTGGGCACCAGTGAAAATAGATGTGGAAGAAGGAGGAATAAGTTGGGGACCAGTACAAAAAAATGAGGAAGGAGGATGAAGAAGTTGGGAACCAGTACAAAAATAAGAAGAAATTTGAGACCAGTTGAAAGATAAGAACAAAATGGAAGAAGAAATTGAGGACCAATAGAAAGAGATGAGGAAGAAGGACGAAGAAGTTGGATACCAGTAGAAAGAGATGATCGAAAAGGGAGAAGTTGGGGACCAGTAGAAAGAGATGAGGAAGAAAGAAGAAGTTGGGGACCAGTAGAAAGAGATGAGCGAAAAGGGAGAAGTTGGGGACCAGTGTAACGAGATGAGGAAGAAGGAAGAAGAAGTTGGGGACCAGTAGAAAGAGAAGAGGAAGAAGGAAGAAGAAGTTGGGGACCAGTAGAAAGAGATGATCGAAAAGGGAGAAGTTGGGGACCAGTAGAAAGAGATGAGGAAGAAGGAAGAAGAAGTTGGGGACCAGTAGAAAGAGATGAGCGAAAAGGGAGAAGTTGGGGACCAGTAGAAAGAGATGAGGAAGAAGGAAGAAGAAGTTGGGGACCAGTAGAAAGAGATGATCGAAAAGGGAGAAGTTGGGGACCAGTAGAAAGAGATGAAGAAGGGAGAAGAAGTTGGGGACCAGTAGAAAGAGATGATCGAAAAGGGAGAAGTTGGGGACCAGTAGAAAGAGATAAGAAAGAAGGAAGAAGAAGTTGGGGATCAGTAGAAAGAGATGAGGAAGAAGGAAGAAGAAGTTGGGGACCAGTAGAAAGAGATGATCGAAAAGGAAGAAGTTGGGGACCAGTAGAAAGAGATGATCGAAAAGGGAGAAGTTGGGGACCAGTAGAAAGAGATGAGGAAGAAGGAAGAAGAAGTTGGGGACCAGTAGAAAGCGATGATCGAAAAGGGAGAAGTTGGGGACCAGTAGAAAGAGATGAGGAAGAAGGAAGAAGTTGGGGACCAGTAGAAAGAGAGTAGAGAAAGGTTAGAAGAAGTTGGGGACCAGTAGAAAGAGATGACGAAGAAGGAGGAAGAAGTTGGGGACCAGTAGAAAGAGAGTAGAGAAAGGTTAGATAAAGCGGAGAGCCAGTATGATTAGAAGAAGAGAGCACAGACATAGAGGAATGGTCAGCTGAAGAACTAGGATTAGGAAGAACAACAAGAGGCGTTCCAGTGGGAGAAGGTGAAGAGCGAGGAGGATAGAGATGAATACAGGAACGGCAAGGAAAAGAAGGATACCGGAACAGCGGGCCACTGAAGAGAGTTGCTTGGTTGCTGGAGTTTTACATCGGGGCAACATCTAAGGTCATATCAGGACGCGGTGAAGAGAGAGTGGAAAGGAAGACGGACGGGTAAAGAAAGCAAGACCAACACTTGGTGTAATGAGGAGGCAAGACGAGCGAAGCCCCACAACTCGCAGAACAAATGAGGCTGGGAATGTAGAGTGGCTTGGTGGAGGGTGTTGCTTTGTTAGTGTTAGGGGGCCACACGCCCAACTCATTCCACATGTCACCATTACAGTAATTCACTTTGCTATATAGCTCAGGCAACCCTCTTTCTCTCTTCCCCCACCCCTCTCCCCTACCCCATCCCCATTCCCCAACTCTCTCCCCCACCCCCTCCCCCACCTCCATCCCCTTCCCCGCTACCGGGCGCTGTAGGCGAATTGGTAGAGCACGGGCCTCACATGTGGATGGTCGCGAGTTCGGTTCCCGGTCGAGTAAAGCCAATGACTTATCAAATTGATACTTGTCGCTTCCTCGCCTGGTGCTTGGCATTACTAGGATAGGCCAAGGACTGGTTAGCTCAGTGTCAGGATAATGTCACTGAGTGGGATATCAGGTTGTGGTGCTGGTGACCTGGTTTCCCAGTGGGGCAGCACTATAAAGTCACCATGAGTGTGCACTGTCACAAGTCGGTACACACTCTGATATTACCTTAGATGTTGCCAGGATGTAAAACTCCACCAACCTACCAATCAACCATCCCCCTCTCTCCCCCCATCCCCCCCATCCACCACTCACAGCCCCCTCCCCTTCTCCCCAACCCCATCCCCACCCATCTCCACCCTCCCCCCCTTTTCCTTCACCGCCCCTTTCCCCTCTCGCCCCGGTACAGAGAGGCGCGGGGAGGGGTGGGTGGGAGGCGGAGCAGAGAGGCAAGGCAGTAGGTCGTTGTTACATGCTGGGAAAATTATCGGGTATCGCAGAAGCCAGCCAGTGGCTGAGTGTTCTTCTTTCGCGTAATCCCCGTCAGCACATAAAGAAAGCCTTAAGGGATATCGGCTAGTTTATATGGGCCTGATTTATTATAGCCGCGTCTAATGTTTGTGTGTCTACAGGGAGAATGGTTGGTTGGTTGTTGGAGTTTTACGTCCTGGCAACGTCTAAGGTCATATCAGGACGGGTACCGACTTGTGACAGTGCGCACTCATGGAGACTTTTATAGTGCTGCCCCATGACCTGATATCCAACTCAGTCACAATCTACAGTATCAGGTCATGATGCCGACGGCCTGGTCTCCCAGTGGGGTAGCAGTATAAAATCGCCATGAGTATGCACTGTCACAAGTCGGTACCTGTCCTGATATGACCTTAGATGTTGCCAAGACGTAAAGCTCCAATATCTAACCAACTGATGATAAAAAGGAGCCAACTTGGGACTGCACACTGATGGCGACTTTATAGTGCTGACCCACTGGGAGACCAGGCTGCCAGCATGATTACATTAATTACTCAATTACTGGATTTCAACTCAGTTACATTATCCTGATACGGAGCTAACCAATCCTTCCTATATCCTATTATTGTCCAGTGCCAGGCGAGGTAGCGGCAAGGATCAATTTTGTAAGTCGTTGGTTGACTCAGCCATGATGTGAAATCCTGACCTCCCACGCAGGAAGCATGCACTCTTACCAATTCGACCACCTGCATCCGGTGGAATCTGCTTTACTGAACACCTTCATATCTGATCATACTTTCTTTTGTTTGTTGTTTGTTTAACAGCACAAAAGTAGATATCTGCTATTGGGGGCGATAATACACACTGACAACATGCTCAACATCTTACTGTGAACCATGCGTAGGTCTTTAAAGGCCTGTGGCCTTTCGAAGGCCAGCTTTGTCATCTTTGAAGATGCCTCCAATGACGGTCCATTCAGGATCAATAAAGACACTGTCTTGTGGCTGATAGCAAGATGCAAGGAGATGACGAGCGATTTACTGTCACTTTCACCAACAGCGGCTGTCACTTATAAGGCACGCCACATCTGAGCTGTCATGTGTGCCTCTTTCTGTTTGTTTGTGTACTATATCGCTAATGGTTAGTAGGTTGTTGGAGTTTTACATCTTGGCAACATCTAAGGTCATATCAGGACGGGTACCGACTTGTGACAGTGCACACCTATGGCGACTTTGTACTGCTGCCCCACTGGGAGACCAACCCACCAGCACCATGACCACTCAGTCACATTATCCTGGTACTGAGTGAAACCAGTCCTAAGACGGCTGACTCGGCCTGTACTGTGTAATCAAAATGATCAAACCCACCACTTGGTGCGCTGGCTGTTCTCTTGGTTAAACAGATGCTATATTATATGTATAAATGTATATATGAATGTGAAAGATGTGTGATGATGGCGATGATGATGATGATGCTGATGATGATGTGTATTTGTTCATAGCAATTTCATATTGATGTGTATTCATACTTACCTATCTCATGTATAATATAATTGTATGTGTTTACATGTGAAACACCAACCAGCAGCTGTGCTGATCAAACCCACCACAAGGTGGCACTTCAAAATTTACATTACCATGGGAGAGATAGGGAGTGAGCCGTCTTAGTATTATAGGGTCTTTGACCAGTCCTTGCCCTATCTTAATAATGGCAAGCACCTGGCTAGGAAGTGACAAGGATAACGTTTTAAGTCATTGGTTTGACTCGATCAGGGTTCAAGCCCATGGGTTCGTATCCCACCATCTACCAACACGGGAGACGGACGCTCAACTCATTCGGTCATCCCGTCTGGTGTGTTGCTAATGGTACTCACAGGCAATGTCCCTGACACCGTCTAGTCTCAAATTTCCATATATTGTCTCACCATGAAGGAACAACTGTAGGCTAATTTCAAATGACAGCTGTCTACCTTCCCACACCTCCACCGCCACCACCACCCGCCCCCCCACACCCCCACACCCACCCCACACCCTTCCCATTGCTTTGAGGTTCCAGAGCATTCAAACAACCCCCCAGCCTCCTACAGTCTAGAATGCACAAATTCATCAGCCAGTTCTGTCAAAATGGATAAATATAAAACTTAAACTATAAATATGTGACTAGGTTTCATCTAGCTCTGTGCAATTATACAAACATAGACAATTAATTTGTGCAAGCACGCCTAAACTCTGACACCATAGGCTTCTGTGGTAACAGGTTCTATTAAATTGACTCAATATTCCCTTATATGTGCCAACAATTGTTTACTATGTGCATCAGGATCTAAGTTAGATATATAATCAAATCTAGATAATTGTTTTGATTTTGAAAAATGTGATGCTTCATCGGACTATGCAGCTTTAAGCTTTTTAAGTGAAACTGACAGACTTGGCATCTCGATGGCTCTTCGTCACTCCTGTCCCCCGTGGGTAGCCCCAGGATAATAATCTAATCACATATATATATATATAGCCATGGAATGTCGAGCAAAGCGTTCGGTATGCGGTATTCCATGAAGAACTAATGGTTCCGATAGTGTTTTGAAAAAGTTCAGAGGTTGAACACAAATCTTCTCGATATTTCCTTAAAGTTGCATAGTCCGATGGTTTTGAGTTTCAGTCATTTTCTGAGATAAATATATTAGGTAGATCGTTGTAATCTACCTTACTTTGGTTTGAAGGAACTTTGATATAAAATGGCTAACTTTTGAGATATTTGAAATACAACCATGCAACATTAATTTCGGCAAGCATGCCAAAACCTTGACACGATAGGATTCAGTAGTAATTGTAATGAAGACGATGTGACTGCTTCGATGCCCAAGTAGCAAGTGCTGTTTATTGTAGCTCACTTTACCACATCACATTCCACGCATGCGCGTTCACTCTGCTGGTACCGGCTTGTCCCGGTGCACACACATATACTACATCTTCCCCCCTTTTTAAAAAAAAACAACAACATAACACTAATAACAATAATAATAATAACATGTCTTATACAGATACTTTTCTTTCTATTAAGATATCTTCATTACTTCAACCTATGAAAATGTTATCATTGTTGGGACAGCATTTCAATAAACTTATTTTTAACATCAGACTCCTTTCGTCTTGTCACACGACCTTAACCCTATTATAACAATGACATCTCATTGGAGGTACTGTGTACTTGTACCTTCATCAGGCACCATGGCTAAATATACATACATATATATACTTGAATGCTTTCCAATTTCTAGTTCTTAACACTTTCTAATTATATTGTAAACGCCTCACCGGTTTTATCTCCCTACCTGCCTTCGTTCTATAGTTTGTTTTCTTCGCTGTATCTGTCCTGTTTCTTATTTGCACACCATACAGCAGCACTGTTTGTTTGCTTTTTTCCTGTACTCTTTCCTCGGGTGCTGGAATAACCATAGACCTGTTTCTTTTTACAATCTTATCTTCAGAGTTTCTAATGTTGTATGCATGGTTACGTTCTGTGTCCACGCTGACTATGCGTCCCGACGCCCACTCTTTTCTGTGATCTATGTACCTGACTCGCTCACCCATGTACAGCACATGGTGCCGTTTCCCTACACGTTTGTCATGGTAGTTCTTTTGCTTCTCCTGACGCATATCTATCTGTTTTTTTCTTGACGGCACTATCTTAGGTTTAAGGAACTCCGGCAACGTCGGAAGATGACACCGTAGCCTCCTGCTCACACTTAACTGGGCTGGTGATGCTTTTAGTTCAGGTATTACTGTATTTCTGTATGCTAACAATGCTATCTGAAAATCAGTTCCGTCCATTTTAGATTTTTTTAACAGCGCCTTAATAGTCTTTACATACCTCTCGACTTGCCCATTACTTCTCGGGTAGAACGGACTAGCCATATTTCCTTGCAAACAACCTGTATTCTTCACTGGCGAACTGTGGACCGTTGTCTGAAATAACTGGGTTGGGTATACCATGGCGTGCAAACACATCCTTTATACTGGCAATCACTGACTTACTAGTGGTGCTCTGTAACCGTATCACTTCTGGATATTTTGAGTAGTAATCAACAATCAATAAATAGTTTTCATGGTCAAGATGGAATAAATCAATTCCAACCTTATAAAACGGGATATCAGGTATATCATGACATATTAACGGTTCCGCCCCCGGACGGTCCCGCGTTGCCTGACATGCCTGGCATCTGGACACTCTATCCTGAACTTGCCTGTCTATTCCTGGCCAGAATACATAATCTCGAGCTATTTGCTTTGACTTAACAATACCTAAGTGAGCAGAATGAATTTTTTCTAACATTCTACCTTGCACAGATTTTGGAATAACGATTCGGGATCCTTTCATTATGATCCCATTTTGGACACTTAAATCGTCCCTGAACGTGTGATATGGTTTCAATGACTGTTCAATGTTACTTTGCTCAGCTGGCCATCCGTGTTGTATATAACCGGCTAACTTCCCCAGGCTGCTGTCTGTTCGCGTTGCGCACGCTATCTCTGCCAACTCATCCTCCGCGTAGCTCAGTGCTGCAATTGACATTACATTATCATATAAGTTCAACGGCTTACTTATTTTTGCATGTGCCCGCGATAATGTATCCGCAAAGAACATGTCCGTCCCCTTTACGTATACTAAGCTTACATCATAATTTTGTAGCCTTAATCTCATACGCTGTAACCGTGCTGTTAACATGTGTATTGGTTTCGACATTATATTTACTAGAGGTTTGTGATCCGTTTCTATGGTTACTTGCTTTCCAAAAATATATTCATGAAACTTGGTACAACCAAAGCATATTGCTAGCATTTCTCTCTCTATCACAGCATAATTTCCCTGACATTTATTTAATGCTCTCGACGCCATGCTCACCGGCCGCCCATCTTGCAATAACGCCGCCCCGAGACCGCTTTGCGAGGCATCCACCTGGATAGTGACTGGCTTATTCACCTCATAATACTTTAGTACAGGGGCCGTTACTAACAAATGCTTTAATTTTGTGAACGCATTTTCTTGTTCATGGTCCCAGTGCCAAGCAACATCTTTTGATAGGAGTATTCTGAGAGGCTTAGCTATGTCTGACAGATTTGGTATAAATTTATGCACGTATCCTACCATTCCCCAAAAACGTTGTATACTGGGTTTATCTGTGGGGGTGGTCATATCTGTTATGGCCTGCACCCGCTCTGGGTTTGGCTTCAAGCCCTCCCCTGTCAATAAGTGCCCTACGTAACGAACTTGTGTCTTACACAATACCATTTTTGTCGGGTTCAATTTTAACCCGGCCTGTTGTACTCTTCTCAGAACTGCTTCTAGCCTCTCATTATGCTCCTCCAATGACGCTGCATATATCAATATGTCGTCCGCTACTACATCAACCCCAGTGAGACCCGTTAATATTTTTTCCATCTCCTGAATAAAAATGTCCCCAGCAGTTTTTATCCCGAAAGGTAAACGAGTAAATCTGTATCTCCCCCAGGGCGTGTTGAACGTGCATAATAACAAACTTTGCTTGTCTAAACCTATCTGCCAGTACCCACTCTGAGCATCAAGTACTGAAAAATACCTGGCGCCTGACGTTTTAGCTACCACTTGCTCTATTGTTTTAATTGGATATGGACCTCTTAATATTGCTTTATTCAACTTTGTCGGGTCAAGACAAATTCTTAATTTATTTGGTTTTTGCACGATAGTTACTGAGTTTACCCATGGAGTTGGTTCATATTGTTCGACTATGACTCCCATTTCCAACATCCTATCCAACTCACACCGCACGGCATTATTAATGGCGTGCGGAATGCGCCTCGGAGGGTCAATGACCGCCGGTACATTTTTATCTACATGTATGGTCGCGTTTACTTTAATACAACCAAGACCATTAAATACTGACTTATAGTTATTTACCATGCATCTTGCTTGTCTGCTGCTCTGCTCTGGCATGCTGTCCTCCATGTTCACTGTCTGTATTCTACTAATGCGGTTCAACCTAACACACCCAGTATAGCACACCCACTGTCAACTATCTGGAACTTTATCGGCTGCTCTTGCACGTCCATTACGACTTCACTTCGTGGTTGAATTCGCTCCCCCGAATACGTTATGAGGCGACACGTCGTCCTATCCAGCTTCATGTTGGGCATGGTCATGAACCTCGCCTCGGGGATTATGTTCGCTTCAGAGCCGGTATCCAACTTGAAACGAACTTGTTCGCCGCCCACCATCAGGGTCTCGAACCATAACCCCGGCCGTTCGCCTACGTCTGTAATGGCGCCCACGAACAGGTCCTCATATCTGTCGTCGTCCATTTCGTCGTCCGTATTTCGGTCACTCTCATGTCTGCTACTCGACACACCTATCGCATTCACTGGTGCTACCGGCCTTCTACCACCTCTGCACACCTTTGCAAAGTGGCCCACTCGCCTACATGTATTGCACTGTTTGCCATTAGCAGGACAATTGTCACGTGCATGCACGTAACCACACGGCTACAATTATACTGCTGGCTTCCTTGTTTTGCCTGGCCACCTCGCCTACTCATTCTTCCAACACCTGCACTCATAGAAGGTGTCGCTGCACGGTTCGGTGTTGGGGGGCATGTCCTGTATGTGTCACACGACTCATGTCGTTGTAGCTCATCCACCTCCACTTCTTGTACGCTGGTCCCGCCCCCCAGCTGTTCATCACTATGCTCGCTCAAACTGTATATTTCTAGGCACTTCTCCAACATTAAATTTGACGTTCTTAGTAACCTATTCCTCAGCTTACGGTCTCTCACACCGCAAACTACCCGGTCACACAGCATAGAGTCTTCATTATTTCCATAGTCACACAATTCTACTCGGTATTTTAATTCTCGAATATACTCTTCAATGTCCTCTGAGCCTTGGTTGTAACTGTTAAACTTGTACCGCACAATAGTTCTGTTTGACTTGCTTTCCCAATATGTTCTAAACGTATCTGTCAAAATTCCTATCTTTTCTCGGTCTCCACTTGCAATGCTCATTGTGTGAAACAGCTTTTGCGCCGGCAACCCCGCAATGTTGAAGAATGCACAACACTGTACCTTTTCAGCTTTTGTTGCCAAACCTGTCGCTCCTGCAAACAACTCATAAGAGTCATGCCACACTCTCCAATTCAGTGCCGGGTTTCCTTCCAGTTTTAGTGGCGCCGGCGGCTTGAGTCCTTGTAACGCCATGTTTGTCGCACACGAACATCTGACACCATGTAATGAAGACGATGTGACTGCTTCGATGCCCAAGTAGCAAGTGCTGTTTATTGTAGCTCACTTTACCACATCACATTCCACGCATGCGCGTTCACTCTGCTGGGACCGGCTTGTCCCGGTGCACACACATATACTACAGTAATAGCTTCTAGTAAATTGACTTATTATACCCTGCTGTGCAGCAACTAATGCTTATTAAGTACACCGGTAATCTAAATGAGGTCTGTAGAATCAAATCTAAGTTAATGTTTTGGAAATTTGATGCTTACATCAGAATATGCAACTTTAACATTGGTGATCAAATGAGAACCAGATTTTCATATTCGATATTGGCCCCATATATATATATATATATATATGATGTATAACACATTATACAAGTATAAATGCTAGGGGAACATAATACTTTGCTACTTCTCCCATAAGCGCATTGGCGGAGTGCCCCCCACCCGCCTCCCAGCTTTCGGGGAGTTGTATACGGGTGGCCCCCATCGCACCACACACACTGAAGGAATATATATATGTATATATATATATGTATATATATATATATATGTATATATATAAACAGTTGTCACGCATAACACAGACAACAAGGATATGGAACTGGTCGAAATTAAGTTGTTATCTTCTGGCGGGAGATATAATATACTATTACATTTTAAAATCTGTCCCACAGTGACAGTATACACTAGACTTTGGCGTTGTACCGAGGGCTCTAGGAGGTGAATTAGGAACCCCACCATGCAAACATGCATATAGCTGAGTGAGACTGGTCCTTGTTTATACTCCCATAATTGATTATAGAACCTATACATATATGCCATATATACACAAATCAAATACTCATATCTTTGTTGGATGAAGCAAAGCTAAGGAAGTCTATAAACATATTGTAAAATTGAACCATGTGACGCACTCAATTCCACAAGAATTTATCAACTCGCTTCTCTTACAAGGCCAGTAGCATACATGTATATATTATGCTATCATGGTCGCCATGAACTCTGTTCGCAATGAAGACTTCAGTATCATATGCAGAATTCCATAATTGGGAGAAAAGTATGTCACATATATAAACCGTACGTGCCCTTGCACTACATGTCATTGTGTCGAAACCCCTTCATGGGTTCTAGGTATTGCTGACTGCAACAACCAACTCACCAGTTCTATCTTGATATATCTACTAGCAGTCTTTTATACATTTCTCCTAATATATAACTATATCCATTTCGTCTCTAAAATATGGATAAGCTTCTTTATAACATTCGTTCAACACATTTGATTAGCTATATTGTTTAGACCAATTTTCCTATATGTCTTCTTGTTCGATCAATCATACATCCTTAAAATATACATGATTTGATAAAATGGTCGGTTAACTCCTTAGTCAGTGTTCCCCATCATTCTTTTCAAATCTACTCACCTGCCCCTGCCACACCCTCTCTAAGTAACAGTAATCCAGAAGTGCGAGCGTCTGCATCATTAGTCCTTCAACAAGAAATACGACACTGACACACTTCTGACTCAAGTAAAAACGATAGCCTACCCGTTCAGCATAAGATAGATATACCCACAATAAAGACGCAATACGGAAGTGAGTCTTTGCAATATGCTCCAATTGGTCAGTATAATGTGCACAGATTCACACTTATATTATGAGCTTATGTATTTATTGATTACGTCAGGGGCCTAGCTTCCATATACGCAAGTACGCAGTTACACCTCACCTGAGATTACAAATATTGAACAAAACAAAACATATAGATGATGTTTAATAGCATTTTTTGTTAGTTTTTTTTGATAAATCTGTTTTTTCATCTGAATATACATGGTCTTCCAGCCATTGAAACGATCATTTTTGGGTTGCACATGATGGTGAGGGACTGGTCTGTGCTGCCTGTGCTGCAATATGTACAGAAAGGCAGATCGAGTGAACATTTAACGATAATGGTATTCGATCGCAATTAATTCCAATTCACACTATTCACACATGACCTAATTCGGCATCAGAATGAGGCTGAGTACGCGTCGGGTATTGGAAATTGCCATAAGACACTGCTGTGTGCCGATGCGTATGAAATACTACAGAAATTAAAGGAGTAAAGTTTGAAGATATTAACTTTTGTAACTATCATATTCATCTTTGCATACCTTTTTACTATTTATTGGTCAATTTTCATGAAGATTGAGTGATGATCAAATACATTTCAGTAGGCAATGTCAACAAAGTTGCTCACCTTGGCTTTTCCTAAATTCAAAATTGCATAACTTTCTTAATATAGATAAATTTAACAAATACATTTTAACCCTTTTAAAGCTTATATTATATTAATTTGTAATTACTAAGACTAATTGTTTAACTGTGTTACACAGATAACTATGCTGACAGTGCTGCATGGTACATGATACCACCATAACTATGCAGACTTGAAGTTGACAGTCACATTCTAGTTAAAGAATGGGAAAATCACCATCCAAGGGTCACCCAATCTTTGTGAAAATTGGCCAATAGATAGAAAACATGTATGCAAAGATGAATATCGTAGTTTAAAAAATGAAAACCTTCAAATTTGAGTGATTTCGAGAGGTTTTGGTCGACGAAAAACTATTCGCATGACTTTTCATACGCACTACCTGAACATCACAAGCCTGCCCCCCCCCCCCTCACCCTTGTCCCGAATGTGAACCAACCTGCCCTTTAACGTTCCATACTCTAGTGGGTGGTCTAAGTCTAATTGTAGTTCAATGTCCCTCCTCCTCCCCACCATATACCCACACTGATCGGCGTCAGGAGCAAAGGGAGTGAGGTGAACCCGATTGGGAAGTCTCCTGGGAAGAAATCCAGGTGGGACCACATCAGTGAGCGACTCATGTTGCTATGGCAATGTACACAATACCCTATATTGGAAATTGATAAGCGCCAACCCAGCGATAGGTAGACAGTACTGCCTGGACCCAAGTAGGATCGAATACTAGGGTTCAATACCAGAGGTCCAATATTGGGGTCCAGTATTAAGGCTACATTCCTTACACGCGGCATGCGTCATGCGAATGCGAATGCGGACAAAAATGGAAATGCATGTAAGTCAATGGGGGTGATTCCTTACACGTGGCATGCGAATGCGAATGCGAATGCGAATGTGAATGCGAATGCGGCAACTGAATTGGTCCATGTAGCCATTGGTGCGACATGCGAATAGAAAAACACAAGGGGAAACCCATGGTGAGCTGCTCAACAGCTGGGATGTGTCTGGTGTGGGGTTTCACTTCAAACGGTTGGGGGGTGTCCCTATTCACATTGGTTATCTACACCGCATATACAACATTCAGTGATTTGCAAAAATAGTTTTGAGCTTAATTTAATGGATTTCACCTTTTAGTATATTGAATTTAAAATAAAATGACACTTCATTTGTGAAAATCGGTCTAGTGTTAAAGAAAATAAGGACTTTTTAAAGTTCTTACTGTGTTAAAATATAACCAAATCGCTGCATCCTGCATGCCGCGTGAAAGGAATCATCCCGTTTGCATGCCGCATACCGGGTGTAAGGAATCCAGTATTAGGGTCCAATGTTAGAGCCCAAGTTTAAGATCCAATAATAGAGTCCATTAGTAGGGTCCAATATTAGGGTCTGAGATTAGGGTGGGATATTAGGGTATAGAATGAGCGTCCCATATGAGGGTCCAATAATAGGGTCCAATAATAGGATCCAATATGAGGGTCCAATGTCATGGTCCAATACTAGAGTCCACTACCAGGGTCCACTACCAGGGTCCAATAGCCGCACCTAATATCAGGGCCCAATAAATTCTAAGGTCCAATATTAGTGTCTAATATGAGGAGCAAGGACCAGAATGCAGTGCAGAGGCTGTAGCCTACTATTTAATTAGCTAGGCAACGTGGTGCAGCATTCCCAGACCTATTACTTGGCTACTTCTGTGTACAGAGCTTTCCTCTTCCTGCCTTAGTGAAATGTGTTAGTTAGATGCTAGAACATTCAAATGTAATTATCATAAATATGGGAGACGGGAAGACCAAACGGTGATGTAGTGCACAGAACACATATAGATTCTGTGACAGCCATATGTGATGATGTAGTGCACATAGCACATATTCAGTGACAGCCTTATGTGATGACATAGTCACATAACACATAGATTCTGTGCCAGCCTTTCATGATGATGTAGTGCACATAACACATATATTCTGTGACAGCCTTATGTGATGACATAGTGCACTGAAGACACAGATTCTGCAACAGCCTTATGTGATGGTGTAGTACACAGAACATGTGTAGAATTTGTGACAGCATTATTTGGTTACATAGTGCACATAACACATACATTTTGTGACAGCCGGATGAGATGGCATAGTGCACAGAACATGTGTATATTCTGTGACAGCATTATTTGATTATGTAGTGCACATACCCATATATTCTGTGACAGCCATATGTGATGGCGTAGTGCACAGAACATGTGTAGATTCTGTGAAAGCATTATTTGATTACGTATTGCACATAACACATAGATTATGTGACAGCTGTATAAGATGGAATAATGCACAGACCATGTGTATATTCTGTTACAGCATTATTTGATTATGTAGTGCACATACCCATAGATTCTGTGACAGCTATATGTGATGGTGTAGTGCACAGAACATGTGTAGATTCTGTGACAGCGTTATTTGATTATGTAGTGCACATAACACATAGATTCTGTGACAGCCATATGTGATGGCGTATTGCACATAACATGTGTAGATTCTGTGACAGCATTATTTGATTATGTAGTGCACATAACACATAGATTCTGTGACAGCCGTATGTGATGGTGTAGTGCACAGAACATGTGTAGATTCTGTGACAGCATTATTTGATTATGTAGTGCACATAACACATAGATTCTGTGACAGCCATATGTGATGGCGTAGTGCACATAACATGTGTAGATTCTGTGACCGCATTATTTGATTACATAGTGCACATAACACATATATTCTGTGATCCACATTGGCTGCTACTTTGCAGCTGTTCTACCCAGTCTAATTGCATTTGTTGTGTTCCAATTCAACACTATGGCTATAATTCCCAAATGGAATGTACCATTGTGTCGATTGATAAGATTACCGAAGAATGCGCAGCTAATAATTGACAAATTGTCCTTCAGCCCCCATTTACAAAATTCTTTTTTCCCCCTTACATTCATGGATTGCTTTCTATTGTTGCCAATGTGTCTTACCCAAGATCATTGGTCTACCCCATTCCGCAACTCCTTACCTGATCTGATTGGGCTTGCCCATTCCACAACTCCTTGCCTGAGATGATTGGACTCAGCCATTCCACAATTCCTTACCCGAGATGATTGGGCATACCCATTCCACAACTCCTTAACCGAGATGATTGGGCATACCCATTCCACAACTCCTTACCCGAGATGATTGGGCATACCCATTCCACAACTCCTTACCCGAGATGATTGGTCTACCCCATTCCACAGCTCCTTGCCCCAGATGATTGGTCTTGCCCATTCTACAACTCCTTACCCCAGATGATTGGTCTTGTCCATTCCATAACTCCTTACCCGAGATGCTCCTTGCCCCATCCTAGTAATGCCAAGCACCAGGCAATGTAGCAACAAGTATAAATTTGATAAGTCCTTGGTTTGAGTTTCCACATGAAAATTAACTAGGTCTCTTCTTATTCGGCCATCCTCTCTGGTGAAAGTAATTAATATTCAAATGTAAAAAATCAAGCAAACAAAATTCCCATTGGTTTATAATTAGTGTGGAAAGGGTGTCTAATATATTGAACTTGGAATGGCTTCATCCAGGTTGCCATGGGAACTGCTGGTGACTGACTGGTGAGACAAGGATGTCATGCAGGGATCCCTGCAGCCGAATACAGCCATTTGAAGGGTTAATATCCGGTTCCTGGATAAGCCCTAATCCCTGCATCATCCCTACCTCCCCCGACAAACCTGACGCGTCCCCTACGTGACGTCTGCTGGCCCCAAATGTCGTCTGCTGCTCAAATAGGAACGTGTCTGATCCCCAAGGGAACATGTAATATTCATGCGCTCATAAACACCTTGATATTTTAAGCTCTCGGATGTCGTCTGCTCCAGATTATGTCCCGTCTCCCGTCATTGATTTTATTTCTTATGAATTGGAACGCTGGCTTCTTCTGTGCTAAGGGTATTTAGAGTGGGATGGTTCATGGTCATCGCTGCGGCTCAAGGAACCGCAAGGCACTCTCCCCCCATCAACTCACCCCCATCCATCCTAACGGGAGCCAACCAATCACAGACCTGATTCCACTCAGCCATTGGCTAGCCTTGCCAGCCAGTCCTGCCTCAACTAATCAGGATGCGCCATTGTGCTTCCTTCCTTCCTGCTTCATTGCAACCTTCTTCCTGGTGAGCCTCTTCCCACCCATCTCCCAGCCACACTCTGCATGGTTGACCTCATGTTAAAGTTGCATAGTCAGATGCTTTTGAGTCTCTGTCATTTCCTGAGATGACTACATTAGGTTCCTCCTTATAATCTACCTTATTTTAGCTTGAAGTAACTTTCATTTTAAATGGCTAACTTTTGAAATATCTGAAGTGCAACCATGCAAATTTAGTTTTTGCAAACATGCATAACACTCTGACACCGTAGGCTTCTGCAATAACAGGTTCTATTACATTGACTTAGTATTCTCTTCTATGTTTGATTGATTGATTGATTGGTGGTTGTTTTACGCCGTGTCAGCAGCATAGGCCATATTCACGGCGATCTCTTCTATGAAGCTACAAATTGCATAATAAGTTACCTATGTAAAATCAAACCTAAGTCAGTGTTTTGGTTTTGAAAATTTGATGTTTTCATCCGACTATGCAGCTTTAATTACCGGACTATGCAGCTTTAATTAATTGTTATTATCAAAACACAAGCAACCATCTAAATGGTTATTGTTACACTTCTATGTTAACTTTGTCGCAATACCTTATCTACTCATTGTGTTATTGCTAGTCATTGTATGAACTCATTCTATTAGTCATTTATTCATCTCACTTCTCATTACATGACCTCATATCGATGTGACCTCTCTTTCAAGAGCGCAATCATGTACCACCGAGCAACTTACAGCTGCGACAGAAATAAAGTGATATTATTCTCAATCTTGCTTTCAAGTTATTTGTGGCCGACAGCAAGGTCATCTGGTATGAAGAATTGGAAACAATGGAATGATAGGACCACATTACCTATAATAGATTGTAAGCTTATAATGTCGGATATTCCTATGGTTTTGAGTTTATTCCATAGTTCTTTTAAGTAAATATATTAGATTGAGCATATCCATCTGCCATAGTTTAATTTAAAGTGACGTTGACTATAAAAGGCCAACTTTTGAGCATTTGAAGTGAAAACATGCTAATTTGATACGTGATGAAGGAGGAGATAAAGGCAGGAGTTGGAATACAAGTTAATTCAATCGTAAATGTTAATTCAATAGTAATGATGAACAATACTCAATGAGGGTCAATGAGGATATAATAATATAGCAATGTCAATAAGGTGCAATCAGATAGAGCAAATGTCAATGGATAAAAGTCAGTAAAGAGTAAAGTCAGGTGGGAGGGAGGCGCCCCGAAGAGCCCTCCACCCTATCAGGTAGAGACAAAAGTGTAAGTATGGGTGGGTGAGTGGAGAAAAATGGTGTCCGTGCCAGGAGGGTGAGTGGAGGCGAGTGGCTAGGAGCAGCCACTGCGGCCGGTTATAAGGGCCGAGAGAGGGGGGGGGGGTGTTATGTCAGCGACCCAACGGTCGCTGGGGTGGGGGAGGGAGAGAGAGGGGGGGGGGGGTCCTCCTCCCTCGCCACGAATCAAATGCAATGCGAGCATTACGACCAATTTTAGTAAGCACACCAACATGCTTAAAGCGACATAGTCTGCATGCCAAAACTTTGATATACTTGGTTTCTGCAGAAACAGAGTATATTAAATTGTCTTAGTATTCCATTCTATGTGGTGGCAAATGCTTGATAAGTGCACCAGTATCATAGATACATATGTAGAAAAAATCTAGATGTAGTAAAACCTCTCTAAATCGACCGACCATGGAACCAACTTTAAATGGTCCATTTAGGGAGGTGGTCAGTTTAGGGAGCTTTTTAAAATCATTATAATGGTATTGTATGGGCGATCATTTGGGACCCAAATAAAGCAATCAATATAGTGAAGTAGTTGATCCGTGGAGATGGTCGGTTAGAGAGGTTTTATTGTAATTGTTTGGGTTTTGAAAATTTGAGGTCTATCCAGCTTTAGACATACACAAAGTACAGAAAGAGAAAAGAAGAAGAGAGAAAGCCTCAGAACAACGGCGAGTATCTAGACCAATCCATTTCCTCGTGAGATGACACTTCGATGCGATGCATCACTATTAGATTATCCGGTGGGATCTAACTCAATTATAAAGTAGACAACGGGAAATCTATGAAGCCTTCGACAAGTGGGGCATACATCAATATTATGTCAGCGTCCCGAGCTCTCGTCATAGCGTGATGACTAAGGGAATTTGCCGCCGCCATTTGCCGGGGAATCGTTGCCATGATGATGTGAACCATCATGCACCGGGGCAACTGAACCGATTGCACAGCATACAGGGCCGATTATTGTCGCAGCCAGCAGTCCCGTCTTCTTTTTTCTGGAAGATTTATACTGACTATCATGGATAAGTCTGAATACACTTGTTTTCACCATTAGACAGTTTGTCGATAGAAAGCCTGAGTCTACACTTTTACCGACCCAAGCGATTTTTAACCTCCCACACCACATAGACATGGTATGAGAGCAAATGGCCTTTGATGTCGCTGTAAGTTATACACGGCAGTGGAAATCCAAATTGGCAGAGGTGGGGGCATGGGGAATCAAACCACCGACTTTCAAATTAGGAGTCTGACCTAGAAAAAAGTCAGACACTCTAACCACTCCGCCACAGAGAACACCACATTAGACTAACATGCTTCCCATCAGGCCTTGATTGATTAATTGATATTTCTTTTATTGGTAAACATTTTTATTCATCTGAATACAGTCCTTTTTTTCAGCGCGGAGGCACTGGTCTTCTGGCCACGGTTAACTTGGGTAATTTACACTATTTAATTACAAGAACAATTTTATGATAATAAAATATTGTTATTACATTCAGCTAATTAAGAGTGTGTGGTGTATCTAGTCTGGGTGTGCATTCAGGGTATCCATTTAATGTAGGCGATGTTTAAGTTAGTTTTCTAGGCAGGGTTATGTCAGAATAATCTGGGTTTAGGTATAATCCAAATTTAGCGAACTAAGTGAATGTAATGTGTCTAGTTTGTAGCATGCTTTCAGTGTGTGCAGGTTCGTTCTCTTGCCTCCTGGCTATTGCTGGACTGAAAACTAATCACCCTTTTCTAGCAACGGTCATTTATAAAATGAACCACCTGACAACGGATGGGTATGACATCCACCTGTGCTGGGTGCCTGGCCATGCCGGCATACAAGGAAACGAACGAGCTGATCGGGCTGCGAAGAAGGCCCTCAACTGTGATCTTGAACCGTGTCTGATCCCTCACTCTGATCTGAAACCACTAATAGCCACCCACATAAAATCCAAATGGTAACATGAGTGGGATGAAAACATTCATAAACTTAATGAAATTGAACCATCTGTGGGAAAGCCACCACAGACTCATGCCGGAGGTCGGCGGGACCAAGTGGTCCTTAGCCGCTCCCGTATTGGCCACTCGTGGCTTACACATGCTTTTCTGCTCAAGGGGGAACCTCCCCCTCAATGTATTGGGTGTCAGTCCCCGCTGACACTCAAACACATTTTACTAAGTTGCATTGATTTTTTGGCCCTGTGCCAACAGTTCTACACTGCAGACAGTATGCATGACCTTTTTACTAAGGTAAAATAGGAAAACATTTGAGCCTTTTTGAGGGCAGCTGGACTGTACCACCTCATATAGTTTACTAAATAGATTCTATCAATCATTAATAAAACTTTTCTTTTTCTATGGGAATTTGTTTCCCTTGACTACAAATATATGATTGTGAGCTTTCTAATTTAATGAGTGTGTATTGGCACATAATTGATTGTCTGCTTTTACATGTAAAGGCGATGGTTTGAACAAAAACAAACATTTCTCGCCGTGAATATGGCCTATGCTGCCGACACGGCGGAAAGCAACCACCAATCAATCAATCAATTAGTGTGTGCATTAGTATAGGATATTCTGGATTTGGGTGAAATACTAAGGGGTGTATGGGAGGATTTCTGAAGTTGTTTGATGAGTAGATTGGGTCGGCTGAGGTCACAGTTAACTGCAGTTGTTGAGTGCCTTAATTTATTGAATGATGAGTAGCAGCTATATTTAATTGCCGATTTGGTAGTATATATGCGGAAGGTTGGGAGTTCAATTCCCGGTCGAGTCACTTACAAAATGTCGCTTCCAAGCCAGGCGCTCTGCATTATTAGTATAGGGCACGAACTGGTTGGCTTGCAGTGTCAGGATAATGTGTCTGAGTGGGATATCAGGTTATGGTGACACTGAGCCAACCAGTCATTGCCCTATCCAAATAATGCCAAGCGACAGGCTAGGAAGCGACAAGCATAAATGTTTAAGTCATTGGTTTGACCCAATCAGGGTTCGAACTTGTGGGAGACGGATGGGAGATGGACGCTCAACTCATTCGGCCACACTCTTTGGTCACGGGAGTTGGATGTTGGTCCCATGCATTCAACTACCCATGTTGAGGATACCATTGTAAAATATTCCGATAAAACGCATTGGTGGGGAATGTGAAATGGTCTATAAAGGAGTACAAATGATCTATTAATGTAAATGATGTATAGTGCCAGGTGCATGAATGTATTTATGTAGTAGCTGGTGACTCTTTACTTGTAGTCAATAGTCATTGTGTATTAAATAGATAGTGTGAGAGGGGCACTACTGTTAGTGTGGAAGGAGCTCAAGAGCTCCACTCACTACCCCCTCCCCCCCAACTGTTAGTCATGGATCACCACACACACACACACAACAGGTCAGGTGAAGGCCAAGCAGCCACAAGGCATGGTGGTGGTGGGTAGATCACAGTAGCCATGGTGACACAAGAATGCATACTGTTCTTTGGTGGACCTAGACATGCTTGTTGTTGATTGGAGATCATGGTCAGGTGGTATGCCATATCAGATCTAAGTACCACTATATAATAATAAACCTGAGGGTGCAAGCTCTCACTCTACTTTCACTCTTTATACTCTTCCTTTCTCTCCTTGCCTGTATTGATTTCCTATTAGCCTGCCTACACAACTACAGCTGCCAGACGACGACTTTACACCATGAACAATTCCTCAACTGCAAAAGATCTTGACACAACTGACTCTGGCGATTCCTAACTCTACTGATCGACCAGAGAGAGTTCTCCAGCTCCTGTAAAAAAAAACACCAAAACATCGTTTCTGACATGACTACTGTAGTATTTATTCACAGCCACAATTCAATTTCCAGTCTCCGAATTAAAATGCGTGGAAGGAAATTTATCGCTCACATCATTTCAACTTTTAATATTTTATCATTATTTTCTTCCTAAGAAATTCTGACAATTTTATGAACACCCAAAGCCCTTCTTATGATCAGTTAAGATGGATTCATGTCATAATTGTTGCCATAAATACAATTAAAATATGGTGTTGTAAATTATGCATGTTAACGTAACATGGTTAATTCGCGGGGCGGGGACAGGACCCAGCCCGACTGGCATGACCCGACCCCACTCCCCTCCAGGGGAAAAGAACACCCATATCCCCGGCGTTGCTGGCGCCACCTAGCATCAACGGTGGAACCCCTCTACCGGTTACAGGAGGAGGACGCGACCTCCCTCCCGCCAAAAACAACACGTGACCAGTTCAAATCCGAACCGCCTCCACGGCCACACAACTCCTCCAGGCGCCGACCAGACAACTCCAACCCTAACTTCACCCACCCACTCACCCACACCTCAAGATGAACAACAACGGGAAGGGTTAAGGGCTCGAATCCGGTCCCACATACCATCACTGGGTTCCAAAGCCCCGAGGGATGAATGAACCACACACACGGACTAGCACCCAGATATACTCAAAACACCTATACCCGACATGTAACAACCTCATAACGAAAAATAAAACCACTGTATGGAACTGCTGTGTCCGCCTTAGTGAATTATGGCCATCTCCCTACATTTTTTTATTTTTTTTCTATCGTTCCAATTAGGAACACATTATTTATTCACCATCCGTTCAGCCTGGAGGGCATCATTCATGACCACGACTCACATACATCTAATAATTCATGGATCTACTAAATAAGTTGCCTGGAGGTAAATCCCACTAACAATGTAGTGCCTTTGCAAAGTGATACATGTGTTTTATATTCCTGCAACAACAACAAATCCAAATGAACACCAAAATCCTTCCAGCAGAAATACAACCAGTATCTCTGGAGAAACAGTGCTGGATGCCTGCCAGTTTTACGATGGAAACTGCCAGTAGGATATTCAGGAAGTAACTTAAATCATCTTGGAGTAATAGAGATTGTTGGTTGGTTGTTGGTGTTTAACGTCTTGGCAACATCTAAGGTCTTATCAAGAGGGGCACCGACTGGTGACAGTGCATACTCATGGTGACTTTACAGTGCTGCCCCGCTGGGACACCAGGCCGCCAGCACTATCATCTGATATCATACTCAGTCAAATTATCCTGACACTGAGCCAACCAATCCTTGCCCTATCCTAATAATGCCAAGCCTGGCTAGGAAGTGACACGTATACATTTTTAGGTCGTTGTTTTGACTCGACAAGGGTTCGAACCCAGGCGATTGAATCCCCCGATCAACCAAAAGTGGAGACGGACGCTCAACTAATTCGACCATCCCATCTGGTCCTCTTGGAGTAGAGAAGTTAGATTTAATTCTGTTGATGGATATTATATCCAGATTACAGCTTTACCCTCATTAAAATACCACGTGATGGAATTTATCTGAATGAAGGACCGGGACGTACCTCAGGCAGCAGCATGTTAACCTGTCAAGGTGTCAGTCATATAAAAGACCCCTAGCTGCTTATCGGAAAGAGTAGCCTATGTGGCGGCAGCGGGTTTTCTCCAAAGAAATATGTCAGAATGACCATATATTTGATGTCCAATAGCCAATGATATGAAAATCAATGCGCTCTAGAGGCATCGTTAAATAAAAGAAGCTTTACTTTTTACTTTGTATTTGGATGAGTGGTGAGAATATCTAGGCTGATTCGTGAGAGAAATATGGAGGAAGAGACTTGGTCAAGTGAGAGCGGCCTGGAAAAGTGTTGGCTTCAGATAAATTCTGAAGTATAAATAAATAGTCATTAAAATTCGAATCTAGCTGACAAATGAATGTCAACGTTTAAATGGCAGATATCTCCTAAAAGATTAGCTATAGCATGCATTCTGAAGTGTAACTGTATAATGAATTCAAAGCTGTGGCTGTTAGATACATTCTGAAGTGCAACTGTCAGAGAAATTGAAAAGTGGCTGTCAGATGAATTATAAAGCACAGCTCTTGAATGAAGCAAACGGATAGCTGTGAGATGCGTTCTGAATTAAAGTTGTCAGATAGATTCTGAACTGTAGCTGTCAGATAAATCCTGAATTAAAATAATCACATAAATTATGAAATGCAGCTCTGGAGAGACATTGTGAGGTGGAGATGTTAGATAAGTTGAAAACTGTAGCGCTGAGATACATTCAGAAATGCAGCTGTCATGGATGGTTGTTTTTTGGCGCTTTATGTTCTGACAACATCTAAGGTCATATCAGGATAGGTACCAACTAGTGACAGTGCACACTCATGGTGACTTTATAGTGCTGCCCCAATGTGAAAGCAGGTCACTGGCACTATAACCCAATATCCCACTCAGTCACATTATCCTGAAACTGCACTAAACAGTCCTTGCACTATTCTATTAATGCCGAGCGCCAGGCTAGGAAGCAAGAAGTGTCAATGTTATAAGTCATTGGTTTGACTCGACCAGGAACCAAACTCTCGATCTCCCGCACGCGAGGCATGCACTCTACCGATTCCCGATGGCTGTTATAGAAATTCAATGAGATTAAATAGACGTTGAGAGAAGGGTACGTCCAAAGCAGATCCGATTAAAGTAACAATCTGCAGTGGGGGTGGGGGGTGGGTGGGGGGGGGGCATCTGGCTATTGTGCCTTAATGCAGTTAAACCCGCGTGGGCGACTATTATGTGTCTTGTATATTGTTTGAATCTGACTTTGGGCATTTATAAAGGCCCAGTCACGCCTTACCGGACTGGGGAACCGGACGAGAACCGGACACTGTCCGGTACTGTATGGCGATGTCCGGTAGATGTCCGGTACCACTCCGGCGGTGTCTGGTGGTGTCTGGCGGTGTCCGGTACAAGTTTTGAACATACACAAAACTTCTACCGGACACCACCGGACTGATGTGTCCGGTTGGTGTCCGGTATGTCCGGTACCCATCCGTACATGTCCGGTACCCATCCGTTGGTGTCCGGTTGGTGTCCGTTTTGTCCGTTTTGTCTGGTACATGTCCGGTACCCATCTGTTACGTGTCCGGTTCTCGTCCGGTACTCATCAAGTACATGTACGGTCCATGTACGGTACTTGTCCGGTTGTCCGGCGTCAATTGACCCAATTACGGTCCATTTCGATAGATTTCAATACATGTTGTGTACCGGAGAGCACCGGACTAGACAATTCTTTGTCCGGTGGTGTCCGGTACTCGGTAAGGTGTGACAGGCGCTTAACAAACATGTAAATGTGGGGGTTATGAAAATGGGAAATATTGCGCGTAGAGCGGGAATCGAACCCACATATCTTGCCATTCCGGGGCTAGTGCGGTAGCCATAACACTACCTAGGCTCCCTGATACAATCACCCTTTCCATGACTACCTGTCTACGTGGCTCCTTGCCTGAGAGGTCAGTGCAGACTACGACACTTACTTACCCCCAAAGTAATGCTCTTAAATGGATTATGTCCATAAGTCTTTTAATGCTTACAATTACACACATACAGGTAATACACTTATATATCATACCTTATAATCATAGCTTATAATGATCAATCTAATACATTAATCTCAAAGATATGAAAGAATCTCAAAAGCATCGAGCTATGTAGATAAAGTATTCACCCCGTACTCGCAGTACACGGGTAAATACCAACCCTATATAAAAACGGTCGAAAAAGTGGGTTAAGGAAATGAGAACCTAATTTCACAATCTAAGAAGCAACATTTATTTTTTAAATATGTCTTATTGATAGCCCGCTACCTTTGAGTTGAAAAATATAATATAATATCTAGTTTAATCAGATTTAAAAGTGAAATCGACGGCGTTCTCTGGCCCCCATCTTGTCTTTTTGCATTCTCTCTGTGGCAATATATGCAGCCATTTGATAGTGGAGCCACAGTTTCTAGTTCAGGTTCCATACTAAACCTAATTTTGCCCGTATTTACAATACGTTGTCCTTCACCCGTGTACTACAAGTACCGGGTGAATCTTTTATCTACGAGCTATGAAGCTTTAAGGTGTAGAACTGTGGAAGTGGAAGGGGGAGACAGAAACCTTGTACATGCCCGGCTTGATATGTATGACCTTAGACGTTGCCAGGACGTAAAACTCCAACAATCAAACATACGTTTTTATAGGCCACTGAGGCTGGCTCACCATCTTCCCATTTCTTGCCAACTCAGGCAATCCTATTTATATCTGAGATTGAATTTCGACGGGGTGCCGCAGTAATTTGGAGCGACTGAGTGTCTTCTGAGTCAGCTACGAGCTCTGATCTAAGTCTGAATGCTCAACTAGGGGTTTTAATGGCTCCTGGTGGTGCATTTCACTCGGTTCCTGTGTGTGTGATTCGGGCAGGCTCAGCTTACTGATGAACTCAGCTTTGTCGCCAGCAATGGCAACTCTACCCACATCCTAAGTGAGCAAAGATGAGAAATAGTCATTGTATTAAAGGTACTTAAAGGTGCATAGTCCGATGGTTTTCAGTTTCTGAAAATTGTCTGAGATAAATATATGAAATTGATTGTTATAATCTACCTTACTTTAGTTTGAAGTAACTTTTATTTTAAATGGCTATGTTTTGAGATATTTGAAGTCCTAACATATAAAAATAGTTTTGGCAAGCACGCCAAAACTCTGACACCATAGGCTTTAGCAGTAATAGGTTATATTAAATTGCCTCAGTATTTATTCCCTTCTATATGGCAACAAATGCTTAATAAGTGCATTACTATGTAAGTTAGATATATTCAATCAAATCTAGATCATTATTTTGGTTTAGAAAATTTGATGCGTCATCGGACTATGCAGCTTCAATTTGATGCTCTTTTGGCATTTCTGTGATCTATTTTACTTGTTTGAAATATAATACATTTTTTTAGTCAGATACGTTTAACCACTGTATATCCCCCAACCGCTGATGTTTACTTCTTGTGCTGGGGGTCCATAAACAAACAAACAAACAAAGATTTAGAATTTCTGGATCTTTGAGGTATTTTCTTTATGCTACAAATTGTATTCCAGTTGAATAACCTTTTTTTCAGCACCGAGGCACTAGCAGTTTAAGTGTATATGAACGTTCTCTGTGGCAGAGTGGTTAGAGTGTCTGACTTTTTTCTAGGTCAGACTCCTAATCTGAGGGTCGGCGGTTCGATTCCCCATCCCCCCAGCTCTGCCAATTTGGATTTCCACGGCTGTGTATAACTTACAGCGTCATCAAAGGCCGGTTGCTCTCATACCATGTCTATGTGGTGTGGGAGGTTAAAAATCCCTTGGGTCGGTAAAAGTGTAGGCTCGGGCTTTCTATCGACCAGCAGTGGAATGAGGAAGACCAGTCGTCTATGACTGAAATTTCCCCTGCTTAAACAACTAATGGACCAAAAAAAAAAAAAAAAAAAAAACGGTTTATGCAATTGTTTATGTGGAGTTTCTGTATTAATATTTAGATGAATAGAAAAAGATGATAGTTACAACCCACTTCATCTTAGTCTTAAGGGAACTTGCTCTTCTAGGTGCAATGTCTCCTATTTTCATCACCCCAACAACACTGGTTCCGTGACCAGAATCGTGTACAAGTGACATGCTGTATGGTTATTGAACATACGGATACAAACACATACGAACCCCAACAACCAACCATCTATGACAGATGCATTTCTGAACGTATCTTTTCAACTTATCTAACATCTCCACCTCAGAATTTTTCGCCACAGTTGTATTTGGCGAATTTATGTGAGAATTTTAATTCAGCATTTTCCTGACAGCTACAGTTCAGAATCTCTTTAATTCTGAATGTATCTAACAGCTATCCAAATATAGGTGCAAGCGCATTGCCTGTATGTGTGTAATTGTAAGCATTACATGCTTTCTCCATGTAAAAGATTTATGTTAAGAACATAGCAGTATGTACTAAAATCTCAGGCAAGGAATCGTGTGCATGGCTCGGCATAGGTACTTAGATTGCACCAAGAAGCCTAGCTAGACCAATGGTTCGACGATAATGCCGAAATGGCAGTAATGTGGGTTAGAGTCCCGCTTTAGCCACATATTTTCCCATTAGAAAAGGCACCTGCATGCCCTCATATAGCATACCTTGTAAAGTACTTAAATTAAATATTGACAAAACGATATCTTAAATGGCAAACTAACAGTTCTTCAAACACTTACAATGGACACGACGATAATCTCGAAATGGCAGTAATGTGGGTTGGAGTCCCGCTTTAGATACAATGTTTACCATTTGAGAAATACCTTATAAAATGCTTAAATTCAGTTCTGACAAAACGATATATTAAATGTCAAACAGTTGCTCCAACACTGACACACTAATCACGTAGTGATCTTTGCTCGGGCCATTATACACATTTTCTTATGGTACAACAATTAGATTGTGTGATGCTATGCTTGAACTGGAATACTTACTAACATAAAGCAATGAATCAGTTGTTGTTGTTTTACTTCCTAGCAATATCTAAGGTCATATCAGGACGGGTACCGACTTGTGACAGTGCGCATTCATGGCGACTTTATAGTGCTGCCCCACTGGAAGACCAGGCCACCAGCACCATGACCTGATGTCACACTCAGTCACATTATCCTGACACTGAGCCAACCAGTCCTTGCCCTGTCCTAATAATGCCGAGCGCCGGGCTAGGAAGCGACAAGTATCAATTTTTAAGTCATCGGTTTACCTCGACCAGGGTTAGAACCCACGACCCCAAGATCTACCAACACGGGAGACGGATGCTCTAACTCATTCGGCCATCCCATCTGGTCACAATGAATCAGTCTATGGACAATGTATGTTTCAAGAACATCTAAAATAATGTTATCTGTCTTATTATTTAACCAGCATCATAACTTAATCTTATTAAACCAACATCATAATTAATCTTCCAACAATTAATAAAAGCAGGCAAGTTTGCATTAGGTTGGTTTATGCATTGATCACAGGCACAGCAAGACAAATAAGAGAAAGTGCATTGATTGATGGAATGTATTAAGTTTCACTTGGCTGTGTTAGCAAACCCAAGCTTTTATTTACACAGAATTTGGAGCGAGGCTCCTAAGAAAACCATTTGCAAAATCTTGCAGTCATGGATAGCCTCAACTGTTTTGTGCTCCTCTGATTGAGCTTGAAAACACAGAAGGGGGGGGGGCATTGGAGGCTAAATGTTTTTAATTTGCTGCAAAAATGAATTGGTAAGTTAGATCTTAAAGTTGCATAGTCCGTTGATGCATCAAATTTTCAAAACCAAAAAACTCACCTACATTTATTTTTACATATCTAACTTAGATACTGGTGGACCTATTAAGTATGTGTTGCCGCATAGAAGGGAACGCTGAGTGATGATGATTGGTGGTTACTTTACGCTGAGTTAAATTTAACCGAACCTGTTACTGCATAAGCCTATGGTGTCAGAGTTTTGGCATGCTTGCCAAAATTAAATATGCATGTTTGCACTTCAAGTATTTCAAAGGTTAGCCATTTAAAATGGAAGTTACTTCAAACTAAAGTCAGGTAGATTATAACAATCAATTTAAAATACTCATCTCAGGAAAATTACAGAAAGTTAATACCATCGGACTACGCAACTCCAAGGAATTGATAAGCAGTTACCACGAGACCTGGACACTGGTGCGGGAGACACCCCACAGAAGGGCGGTTGGGTGAGAAAATTGTTTCTGCGCATGTGTAAGATATGTGTGTAGCGTGAAGGAGGAGTGGTTTGCAGTGTGCACACCAGGGGGAGTGGCAGAGGTTGCGCTATAGGCCTAGGCCAAATCACATGCAATTATCGATCACCCCCAATTCTAAGAGCATTAATAGATGGATCCTTCTCTGAAGCAGGGTCCCACATATTTGGTGTCCATGTTACGATGGACATAATTGTTTTAATAGCAAGTCAAATAAATAGTGTTGCCGCTGTGTATTACGTATGCTAGAAATACTATATGTGTATTTAATTTATCCCACAAAATGTATCAACATTATGTTTATATGATTTTGTGCTAAAGTGAAAATGTGAAAATTGACATATTTACACATTCACATCAAAATTGATACAAACATTTGTTATTCAACTTTGTTTCAATGTTTTTCTTGTAAGACATACTTTTGTTTCCTTACCTGTAATCAATCCAATCTTGTTTGAATGTGTTCTTCCTGTAATGAGGGTTTAGTGGTGTGGTGATGGTGTAGGTGTGTGTGTTGGTGGTGTAGGTGTGTGTAGGGTGTGTGTTGTGGGGTTTAGGGATGTGTGTATGTTGGTGGTGTAGGTGTGTGTTGGTGGTGTAGGTGTGTGGTGGGGGTTTAGGGATGTGGTGGGGTGTAGGTATGTGTGTTGGTGGTGTAAGTGTGTGGTGTGTGTCTGTGGTGGGTGTGTGTGGTGGGGGTGTAGGTGTGTGGTTGATGTGTATGTGTGCGTGGTGACGGGTGTAGGTGTGTGGTTCATGTGTAGGTGTGCATGGTGAGGGTGTAGGTGAGTGGCGGTGGTGTAGGTGTGGTGTGTGTGTGTGGTGGGATTCTAGGTGTGTGGTGGGTGTGTGAGTTAGTGATTGGCGCAGAAGACCCGTCGGCTGCTGCCGCCTAGCGTGTAATCCGGCAAGAATGTCTCCCATTACCCAAAATAGGTTAAATTCAAGAGCTTTCAAGGCCTTGAAATGGGGCAAATGGGGCAAAGACTTGTCAGGCCTCGTAAGGACCATGTGACTTGTATTCATTAAAATGGAGCCAGATTACAAAAATCATATCAGGGCGGGTACCAACCTGCCAACCTGTGACAGTGCAAACTTATGGTGACTTTATAATGCTGCCCCACAGGTGGTTCCTATAGCAGTGTGGTACTGTTACGCGTTACTCACACTACGTATGTAGTACCGTGTGATGTTGCCTACATCAGTGTGGTACCGCGATGTCTTACGCACACTATGTATGTAGTACCGTGTGGTGTTTTACCGAGAGGCCTTACAGGCACTACGTATAAAGTACTGTGTGATGTTCCCTACATCAGTGTGGTACCGCGATGTCTTACACACACTATGTATGTAGTACCGTGTGGTGTTTTACCGAGATGCCTTACAGGCACTACGTATGTAGTACTGTGTGATGTTCCCTACAGCAGTGTGGTACCGCGATGTCTTACGCACTCTACGTATATAGTACAGTGTGGTGTTTCCTACAGCAGTGTGGTACCATGATGTCTTACATACACTATGTATGTAGTACTGTGTGATGATGCCTGCAGCAGTGTGGTACCCTCCTTATGTAGTATGCGTGGTATAACAGTGTGGTGCCGTGATGTTCTTGATGTGGGTTTAATTTCCATGTTACACATGACATTTTAAAGTAATCCTTAAATTGCATAAGATCAAAATCAAAAAGTGAAATAGTTGTTGTTCAACTCTGACAAATCCACAACATGTAAACCTTCATTTGAATATCGGGTTTGCTATTATTTGGAATGTTTTCTGTTATTATTTGGAATGTTTTCATTGTTGGCTTCCATGTTAAAAAAGTGGTTGACAGTTTCCAGAGAATGACCCAGATCCATGTAGTTTTCCTCTTCACTTCAAAGTTTGGAGGGAGGATGTGGGTGGGGGGGGGCCACTCATTTAGTGTCATTGCCGGGCACTCAGAGACAGGAAACTAAACACTCCGGCAACACCTGCCACCCAAACCCTTGATTCACACAAAAACGGGGGAGGAACCTGAGCAAGTTGGAGAGCTCACCTCGTTCGGGTGACGACGTCATTTTAGGTCCGGTTCAATTACCAAGGTCTATTTTATGTACGACTATGTAGTGAAATCACATAAATGACTGTGGAAAAATGAGTTTGGGCTAGTTTTACTATTGGAACATATCACCGAAAAGGACAAAATTATATTAAGATCCCAGGTTAGTGTCTGGATATTTAGTTTGGGAAATAATTTGTAAAACAACGTTAAAATATTAGTGCTTTATGGTCATGGACCAGGTTCCCTGTGTTAGTTACTGTGTTGCTATAACCAAACATCCACAGGACAATATGGGTACCTCCAGTCAGCCATGGGGTTATATGTAGGTCAGTGGCAAACCCTGTGTGACTGAACCCTGTCTCCTCACACACACACCCTTTATGGCCCTGTCACACTACGACGTGACTACGTCAGCGTAGGCACAACGTGAAAATAATTATATTACGTCGAAGTTATCGGCGTAATATGCAAATTCTGGACGTGAATGCCGCGTAGTTGACGTGAGCGTAACGTGAAAGTAACGTCGGCGTAACGTCGGCCTAGCGTAGTGGTAACGAGAGAGGTAAACGTGGGCATAACGACATGCGAGCGGGCTCGACATCGGGCTAGCATTACTCCAACGTAGCTCGAACGTCGGTGTAGCGTCATGACGTTAGCTGTAACGTGAAAACGTTAGGGGCGAGTCGTAATTGGTGACGTGACCGGGCGTTCGTGCAACGTGACTGTAACGTGAGCTCAACGTACGTAACGTAGTGACAGCGCGTGGCTGACGCGCGCGACGTGACCGTAACGTGACCGCGATAGGTTCAAAACACCCGTGTCAGGGGGATGTGTGTATATATAAGGCTGGACGTTCAGAACACGTTCAAATCACGTTCGGATGACGTCACAGACGTTACGAACACGCTAGCGGCTCGTCAATGACGTCAACTACGTCAATACACGTTCGCAACACGCTATAAACGACGTTATCCACGCGTCAGAGTATTGTTCGGGCGACGCTCCCTTACGTGCGAGCCCCGTTAACTTAACGCTGCCGATACGTTCCTCCCATCCTCGCCGTCGCTCTGACGTAATATAACGTGACTCTAACGTCATTTACGCTGGTTTAACGATCGCGGAACGTCTACCTAACGTCATTGTCACGTCATCCTGACGTAACGGCTTGACGTCGATATACGTAGAAAGTTTTGAACATGTTCAAAACCTTGACACGTGCCGACGTAACACGATGTAACATGACGTAGCTCGACGTCAGTCTAACGTCATTATGACGTCATAATAACGTAACCCAACGTACGACAACGTAATGACAAAATGTGATCACGTCAGGCTTACGTTGGCTCGTTACGTCGTAGTGTGACAGGGGTATTACATCCCTTTCATATGCAGTGGCCAGCGTACTGGGGTTTGGGGGTTAGCGCAGAGAGGGAGAACAGTTAGGTTTATTAGCTGTATTAGTATATATATGTTATCAATTATTGTTATCATCATTATTGTTATGTATTTTGCCATTATTAATGTCATATTATCCACATCATCATTGTCATTACTATTATCATTATTGTTATCATATTTCACATTATTTGTATTATTTATTTTTTTGCAATATCTGCATCGTTATTTCTATTATTTCTTTTATGTCTGTGTATATTATATACGTATATATATATGTATATGTACATCTAAAAATAATGCCAATGATAATGCCAATAATAAAGAAAATAAGAGGTAATAATAACGATAATAATAATGACAATAATAATTACGACAATAAAGTGATAATAATGCCAATAATAATAACAGTAATAATAATGACAATAATGAAATATTTCATAATTCAGATAAGGTCCGCAGTCAAATGTTTCAAGGGGCTGGGTGGTCCCAGCGACAGGAGGCCGGGATCTGAATAAGTGGCCTCCTACCCTACTACATATTATGCAAACTATTATTGCAATATAAACTGAAGAACTTTCCAATGTTCCTATTTCTATGGGTGACTGAAAGCTGATATTTTGATGAGTGGCCTCTTACCTTGCAACTATCTATACATAATATTATTATAATAAAACACTGATAAAGTGAAGAAGAACTTACTAAAGATAATAATTGTATCGATGACTGCATCACATGTTGCACATTGATCCTCCATTTGCTAATAACAAGTTGATACGTGGGTAGTATGTGCCTTCATAGGTGTGCGTGAAGTGCACTGTGATAGTTGGCCTGAGATACCTCATCCGATCCACCCTCACACCTATTCCAAGTGGCATAAGCCATGACACCTTCACCCGGTTGACACTCAGTGAGCTCAGCTGTCAGTGGAGGTGTAACCCACTGGCAACTATTATGCCCATATGAGCTTGCAATGTCCGGGATTAGAACATATAAACCGAAAAATGATGAGTCATTGCCCAAAAGTCGGGAAACCGCTGATCGACGGGAAATTCAAATCCATACACATACATAGATATACAGATATACTCCCAAGTAGTATAAACACTACCAGATACATTGGTTATTAATATGTGTATATGTGTGTATATAAAGTATATATGTATATATGCATGTATGGCGTACATGCATGTATGCATGTACGCCACACACAGGGGGGGGGGGGGTTACTAATACCCCTGTCACACTACAAGGTAATGAGCGAACGTGAGCCTAACGTGGTGATCTTTCGTCATTACGTTGATGTACGTTGGATTATGTTATTATGACGTCATAATGACGTTAGACTGACGTAGAGCTATGTCACATTACGTCGTGTTACGTCGAGTTACGTCAAGGTTTTTGACATGTTCAAAACCTTTGACGTAGTTCGAACATAAGGGTTTACATTCGCTGTATGTTCTGTACACATTCGGTGAACGTCAATGATGTTAAACCGACGTTATTAAAACGTTAGTCACTACGTTCAACTACGTTGCACTACATTGCACTACGTTGCACTACATTGCACTACGTTGACCCACATTAAACCCGGTGGAAACCTCCACGTGGCGTAATGGGAACATCAGGATAACATCAGGATAACGTCAGGATAACGTCAGGATAACATCAGGAGAACATCAGGATAATGTACGTTCAACATAGTTCAACGTTTCGCCATCAGGTAACGTAGTTCTGGCGATGGAATAACGTTCATAACATTCCATGAACGTAATGAAGTTGACCTCTCTCATTGAATGACGGTATCACTACGCTTTACCGACGTTACGCTCTCGTCCACTACGCTGCATCCACGTTCAACTTGTGCCCAAATTTGCATACTACACCGAGAAGTTCAACGTTCTTCACGTTCTCCTTACGTTGACGTCGTTACATCGTAGTGTGACAGGGCCATAAGTTAGAGCAGTGCATGCAGGGACCCCCTCCCCACCCTGCAGATGGGGGGGGGGGGAGGGAGATAGACTATGATGATACATACCTTTTAAAATGTGATAAAGTGTTCAATAATATATGTATATGTGTGTATATATGCATGTGTGTATATATGTATATATATATATGTGTGTGTATATATATATATGCATTCATATACATATGTATTCATATGTATACATATATATGCATGTATACACATATATGGAAACACATATCTTTGTTTGTTTCTGTTGTTAAGCATAAACCACCCACAAATATATGAATAGATTTATGTATATATAAGCATATGTATGTATATATAGATGTACATGTATATTCACATACATGTACATATATGGATATATATATATATGTATACTTGATTTCTCTATATATAATGCATAGATGTCTGTATATGTTTATACATATATGTATGTAGGTAAATATATGGATATACATATATGCATATATGTGCATGTATATTGGTCTATATATACGACCCAGTGCTGAAACTCCCGGCCTCCCGGCGCCATGACTCTCGGCCTCCAGGCACCGGGCTCCCTGGTACCGGCCTTGCCTTAAATAATATGAATAGAAATAAAAAGTGATAACTAACAATAAAATGAATAAAATATAAATACAATAATATTTAAGGTAAGTTTTCCTTAATGTTGTTGTACCAGCAAGAAAGCCATATTTGTAGTGATTATACATCAGATGCATAATCACAGTGAATTATTTATTATGTATATATATATATTGGTATGGACAAAATATATCTAAATGATGTACAACAGTCCCCTCGGGACCTCCCCCAGTGACAAGTGGAAGTATGTGAGTGGGCCACAGACCAGCATATACCCCCATGGTTGACTGGAGGAGCCCTATTGTTTGGGAGTTACTGCTACACCAACACAGTACTATCATGGGCAGTTCTGGCCTGTAGCCATTTGTTGTAACTAATGAATTATTTCCTAATATTCACTGTTAATTTACTCAAACCGGTCCCAACTAAATGTCCTGGAAATATTCAGGAAATTAGATATAATTCTTTGCTGTCTAGTGATGTATTCTAATATGAAAACATACCAAAACTCAGTGTTCCACAACCATATTTGTGAACCTCTGCATTAATCCTATATATAATTCGACCTTGGTAATTGAACCGGGGTTCAAATGAGGTATTTTAACCACTGTAGCCCAAACGAGCTAAGCTCTCCAACCTGTTGAGGTTGATGGTTCTTAGAGTTTCACATCCTGGCAACATCTAATGTCATATCAGGACGGGTACCAACTTGTGCCAGTGCACACTTATAACAACTTTATAATGCTGCCATACTGGGAGACCAGGATGCCAGCACCATGACCTGATATCCCACTCAGTCACATTATCCTGACACTGAGCCAACCAGTCCTTGCCCTATCCTAATAATGCTGCGTTCCTGGCTAGGAAGCGACAAGTATCCATTGTCATTGGTTACACTCGACCAGGGTTCGAACCCATGAACCCATGAGTTCGAATCCCACGATCTACCAAAACGGAAGACGGGCGCTCAACTCATTCAGTCATCCGTCTGGCCGTGAGGAGGAGGTACAAAGAACATTTATTGGTTCGAAGTGCCCACAACCCCCCCCCACGGGTTCAAAGATACACGATACAAGAAACAATATACACAATACAAAGAAGGTACAAGGAGGAATAAAGGAACAGGAACAGCAAAGGTTTATCGGCATGCGCTGTTTTGATTTGCACTTACCTAGAGCGAGACTCGAACCCGTTTTTGCTGCCATTCCGGCGTTAGTGCGCTAAGCATTAAGTGAAACTACCGAAAGGAAAGGCAATAAGGTGGTGTAATGGGATATGCATTGTGCAATAAACCTCATTAAGGAGCAACATAAAATCCACACAAGAACTGCTCTGGAAATTGAACATAAGTTAATCTCCTATTCATGAAGTTAAAGAGCTATATAGGAAACGCAAGCAGTCCAGACACTCACATATTGAGAAGCAAACTCTCAAACTGAGTATGAGCTGCTTATTGCCTTCGTCTTACAGGCATTATAAATGGCATCCATTGCAGTTTGCAATACCGCGCTCTTGGGGGGAAAAAAAGTGGCTTTTATAGGGAATATTGGCAATTGTGACTTTAAGGTCCCCGAAATTCAATTTGAAAATCAGGGCCTCCTTGTATGCAAAACTGGTTGGTTGTTGAAGTTTTAAATCCTGGCAACATCTAAGGTCATTCAGGACAAGTACCGACTTGTGACAGTACACACTCATGGTGACCTTATAGCACTGCCTCATTAGTAGTCCAGGCTGCCAGCACCATGACGTGATATCCCACTCAAACAATCCTGACACCAAGCCAACCAGTCCGTGCCCTATCCTAATAATGCCGAGTACCTGGCTAGGAAGCGATAAGTATCAATTTTGTATGTTGTTGGTTTGACTCAACCGGGAACTGAATTCCCGACCCACCGCACGGGAGGCCTGCGCTCTTCCGATTTGGCCACTGTGTCTGGTGTGTATGCAAGATGAATGTCAGATCTGGGCCATATCATCCATTAGTGTTGGGGGCGAGTGAAAGGGTTGGAGGCGGGGTTGGGGGGGGGGGACACACCCCTGTGCATTATTTTGTTTTGCACAGGGGCTTAACATATCCTTAAGACAGCCCTTCCTGTGAGTTAAGCCAATGCTGTATATGTCCCAATAGAAGCACACTACCCAATAGAAGCACACCCCCCATTTAAAGATTGAAAGCACGCACCCATTTACGATCATATTCAGACTGAATGCACATAAAATCCCACTTTATTTCAGAGGCACAACAAAAACAAATAAAAAATGTATGATCAGTTTCAGACTGGATACACATAAAATAAGACAATCCCTCTTTATTTCAGAGGCACTACAAAAACAAATTCATGAAATTCTTTAACTTTGAATAGACACGCATCCATGTGTCTGCACTTGCGCAGTGCGTGTCTATTGGAACATATACGGTATATGGACATTAGTAACTATCACACGCTGCTTTTTGATTCGCTGAAAGAATGCCAAGAAGGTGGTGGTGCAAGTAAATGGAGTTTATTATTAGATGATGAGAGAGACCCGAAGACAATCTCTAAGGTGTAAAGCAACAAGATAAAATAAGTGGATGGGTGGTTAGGCGGTATGTTCACTCAGGTGACCAGCCCAGCGGAAAGTGAGTGACTGCCGCGTTGAGGGGGGGGGGGGGGGTCTGATGGGTAGAACAGCGACAAAGCTGGCAGCCAATCAGGAGGCGGTAGGTGAGATGACCCAGGAGGTGGGTGGAGGGAAGGTGGTGCCACTTGTCTTCGATGTCCAATCTAATGTAATTTGATCAATTGTGGATAATGTGAATTAAATTCTAAATTAGTCATTCGACTCGACAGGGAATATATGAGCTTTACACATATATATGTAAAAGTCAATATTATTCTTATCAAATGCCTTAAAGTAGTTTTGTTCATGTCAGCAATGGTAATCTTCATTTAGGGTAATCATTTCCTATAAAGGGGGTATAATGACGTCACGAGACAACTTCCGATGGCCAGATTCGATTACATACGAAAGGCTTGCAACTGTCTACATTGTGCTTATTTACCGATTTGTTGGTTTTTTGTCACTGTTTTGAGCAGTTTGGCCTCCAAAGTTGTTGTTAAAGTGCTGTAAAGTCAGTACATTGAGCACTAGCAGTATGACTTCAAAGGGTGTTGCTAAAGTGCCATATGTTGACACATTGGATGCGCTGTCAAAGAATTGGTCGTAATGCATAGCATTACGTTTGATGTGAGGAGAGGAAGAGACCCTCCCCCGCGCTCTCGCGCTGCCCTTTCACCTCGCCCGATGCCGCCGCGCACCGCCACCTCCCCCCGGCCCCTGTCGCGCAGCATTCGCGCCTCACCCGACGCCCGCTGCTCGCCACCTCTCGCCCTCCCCCGGGCCGGCAGCATTCACACCTCACCTGCTGTCGCCCGCCCCCTTTCCCTTATAAGGTCACCCCCCCCGGCCTCCCTCAGGCACTCGCCCTCCTGCCGCCTTCCAGCTCTCTTCCCATTTCTCTTTGGGCCTACCCCCACCTCGGACCGCTGCTACACAATGCCTCGGGGAAGAGGAAACGGACGCAAGGGCTCCCGGGCGGCCGCCCACGGCACCCCGGGGCCGGCTTCAACCCCACGGCGGGACGAGTCCTGGGCCTCCGCCCCGGCGTCGCCCTCGGACCCCACCTCGGGCGCCGAAACCTCGGCCATACTGGAGGCGCTCCAGCGTCTCTAGCTCGAGCAGCGTCAGACTGCCGCCGATATCCATGCCCGGATCGACGGCCTGGAGGCCGGAGGGGCTCGGCCCGCCCCCGAGGTGACCTCCCCTGCACCCAGACGCCAAACCGCCTATACTGCCGCGCCCGCCCGCCCACCTCGGGCGCGCGCTCCGGCCGGAGCCCGGCCCCCGCCACCGCCTCTGGTGCCCCTGCCGGGGGCCGCTCAGCCCCAGTATGAGCGCTACCATCACCTCGGGACCCAAGCCCCAGCTCACCCGTCGCCGGCCTACCACGAGGAGCCGACGCACCACACCCCGGCGTCCGCGGCCGACGCCGTCCGGGAAATCCTTGCCTCTGCCGAGGCGCGGCACTCGGTCAGGCTGCGAGGGATCCCGGTCGAGTACATCTTTCCTTCGGACCTGGTAGAGAGGGGGCCTGAGAGGAAGTCGGTGAAGAGGGGCGAGGCAACCAAGGACGAGTATAGCCTCGCCCTTCTCACCCTGATTGACCACCCCGACTTCCCGGCCCACTCCTTCCAGGGCCTACACCACCATCACCTCACCGTGCTCAGGGACGTCCTCCTCTACCCCTGGCCTACCGTCCGCCGCTACTCCGAGACGGTGTTCACATGGATAGCGGACGGGAGGCTCCCCCAGGGGTGGCACGACCCGGTCACCCTCGACCTCCTAAGGGTGCACCCTCCCCGCCCCTCAGGCCGCCCCGGCAGCAGCGGTCCCCCGAGGTGACGACCCTCCCCGAGGCACACACTTGCCCCGAGCCCAAGTCGACGCCCGCACCGCCTACGACAGGCACACCCACGGGGCCCCCTGCCCGGCCTGGAACCGCGACCCCGCCTCGTGCGATCGGGCCCCCGTCGGGGAGGCCCACGGCGAGGCGGGGGACAAGCGCCGTCACGTATGCGCCTACTGCGCAAACGTGAGGCGCATACTAACTATGCACTGCGAGGCCGGCTGCATAACCAAGCAAGCCCGTGAGCGCCAGACCCCCCCACCTCGGCGGATTTTTGATCCGCCGGCCTCCCCCCGGCCGGCCCGGGGGGCCCTTCCCGGCGCCTCACCCTCACCACTGCCGACAGCCCCGCGACCTCCACCGACAACCTCCCAGCGACCACCGATCGCAGCGCCGCCCAGTCCCAGCCGGGGATCATCACCTCGGGCCTCACGCCTCGGACCACATCCCAGCCCAGCCTCACGAGGAACCCTCTGCCGCCGACCCTCACGACACCGCCTTCAACAACCCGCCCGCCCAGACCCCGACCACCACCCCACCCAGCCCTGAGGACTTCGCTGCCCCCCTGCTCGACCCTCGTCGGACCTCCTCACCGGATCCCACCAAGGAGCGGGCCTCCTCCTTTTTGGCCGCCCGCTCCCTCAGGTTCAGGCAGTACCCGCTATGTGGCGCCACTGTACTTCGGCAGCCACAAACCAGGTAGGCCCAGTGGTGGCTGTAGTGTGCTTGGTATACGACAGGGGGAACCATAGGTGGTGTCAAGTGTAATCCAAGATGGCTGACCACTTAGTGTTGACGTCACATACACTCCCTCTATACATTGTTAAATAAGGAAAGGCTTTCTTTTGGTTTGCGTAAAATAAGTATTTCGATAATTAGGAAACCGAGCTAGTATTTTATATTGTTGTTTTCCCATACACCCATGACAAGAAGCCAGCAAGTAAAGACAAGAACACATATAGTGATATAAATACAAATTAAGACAATATGAACTGATATGAAGTGATTCTACTTTTCTTTAAAGTTATCTCGATATGTTAGACTACGTCAGTTCATAAGAAGCTTGAGATAATGTGTCAACAGTAATGCATATCCTGCCTGCTCTTACCATTGTAGTAGATCTCTGTTCCAAATTAGTCAAACCATAATAAGCAATCATGGGCTTACAGTGCGAAGCTGCAGTGCTTTGGTCACATTGCTAGAAAGGAGGATGACAGAATGGCGAAAACCATAATAATAAAACAGTTATATAGCGCCCGATCCAGCAAGGCGTTCTCAGGCTCTTTACATAACAAAGAAATATACAGGAAAATAAATTTCACCTAGTTAAAAGCAGATTTAAACAAATGTGTCTTAAGACCTTTTTTAAAAGCACCAACATATTTAAAATCTGTGATATATCCTGGCATAATGACTGGGATGATAGACAGTACACGACATAGAGGACAACCTCAAACTCGAGGCCGTAATCGATTAACACGGCCCGGGTGACTCCGGTCACCCGAGTCATCAGAATTTCAAATATAACACCGTGAGTGGAGTCGACAAATACATGTGCCGTGTGCAAAACGACCCGACCCCAGTAACCCACCTCTTGGCTGGGGTTTGCTAGGAGTGATGACGTCACATCTGTGCTGGTACCTGTAGGATAACCGCTACCAGTACAACTCCTACATGTTGTTTTAATGCTTTTTTTTTTAATAACCCAGATTGTCAGCTTCTACAATCATAAAATACTTTAAATCCTATTTTGCTGTACATATATCGGTTATTGAAAAAAAATATTAAGTTTAGATTAAGCCACCATTTTGTCCACCCCAAGCGTATTCGTTTATTCAACCCGAGTCTGTAGGTTGTGCACATGGACCAAAAAGTGGCTCGGGTGACCCAAGTTGATTAATCGATTACGCCCCAAGGGTTTGATAGTGTAACACAGCTCACAGGCATAAGAAGGATGCCCATACTAATTCAACAGGCATGTGATAGCAAACCCTGATGATGAACAGTCATGAATATTGTCGATGGGACAAACACGCCCTGATCGACCACCATCAATAAACAATCCAAACAATTAGTTCAACGGTACGCACATTGTGGTGCTATATTTATGATAACACTAATTAATAAGCCATGTGTTAGCCGTGATAAGCAACATCCAGCTGACGATATACACACACAACTTACTGATCTATTATGCTTTATTATGTCTCACCCACCACAGGGAAATACTGAACATAGACCGTCACAAAGTACTATACTGAACGCTTCATATTGGTCTTGGATAAATGCTATATAATTGATTTTTAATATAAAACAATGATGTCTGGGTTCTATCTTTGTGAAGAGTTCAGATGCAAAATCCTGTCAATGCAAAATCTGAAAATTGAATTTTTTTTTTTTAATTACCTGAGAGTAATATTAATTCTCACTAATTCCATGTTTCTTGTGATGAAATGGTCATGGAGCAATGAACAATAAAATAGGAAGCTAAAATATGAACCATTTGAAGGTTTGACTCCAATGTTTATCTCAATTTTTTGATTGGCGTGTATGGGATTTTGTGCCTGAACTCCTCATGTATACTGAAATTAGTAATTCGATAGTGACACGTTCTACAAGCTACCGAACTACACAGAACGAATACTGTTAAATACAATTCAATAAGGCAGGTGCAAGACTGATATGACGTAGTATTTTTTTTTTTTTTATTATTTTTTTTTTTTATTGACGAGGTATTTACTCTGCCCATAACGTATAAGCTCCTGTCAGGGTGCTTGTTTTCAACGCTGGACAGCTGTGGCGCTGTCTTGATCTGTTCCTTTGCCCCGGAGTGTTTACCTGTGTCTGCTCGGGTCAGCCTTCTGCAATTTTGGTTGTTAGTAATAGCCTATGTTAGTTATTTTGTAATTTTCCAGTTTTTTTTGTGTCTAGTCTGAGTAATGATACCTTAGCCTACTATGTACATCTACTTGGGTGACATGCAGGCTTGCGGGAGAGGATCCCGTTCCATTCAGATTTTTTATATATTTGTTACAGCATCCTTTCACCTAACCCCTGTCCTTAGATAGTGCACTCGTGTGCTAGAACATACTCGGACCCTTTAGAACTGTGGCCAGGTGGGATGGCTGTGTTGTTTGCCTAGCCATTTTATATTTCAGGGTCAGATACTCAATAACTGGCTTGTGAAGACGAATTGTGGAGGCAGTTAAATTATTGGTTCGAAGTTGACATCATATCGCACTGCATATGACCCGAAGTATTGGTCATATGCAGATATCTCGGTATTTGTAAGGTTAAGTCATTATGGTTAATTGGTTGATTGTTGGCATTTTACGTCCTGGCAACATCAACTATCATATCAGGATGGACACCGACCGACTTGTGACAGTGCATAATGATGGCAACTTTACAGTGCTGTCCCACTGGAAGACCAGGCTGCAATAACCATGGCCTGATATCCCACTCAGTCACATTATCCTGTCATAGAGCCAACCAGTCCTTGCTCAATCAGGTACAGTGTCTGAACTGGGCGGCGGTGGCGCCACTATCGGTATCCCGTAGTACAGTGGAATTGCATTAGTTAATTATATTCCCATAATAAATGATGTAACACAGATATAGAACTAAGGTGGCTGGTCTCTCTCTCTCGCTCTCTCTCTCTCTACATACGTTGTAGGTTATAGCACTTTCCTTCAGTCTATATGTAGAGGGGGCATAGCTGGTGTTGTTATATATATATATATATATATATATATACATATGCAACTGTTTCAAAAGGTGCTAAGCAATATGGGACAAAACTTTGTCCATTGTAATGACCAACATACTATATGCTCATGCATTTGCTCAGGATAAACTGATTTGTTTTTTATATGTTGTTTCATAATCCCAATAGAATACATATTGATTCGAAGCAAATGTCCTAGTGTTTTCAGTGTAACCGTTTCTCTGCTGTTTTGTGTCAATTGTTACAACGGACACAAAAAAGAAAAGAGTTATCACCTTTTGAGACAGGCTCATATACACCATGTTGTGACCAAAGCATCCTGCTTGGTTGCAATACCTTCATGATCCTCTGCCCATAACGTATCATGTTATGGGCATCCTCAGCACTGTAGGGCCTTGATCCTACCTTGTGTGGTCAAGTCACAGTGAGACAAGGAGTGGTATAATAGTGCTTTATTTTTCTCTCAATAATATCTTAGCGGGAGAGTGGCATAGTTCAAGGTTCAAATTCAGAATTACTCAGGCGTTCAACCCAATGAATGTCTGTCTCTTTTCTTAGTTGCGGGGTTGGTGGGAGCGAAATGTGCAGAGCGGCCTGATCCTGCATGTTCATGTCGAGGTGGCGAGTGACAGTTTGAACCCAGGATTACTTATTTAAATATAAACGTGTGTGTACATTGATCATGGGGAAATAAAATATGTTATTATTATTATTATTATTATTATTATTATTATTATATCAGAGGCTAGAGGAGTAAGAGAACGCTAGGTGGCGGCAGTAGTCACGGGTGTGGGTTCGAAACTGGAAAAACGGTCATGTGTCATGTATGGGAATACCGCTAGGTGGCGCCATCAGTGTCACTTCCTTAAATGGCATAAGGTGAGTAGTTCGATCGACTCCTTGACACGCCGAGTCTTACTCAACATGTCGAATGCAAGTGGGCCATCTACCTGAAATGCCAATGGCAGTTGGTTGGTTGTTGGAGTTTTACGTCCTGGCAACATTTAAGATCATAGCAGGATGGATGAGTGTAGCGTAGTGTTTGTTTGTTGTTGTTTTACGTCCTAGCAACATCTAAGGTCATATCAGGACAGGTACTGACTTGTGACAGTGCGCACTCATGGCGACTTTATAGTGCTGCCCCACTGGAATACCAGGCCGTAGGCGCCATGACCATGTATCCCACTCAGTCACATTATTCTGACACTAAGCCAACCAGTCCTTGCCCTATCCTAATAATGCCAAGCTCCAGGCTAGGAAGCAACAGGTATCAATTTTTAAGTCATTGGTTTGACTCGACGGGGTTCGAACCCACGATCCCACCATCTACCAACACACGAGACGAGCGCTTTAACTCATTCGGCCATCCCGTCTGCGTAGTGAGTTGCTCTAACCTCCTCAGGCGAAATCGCAATTACGCAGTTAGACATGATTAGGTTGATTGCATCACGGAACCGAGATAGCCTAATGGTTAGGATGCACGCCCTGGAATGGCAGCAGTGTGAGCTTGAGTCCCGCACAATGGTCCCATTTGTTTGCGATACCTCCATATTCAACATACACATCCCCTCCGCTCAAGATAGCTTGTGCTATGGCCTAATTACCTCCCAACCCACATCCTTCCCATCTTCCTCTGCTTCCCGAATCTCTCTCTATGTCTGCAGTGCCACCTAAGGGCCTGTTTCTCCCTACTTCCGGTTCCGGCGCCGGCCATATCCGGTGTGCAAATGGACTGCGCATGTGTGAACTGCTCTTGGTTTATTAAATATTGCGTGTCGTTTGCGCAAATCAGAGTAGACAGCTACAAGATTGTTTGTTTTGTTTGTTTGTTGCTGCTTTACGTCCTAGCAACATCTAAGGTCATATCAGGATGGGTACAGACTTGTGACAGTGCACAATCATGGCAACTTTATCGTACTACCCACTGGGATATGAGGCTACTGGCAGCATGTCCTGATATCCCACTGAGTCACATTATCCTGACACTGAGCTAACCAGTCTTTGCCATATCTTATTAATGCCGAGCACCTATCTAGGAAGTGACAAATATAAATTGTTAAGTCATTGGTTTGACTTGACCGGGAACAGAACTCCCGACCTTCCACACGCGAGACCCCCACCGTTTACCAATTAAGCCACCGCGCCCGGTCACAGCTACAAGAAAGCAATGAATGACATATGGACTGAATGAGACATTGACCCAGTTCCACCATCACCTTCAAAATGTAGATTGTGAGTTTACAAAATTCATGAGTGTCCATTGACACAAAATTGATTGTATGCTTTACATGTAAAAGCGATGGTTTGAACAAAAATAAAAATTTCTCGCCGTGAATATGGCCTATGCTGCCGACACGGCGTAAAGCAACCACCAATCAATCAATCAATCAAAATGTAGACTGTGTGTAATTAGCATATCATGCCTTCTCTTTCCGGCCCACCAGGCGGGATGGCCAAATGAGTTGAGTGTCGACCTCCCGTTTTGGTAGATCGTGGGATTCGAACCCACGGGTTCGAACCCTGGTCCACTCAAACCAATGACTTAACAATTGATACGTGTTCCTTCCTGGCCAGGCACTCGGCATTATTAGCATAGGGCAAGGACTGGTTGGCTCAGTGTCAGGAAAATGTGACTGAGTGGGATATCAGGTAATGTTGTGCTGGTGGCGTGGTCTCCCAGTGGGGCAGCACTATAAAGTTGCCATGAGTGCACACTGTCACAAGTCAGCACCCATCCTGATATGACCTCAGATGCTGCCAGGATGTAAAACTCCAACAACCGACCAACTTCTCTTCCCATTTATTTCAAACTACACCGGACTGACGATGGTCGAGTGCTTAGGGAGTCCACTTTCCATAAGATTTGTTTGTGTGTTGTAGTTTTACATCATTCGGCCATCCCGTCTGGACGGTGTGGTTAGTGAGTACTCATTGAAATTGTATGATAGTAGCTGACGAGAGAAATGTTGGTATTATGGTCACGTGGTAGGGCATAACACAGCAGCTGTTGGGAAAGCTCCGACAATTCAGGTTGACATCATAATCTGGAAAAAGGAAAATATGCTGTCCACTGCTGGGACTTTAGGCATTTGCTATACACATGACACAAATAGGACAAACCAGTTTCGATGTACATCATTCATAATACCAGCACCTTGAATAAACACATATATACCAACACAGATATCTGTATAATATATATTTTCAGCAGTACAGTGAGTGGCGGTTACAGTGTGAAAGGGGGGGTGGTGCCCCCTCTGAGTTGAGGTGGGGAGGCTGGAGAAGTAGATGACTATGAGAGACTCCCACCGTCCATGGAGCCGAGTGATCGATGAGGGAGAGGAGGGATATTCCGGGTTATTATACTTGTATAATTCATATACAGCATATATTGTGTAGGTCCATGATAGCTTTAACCTGCACACAGGTTAAAACTAGGCTCAGTATCTCCAGTGTGTGTGGCGCAAGGGGGGGGCACCCGTATACAACTCCCCGACAGCTGGGGGGGGGCACTCCACCAATGCGCCAATGAAGGAAATAGCAAAGCATATATGTTCCCTTAGCATGTATACTCGTATAATGCGCTATACATCAAATTCATGCTGGTATTATGAATGATGTATATCGAAACATGGCGTTCTCTGTGGCCGAGTGGTTAGAGTGGCTGACTTTTTTCTAGGTCAGACTCCTAATCTGAGGGTCGGCGGTTCGATTCCCCGTGCCCCCAGCTCTGCCAATTTGGATTTCCACCGCTGTGTATAACTTACAGCGTCATCAAAGGCCGGTTGCTCTCATACCATGTCTATGTGGTGTGGGAGGTTAAAAATCCCTTGGGTCGGTAAAAGTGTAGGCTCGGGCTTTCTATTGACCAGCAGTGCAGTGGGGAAGACCAGTCATCTATGAGACTGAAATTTCCCCTGCTTAAACAACTAATGGACCAAAAAAAACAACAACAAAAACTATATTCAGAGACCATGGATATATCTAAAGTTCTCTGCTATATTCCGGGACCTATTTTGGGAGATCGGGGGACCCGTGGGGTCATGGGTTCGAACCCTGGTCGAGTCAAACAGTGACTTAAAAATTGACACTCGTTGCTACCTAGCCAGGCGCTCAGCATTATTAGGATAGGGTAAGGACTGGTTGGCTCAGTCTCAGGATAATGTAACTGAGTGGGATATCAGTTTATCAGTTTATGGTGCTGGTGGCCTGGTCTCCCAGTGGGGCAGCACTATAAAGTTGCCATGAGTGCGCACTGTTACAAGTCGGTACCCATCCTGATATTACCTTAGATGTTGCTAGGACATAAAACAACAACAAACAAACAAGGTATATTCCGGACCAGTGCACGGTCCCATTTCAATATAGTGCCACCATCTGGTGGAATCCATCTGTACCATTATGCGGTAAACCATATCGGTGGCGCTATCTAATGGTGGAGTTAACAACACTTGCGGTTACTTGACTCAAAATGGATGCCACTCTGGTCAAAATGATCAAAGTTAGTAAAAAGACATCAAAATTAATATGAAATGTGTATGGAAGGCACAACGTCACTTGCGCTATTAACAACCCATACATGGCAAAGCATCACTGGAGTACGATGATGCACATTGGCAGCGCTGATTAAAGCTGCATAGTCCGATGAACCATCACATTTTCAAAACTAAAGCACTAACCTCGATTTGATTTTGCATATCTAACTTAGATACTGATGCACTTATATTGAGCATTTGTTGCCACATAGAAGGGAATACTGAGTCAATTTAATAGAACATGTTACTGAATAAGTCTATGGTGTCAGAGTTTTGGTGTGCTTGCGACAATTAATTTGACATGTTTGCACTTCAAATATCTCAAAAGTTAGCGATTTAAAATAAAGTTACTTTAAACTAAAGTAAGGTAGATAATAACAATCAATTTAATATATTTATCTCAGAAAATATATTAAATTGAGCGAAAATATATTAAATTGAGTGAAACTCAAAACCATCGGACTATGCAACTTTAACAGATGAATAGTGATCAGAACGACTCTAAAACTTAAACACCATTTGGTATTACATATAGATATATGTGTGCTATGTAATATATATTATATAAATATAATAGCACAGCTACTTAAATTATTTCATGTCAATTCCATAACCCCTTAGACACTAATACACAAAGTGAATTAAAATACATATTAAGTCAACATTTCTTGTGATGAAATGGTTATAGAGCAATGAACAATGAACTAGGAATGACAAAAATAACCTTTGTGAGGCTTGACTCCAATATTTATCTCAATTTTTGGATTGGTGTTTTACGGGGTTTTAAACCTGAACTCCTCAGATGCAGAAATTGTGAAATATTAGAGTAGTGCAGTTAGAACTGGAAGAGCTGCAAAGATAGTGCCAGGGTACAGGTAGCAGGGAACGATGTAAGAAGCCCTTATACGGTACTGACGATGGCTGTGTAATATATGATCACTGGAAGTCGATATGCAGCGACTACATGAATCTGCATCTCATAAGTGCAACATGACTCCACCTAATTAAGGACACGCGGAATCACGTGGTACCAAATTGGATGAGATAATGAGGAAAGTATGAGACAAAACGGGAAATGGGCCCCATTGGGAAGGAGACAATGCTGTAGACGAAGCCAAAGACAACCATTCTTCGAATAACCCCTCTATCCTGTATGAAGTCATATGTAAAAATCTGAATTCAGAGAACAACTTAATTTTGACATCTCTGATGCTGCTTCGTCAGATGTTTAAAACATGTTAATTATGATTATTCAAGAGGGACTTACCACAAACAAGTGAAAGAAAAACTACTTTCATCCCATTCTTGGGTGTTCTGTTTGACTATCTCCTCTGAACGTCTAAGAGAAAATATTGTCTAGCATGCAGAAATATTGGATTAACACATAATTCGGAGCAATTCATATCTGTGCTTATCTGTTCATTGTAGGTAATTGTAATGGGGGCTCCGGTTTTCTGTTTGGAGAAGGTGCCTTGAGCAGCCCACAGTTGCAGTGAGTAGTGACGAGCAGCCTCAACCATCCCTGAGCAGCTCTAAGAAGAAAATCCCAGCAGCACTGCGTAGAACTGAGCAGCACCTCTCAAGTAACCCTGGACAGTTCTATTAAGCTCTGAACAACTTCAAGCAGATTGCAGCTACAGTGATCAGCATTGAAGAGCACTGAGCAGCACTGAGCAACACTGAGCAGTTCCGAGCAGCACTGAACAATTCTGAGCAGTTCTGAGTAGCTTTGAACAGGGTTGAACAAATCGGAACAGCTCTGAACAGAGCTGGGAAGCACTGAACAGCTCTATCCAGCTTTGGGCAGCTGTGATCAGCTAAGGGCAGCTGTAATCATCTCCCAGCAGCTGTGCGCATCTCTGAGCAGCTGTGAGAATGTCCGAGCACCATTGAACAGCTCTGGACACCATTGGCCAGCTCTGAGAAACTTTGAGCAGCTAGAAGCAGCTCTGAGCAGCTCTGAGCCGCATTGAGCATTTCATTGGGCAGATTTGTGTAGCTAAAGGCATCTTTATGCAGCACTGAGCAGCTCTGGGAAGCTCAGACCAGATCGGAGCAGCTCGGAGTAGCTCGGAACAGCTCGGAGCAGCTCGAAGCAGCTCGGAGCAGCGAGGGGTAGCTCTAGGTAGCACTCCATGGGTTTGAGTAGCTCTGGGCATCATTAAACAGCACTGAGCAGCATTTGGAAGCACTGATAAGCACTAAACAGCACAGGTATGTGTGAGCAGCTCTGAATAGCTACTCTGGACACCTACGACAAACTGTTAGCGGGTCCAAACACGGCTGTTTACTTTGACATCATGAACTATTTATGTGACAGTTGATTCCAAAAACAACATGAAAGGGAGCTAACTAAGAAGTCATGCCTTCCCCGCCAGTAAGCCCTTAGTACATGTTTCATGTTAGTCCTGTCATAACTCCCGTCCAATAAAGCGTCGGCCACAGACATTCAGATAGTAAGCATCCTAACATTTTACTAGATATTCTCATTGCAATCTTCCAATACCGGAAGTCTGTGGTTTGTAGAATTAAAGCTACATAATTTGATGAAAGCAACATTTCTTTTGTAAACCAACGCACTTACTAAGATTTAATCTTTACACATCCAACTCAGATAGTGATGCACTTTCTCCTTAAGCATTTAGTGATGCATAGCATGAATACTAAGTCAATTTGATAGCACCCTGCGACTGCTGAAGGCTATGATAGTTAGCATTATGCTGAGATGTTTTCCATTAAACAATCTTCAAGGTTAATGCTTCAAAAAGAAAGTTGCGTAAAGCTAAAATGAAATTAATTAGAATGATAAGCATAATATAGTTATCTAAAATACATTGCAGAAAAGCAAAATCCTCAGACTATACAATGTTAAGCAATTTGCTGTTCAAGACCCCTTCAATATGCTAAAATTGGCATAATCCTTATTGAGCTTTAACTTCTGGAGACTTTGTGACTTCGAAATCCTACCTCTGGAATTAATATCAGTTATTATTTCGTAGCAATAACAGGTCCTGGGGGCATTTTAAATGTGTGTCCTATTCAGCAAACTCTCTCCGCTCATTGTTAGCACACGTCAGGTTTGAAGTGAAATCAGTGATCTTATAACAAACTTTGTATTAAATAAACCAATTGGGTTGAGATTCTGCCATATTTATTAAGTGGTGTTTGGTGAATTATACAAATATAAAGTAATGGTGAGTGAATATGTATTCTGGGTAGGGGGTCAGCCACAGTGGAAAAATGTATTCGCATTCGCAAAGGAACCCTGGTCAGGAGCCAATTTGCTGTGGACCAGGACGACTGGAGCGCCACGGTGAGCGCTGGCCTAACTAAACAGGCTGTGAGTTGGTCTCACTCTTCCCGGAATGTTTCTTTAATGAGGCAAAGCGAATAGTCCCTTGCGAGAGAACTTATTAAAAGACTCAGCCCGACTCCATCATTTGATATATGCTCCAATTAGTGACAATTTATAAAGACTATTGCTTTTGAAAGAGATCTCAAATAGCTCACAAATTAATGCCCAATACTCTAATTCTAGCCTCACTTTGGCCAAGCGTGCCCCTTAGCGGCCAGATGGGGAGGTAGAGGAGTATTCGAGTGGGTACTCTTCTTGTGGCTTTTAACAAGTCTATCACCATAAACAATAGCTTTTCAACTATTGTATAATACCAATCAGAACCACGAAACTATCGGACCATTTTTGGAGCTTGGCTAAGGTGCAAAATGAAAGTATATCTAAATTTGATCCTATATATTGAATTGAAATGCTGGTGTATTTATTAATCTTTTTTCTTTGCTCTGGAGGAAGAAACACTACGTTGATTTGATAGAACATGTTGCTGCTGAAAACTATGGTGTCAGAATTTAGACAAACATGCACAAATTGGGTTAAATGAGCGGGTGGCGCTCATTTGCTGTCATTGCTGGGGGTGCAGAGAACAGGGAAGCAGCCCCTCCCACATGCCACTTACACCATGTCCTGTGATTGTGATGAAAATGTATGTAGTTCTCATCTCACTATTATTAAGTATCATAACTTCACTTGCATGTCGGGCCTTGTTACCGGTCACTCACAGCTGCTTCCTAGCCAGGCTCTCGGCAAGTCAAACATACACCCCATATCAGTGACTACTCAGCCAGTCACCCTGCCTTTCATGAAAATAAAGTTGTGTTATTCCCACCTCCTGCTTCTGACTTCTCTGTGCCCCGGGTAGCGATGAAGTTGGCGTGTCTTCATTTCAAATATCTCCAAATTAACTAATTATCTTAGTTTTAATACTTCAAACTATTAATTTTCAAAGATCCTTCTATGATCTGCGAAAGATGTGAAGTGTGATGCGCGAAAAGGAGGAAGGCAAGACAGGGGTGGAAAAAGAGACGTTTATTGAGCGCCTCAGGAAATACAGAGGACAGGTTAGATACAATGGTAGAAAGGTAGGCGGCTCATGAGGAGCAATGCAATATGACATGTAAACAGGGGCTCATAAGGAGCAATGCAATAATGAGGATAAAGGGCTCATAAGGAGCTGGTAAGAGAGTCAGTGTGGGGCTCAGATGGGTGACGGGGAAGAGAGGTAAATAAGGAAGAAGGATAAAATGATGATGAGCGGAGTAACTAAGGAGCAGAGTTCAAAAGTCAGTGGAGTGAGGGGGTGCCGAGGAGCCCTCCACCAAAAGTAGGAGAGGGCTTGAGGCGCGCCCGAGGTGATGATCCGAGGCGGGGGTCCGGGGGTGGAGGTCTGGGCGGAGAAAGCTGGCGGCGCGCCCGAGGCGGAGCAGGTGGGGCGGGCCGGCCGAGCGGTGGGCCGTGTCGGGGGTCAGGCTCCCTCTCGGGGCGGGGAGTGTCAGGGGCCTGCATCGACAGGGAGCGGGCGGCCAAAAAAGGGAAGGCCCGCTCCTTGGCGGGATCCGGTGAGGAGGTCCGACCAGGGTCGATCAGGGGGGCAGCGAAATCCTCGGGGCTGGATGGGGTGGTGGTCGGGGTCTGGGCGGAGTTGAAGGCGGTGTCGTGAGGATCGGTGGCAGAGGGTTCCTCCTGAGGCTGGGCTGGGATGCGGTCCGAGGTGTGATGCCCGAGGTGATGATCCTCGGCTGGGGCTTGGCGGCGCTGCGTTCGATGGTCACTGGGAGGTTGTCGGCTGGGCTTGCGGGGCTGTCGGCAGTGGTGGGGGTGAGGCGCCGGAGGGGTCCCCCCGGGCCGGCTGGGGGAGGCCGGCGGATCAAAAATCCGCCGAGGTGGGGGGGGTCTGGCGCTCACGGGCTTGCTTGGTGATGCAGTCGGCCTCGGAGTGCATAGTGAGTACGCGCCTCACGTTTGCGCAGTAGGCGCATGCGTGACGGTGCTTGTCCCCCGCCTCGCCGTGGGCTTCCCCGACGGGAGCCCGATCACACGAGGCGGGGTCTCGGTTCCAGGCCGGGCAGGGAGCCCCGTGAGTGAGCCTGTCGTAGGCGACTCGGGCGTCGACTTGGACTCGGGCGAAGTGGGGGGCTCGGTGTGGAGGGTCGGGTTGGCGGGGTGCGATGGCGGTAGTCTGCTGAGGTGGCATGGCTATACATTCGAGCCTAAGGAGGTTCAGGGCCACTGGGTCGTGCCACCCGTGGGGGAGTCGGCCGTCCGCGATCCAAGTAAACACCGTCTCGGAATAATGGCGGACGGTCGCCCACGGGTAGACGAGGTGATCCTGGAGGACGGTGAGGATGTGGTGATGTAGTCCGGGGGCGGAGTGGGCGGGGAAGTCGGGGTGGTTGATGAGGGAGAGAAGGGCGAGGTTGTACTCGTCCTTCGTCGCTTCCCCCCTCTTCACCGACTTCCTCTCCGCCCCCCTCTGCACAAGGTCAGAAGGAAACACATAATCGACCGGGATACCTTGCCGCCTCACTGAGTGGCGCGCCTCGGCGGAGGCCAAGATCTCCCTGACGGCGTCGGCTGCGGATACCGGGGTGTGCTGTGCAGGCTCCTGGTGGTAGGCCGGGGATGTCGGCAGGGGAGCATGGCCGCCGATGTGCTGATACCGCTCGTACTGCGGATGGGCGGCTCCCGGCAGGGCTGCTGGCGGCGGCGGCGGCGGCCTGGGACCCACCGAGGCGCGCGCCCGAGGTGTGGCGGCCGGGGCGGCCCGATGTCTGGGCGCGGGGGAGGGCGCCTCGGCGGTGGGCCGCGCCTCCCCGTTCTGCATGTCGTCGATCCGTGCGTGTAGGTCCCGTTGATCCAGCCGCATGCGCTTTAGTTCCTCCAGGATGGCGTCGATGCCCGAGGTGTGTGAGGTGCCCGGCGGTGAGGGGGTCGCCGGGGCGGTGGGGGATGACTCGCCCCGCCTCGGGGTTGTAGCCGGTCCCGGGGTGCCGTGGGCGGCTGCCCGTGCGCCCTTTCGTCCTTTTCCCTTTCCTGGCATAGTGTAGAGGTCCGAGGTGAGCCAAAAAGGAAAAGGGGGAGAAGTCTGGAAGGCGGCAGGAGGGCGAGTGCCTGAGGGAGGCCGGAGGCGGCCTTATAAGGGAAAGGAGGAGGGCGACAGCAGGTGAGGTGTGAAGGCTGCCGGCCCGGGGGAGGGGGGGGGGAAAGGTGGCGAGCAGCGGGCGTCGGGTGAGGCGCGAATGCTGCGCGGCAGAGGGCGGGGGAGGGAGCGAGTCGCGGCGGCGTCGGGCGAGGTGTCAAGCTGCGCGACAGCCGGGGCGGGGGAGGGTCTCCTCCTTTCCTCGCATCAAACGTAATGCTACGCATTACGACCAATTTGTCTCTCAGTCTACTACTGTCACTGCGATGAGAGGACACCTTCTAGATCATCACTGCATTAATGGATGCAGAGTTGTCCTTTGAAGACAGATACTACTCTACAGAAAGGATGCTGGGTCAATTGAGACGATGCAAAGAAGGGCAACAAAGCTTGTATATGGATTCGATGAAATACCCTATGAACAACGTATGCGTCATTTGAAGATCCCAAGCATGTACTACAGATGGGCCCAGGGGGATATGATTGAAGTATTCAAATATCTACATGGTATCTACGAGACAGGCAGCCCCCTTATCAGAGACTCCAACACCAGGACCAGAGGGCACTCCCTGAAACTGAGGAAGCGGTACTCCAGACTGGACCTGTGACACAACTTTTTTAGATTTAGGGTGGTTGACCTGTGGAATGACCTGTCGGAGAGTGTCGTAGCAGCAGAGTCGGTGAACTGTTTCAAGTCCCGACTGGATGCATACTGGTCAAGCATTACATATATCTTGGAGCCAGTGACAGTTGCTATGATCCACTACATCTGAAGAACTGTCTCCATTTCTATTAATTAAGAGCGGCTAACAGGTCCAAGGCCTATTATAGCTGCATCCTATTGATTGATTGATTGATTTATGACGTATCTTCACACAAAAGTATGTCTTTTGATTATATGGCGATAAGATAAATGGATCTAGGACTTCAGATATTATTATGTGTGAGGACCTACCACATAATGACCTGTTCTTGTATACTCCCATTAATAATTGTACTACTAATATATGCGGAACATCACAATGTTGGCATAGCTTTCAAGGAAGGAGATCAAAAGTAATTTCCTCGAACAGTAAATGCTTAAAATTGGGGATGTCATGGAACTGCAATTTAATTAATTACGAGGAGAGGATAGTAGTTTGTTTTATACTTTTTTAATAAGCCCCTCAAGATATATGACATGGTTAGCAAATTGGCACATTTGCAGATATCAGCCTATTCTTTTTTTGTTAGATATTTAAATCCATGGACATGTATTATGTTTTATATTTTCTGTGCTATACATTTGTATTCCACTGAATTATTGAGAATTAATATTACCCTCCGGTAAAAACATTTAAAGAAATTAAATTTTGGGATTGGCATTTACAGGTTTTTTTTTGTGCCAGAACTCTTGATATATCTGGATATACTCTGATATCCTTGTGACAGTTCCTTCACCCCATCTCGGTAGCCTATCGCGCTGATGCTTCATCTCCAGTAATTACCTCAATTTTGTGCAAGGTTTCCCTGTCTCACCTCAGGCGCCCTGCCCGGGTGACCAGGTTCCTCTTATTTCAATTTGTGTCCTGGATGCTGATTGGTTATTTAAGACGCCCTCTGGCGGGGGTGAGTGGATGGGGGTGGTGGGATGCGTGGAGGTGGTGGGATAGGGGTGGGGTGGGCAGCTGTCGATATGGCTACTGGCATACTGCCATGCGGATAAACTAGACATTAATACTGTCACCGCACAAGATGGCCGAATGAGTAGGGTTATTTCTTTACATGCCAGACAGAGAAATCGGAAAGTTTCATCACCAGCCGAGTCAAACCACAAACTTACCAAATTTATTCCTGGGCAATACATTGCCTGGTTCTCGGAGATATCAGAAAAAATATAGCTTGTTTTATTTAATGACACCTCCAGAGCACATCAATTTGTATCATCGTCTATTGGACGTCAAACATATGGTCATTCTGACATATTTCTTTGGAGGAGTAACCTGCTGCCACCTACTTTTTCTGATAAGCAACAAGGGGTCTTTTATATGCACTTTCCCACAGACAGGACAGCACATACCACAACCTTTGATGAACCAGTTGTGGACCACTGGTTGGGGTGATACTATCATGGGGGAAAGGAGCTATGGAATGAGGAAGACCAATTTTACACCAATTTACATTTCCCATTCTTATTAAAGTTGCACAGTCCGAGCGTTTTGAGTTTCTCTCATTTTCTGAGATAAACATATTAGGTTAATCGTTTTAATCTACCCTACTTTAGTTTGAAGTAACTATTATTTTATATCGCTAACTTTTGAGATATTTGAAATGGACACGTGCTAAATTAATTTTGGCAGGCTTGCCAAAACTATTACCATAGGCTTCTGCAGTAACAGGTTCTATTAATTGACTCAGTATTCCCTTATACAAAAATGTTTAATAAGTGCACCAGCATCTAAGTTAGATATGTAGAATCAAATCTAGATAATTGTTTTGGTTTTGAAAATGTTATGTTTCATTGGACTATGCAGCTTTAATGAAGGAATGTGAAAAAGTAGATGTATTTGTCTTCTCTATGGTTGCATTAAATCGCTAACCCCTGTAATATATGCTCATGAGATGCGTAATGTTTCCAGACATTGAGTGAGACAAAGGAGTATGTAAATGAGATGACGTCATGGAAAGTTTAGCCGGCAGTTCAGTGAACCCTGGATGGGAATAAAGGATTCAGTATCCAGAAGTCAAAGTGTTCAGATGTTGTACTTTCACAACCCCCATATTGCTGAATGAACCAATAGCTGCTGTTAAGATTGTAATCAATGCAGTCAAGCATTCAATCGCTAACCACCGTATTGCTGAATGAACCAATAGCTGCTGTTAAGATTGTAATTGATGCAGTCAAGCATTCAATCGCTAACCCCCATATTGCTGAATGAACCAATAGCTGCTGTTAAGATTGTAATCGATGCAGTCAAGCATTCAATCGCTAACCCCCGTATTGCTGAATGAACCAAGAGTTGCTGTTAAGATTGTAATCGATGCAGTCAAGCATTCAATCGTTAACCCCCGTATTGCTGAATGAACCAATGGCTGCTGTTAAGATTGTAATCGACACAGTCAAGCATTCAATCACTAACCCCATTATTGATGAATGAACCAATAGCTGCTGTTAAGATTGTAATCGATGCAGTCAAGCATTCAATCGCTAACACCTGTATTGCTGAATGAACCAATAGCTGCTGTTAAGATTGTAATCGATGCAGTCAAGCATTCAATCGTTAACCCCCGTATTGCTGAATGAACCAATGGCTGCTGTTAAGATTGTAATCGACACAGTCAAGCATTCAATCACTAACCCCTGTATTATTGAACAAACCAATAGCTGCTGGTAAGATTATAATCGATGCGGTCAAGCATTCAATCGCTAACCCCTGTATTGCTGAATGAACCAATAGCTGCTGTTAAGATTGTAATCGATGCAGTCAAGCATTCAATCGCTAACTCTGGTATTGTTGAATGAACCAATAGCTGCTGTTAAGATTATAATCGATGCGGTCAAGCATTCAATCGCTAACCCCCGTATTGCTGAATGAACCAATAGCTGCTGTTAAGATTGTAATCTATGCAGTCAAGCATTCAATCGCTAACTCTGGTATTGTTGAATGAACCAATAGCTGCTGTTAAGATTGTAATCGATGCAGTCAAGTATTCAATTGCTAACCCCCACATTGCTGAATGAACCAATAGCTGCTATTAAGATTGTAATCGATGCAGTCAAGCATTCAATCGCTAACCCTGGTATTGTTGAATGAACCAATAGCTGCTGTTAAGATTGTAATCGATGCAGTCAAAATAAGACCAGTCTGTTTTTCACTTTTTAATGTTGGTTATTTTTTGTTGTTTTTTGTTTGTGATGGGTGTATTTATGCTGCCCATAACGGTTAAGTCTCATGACTTGTTTTCACTGCTAGACAGTAATAGTCTTGTGACTCCCCTTCTTTTTATCACTTTCAGTTGTTGTGTAGTTAACTACTGCATGCATTCTTTCTCTGTTTGTAAGCATTCTCCCACATCCCCCAAACCTCTGTGAGTTTGTTCGTTCTACAATCGGATTATTGTTTGGCTACCAATAGTTAATTTCTCTGAATGTCTTCACCTTGCTGTGTTAGTGGTCATTAGGCTTTGATTTTATGTTTAAGGTTTACCTTTTATATGTATCATACCTAGCATCTATACCCTCTGAAACTTTGTTTGAATTATGAGTGTATTTTCTATTTATTTATTTATCTATCTTTCTTTTTCTTTTTTAAATCATTTTATTTGTTGTTGTCATGAGTCTAGCAGTGCATTTAGCTCTCTTTTGATTAATGTTTTATATGTTTCTATTGTCCCTGTACTTCTTTCTTCTACTGCCAGTATATTATATTCCCTTGGCTTCATGTGCTCGGTACTCCTCTCATATGATCTGTTTTTGGCTCTGTTTATTATCAGTCTGGGGCCATCACTACCTCTTGTTGACTGTTTTGTTACCTGCACCCTCCCAGGCTTCCTTGTCTCCCTGAATGCTGCTATTTTGAGATGTGCTTTTGTCCTGTCATTTAGTGTGTTGACTCTTGCTTTCCTATGGAGATCATCAGTTGGGTGTCTATGTTCCACCTTCAGACATATCTTAAGTACTCTATTTTGTAGTCTTTGTAGTTTATCCAACATATTTTTATTACCCCCCATATATATTACATCATCATAGTCGAAGTACGGTAGTATCATACCTTTATAGATTTTAAAAGCCATATTTGTATTTAGGTATTTTGTGGTATTCACTAATATCCATATTTTGTGCTTTGCCTTCTTGATAACTTCTTTTATGTTATCATTGTAGTTTAGTTTCCTATCAAGATTCATCCCTAGATATCTCTACTTGGTCTGATTGATAATCAAGATCATTTCCTCCCAAAATTATTGGCTCCTCATTGCCATAGTTGATTTTCCCACTGCCAAACATTTAAATCTAAAGCCGATTGAATGGGTTGTAAAACATATGTATACGTTATCTGGCGGTATACAAGCTTGAGGCATTGCCAACTCAACTTCCCCAAACAGAGTGTAGGCATGATGAAACCAGAATCTGAAATTATCTCTGAAAATAAATCGACTCAAAAACCAAATAATCCCAGCTCTGCATATGATAGGACAGCTATAGGAGAAATAGGCATGCATGGATATATATATATATATATATATATATATATAATAATTCAGGCGCAAAACCAGGCAAAAATGGAGATAAACATTGGATTCAAACCATCAACAATTTAATTTTGTGATATGGCTACTCTTTTGTTCATTGCTCCATAACCATGTGATCATATGAAAAGTGGAACTAGTGAGAATTAAAATTATTTTCCGGTACAAATCTTTTAGTTAAACACCATTTTTGGATTGGCGTTTACGTGGTTTTGCCACTGAACTCTTATATACACATATATGTATATATATACATATATATACATATATAATTATGCATGTATATATTATGCTAATATGCCTTTATATATGTGTGTACTTATGCATATATGTATGTATGCATACATGTATATATGGCTATATGTATCCACATATAGTAGGACCAAACAGGATGGCCGAATAAATTGAGCATCCGTCTCCTGCTGTGGTACATCATGGGATTCGAACCCACAGGTTCGAACCCTGGTCGAACCAAACCAATAACTTTACATATGATACTTGTTGCTTCCTAGCCAGGCTCTCGGCATTATTAGGATAGGACAAGGACTGGTTGGCTCAGTGTCAGGATAATGTGACTGAGTGGGATATCAGATTATGGTGCTTGTGGCCTGGTGTTCCAGTGCGGCAGCACTATGAAGTTGCCATGAGCACACTGTCACAAGTCGGTACCCATCCTGATATGACCGTTGATGTTACCAGGACATAACACTCTAACAGCCAACCAACCAATTATGGGAAGCGATAGATCAGAGATTCACCCGTACTTACAGCAGGGGTGAAGGACCAAGTAGTCTAAATACTGGCGAAAACTGCTCTAGTCTAGCATAGTGGAATTCCTGGTTCCAGTATCAGATGGCTACATATATCGCCCCATGGTTACTGAAATGGGAGAGAATGCAAAAAGACAAGATGGCGACGATCGAATGCCGTTGATTTCACTACTAAAGTTCATTAAACTACATGCTTTATTATATTTTTCAACTCAAAAGTAGTGGGTAGATATGAAGACATATATAAAGAATATATTTTACTTCTTGAATTAAGAATTTATCAGCTCAGTTCATTTACCCAGCATGTCAAAATTTGTCACCAGCTTTTATATAGGTAGGTACCCTACAATCCGCTCGCTGGTGGCGCCACTGTTGGCGGATCGATTAAACTCGTATAACTTTTTGTGACCTCATCTGCAGCAGAGTCGAGTCGGGAAAAGGCACTGCACAGGAAGCACATGCACGGTGCATTTGTTGTTACTTTTATTTTTGAAGCACCAAAGATTTCAGCAAAGATAGAGACTATTTGCATTGTTGTACAACATTTGAAAGGCATTTGACTAAGCTATTCAAGTCTTTAGATGTAAGATTCAGAGGGAAGACTGCCAGGAATGTCCATGCTAACTATTAGAATGTGAATCTTGAGCATGTTGTCTTCCTAAAAATGGTCATACAATGACTACAACTGGAATCGCAAGTCTAGAATCTGGCAGAGTATTGTAGGTGTCAGGCAGTTTTGTATAAAGGTTGCCATAGAAACCCACATTTCTTTGTATAACAGTTTTGACAAGCTGAGATGATTTCCCATAGCAAAAAGAACCTTGGTATCAAGTTTGATCAGGATCAAACCATTAATAAAGAAACTGCAGTTGAGGGCATGATTGTATTATGGTTGCCATGGAAACCTTCATGTTTCTATGATCTAATTGTTTTATATCAGTTTTGATATGATGAGGTGATTTAACAGACTAATAAGAACATTGATGTGAAATTTCATCAGGATCTGACCATTATTTAAAAAAAACTCATATTGTAGGTGAGAGTGATTGTAATACGGTTGCCATGGAAACATGCATTTTCCTGTGAACTAATGGATTGTTATCAGTTTTGATAAGCGGGATAATTTGCCATATGAAGAAGAACCTTGGTGTGAAGTTTGATCAGGATCTGATTATTAATAAAGAAACTACAAAGAAATGTTCTTATAGTTAGTCTATTAACAGTCCTAAATAAGGCACTTCTCTAATGCATTAGCTAATACAAAAGATCTGAAATTCAACAACCTTCAACTGCACATATCTCACTCAATTTTTAGAATATCTTAAATATTAAAAAAGCATATTGCTTTCGATTCATTGAAGCTTCCAATGGAATTATAAGTTGAATGTTTGAAATTTTTTGAAAATGTTAGTATGGTACCTAAGGCCGTAATCAATTAACACGACCCGGGCGACTCAGGTCACCTGAGTCATCAGAATTCCAAATCAAACACCGCGAGTGGAGTCGAGAAATACACGGGCCGTGTGCAAAATGACCCGACCCCAGTAACCCACCTCTTGGCTGGGGTTTGCTAGGAGCAATGACATCACATCTGTGCTGGTACCTGTTGGAAAACAGCTACCAGTACAAGTCCTACGTGTTGTTTTAATGCTTTTGTTTTAATAACCCAGATTAGTTTCAGCTTTTACAATCATAAAATACTTAAAATCCTATTTTGCTGTACTTATATTGGTTATTGAAAAAAGAAATAAAGTTTTAGATTAAGCCACCATTTTGTCCACCCCAACCATATTCGTTTATTCAACCTGAGTCTGTAGGATGTGAACATGCGCCAAAAAGTGGCTCGGGTGACCTGAATTGATTAATCGAGTACGCCCTAATACAGGGTTATTATTCACCCCATCAGGGGCCATATGCATGGAGCGGTGTTGGCGGCGTGTGGTGTTAAGCCTTAAACACCGGGTAGCTATCACCGGTTATCAGGGCCATCGCGAAGTATGTCACGCCATATGCATGGTGGCCTAAATGGTGCGTGATAGCTAAACGTGAAGTTATTTATAGATTTGGGAAATCCCTCGATTCGACAATATTAATATTGCCACCGATGTAGCTGCAGCGTTAATGTCGCTTCAATTTTGTGGTTAATTTGACAAAATTTCACTTTTTGATTATGTTATTCTGCTAAATATGATACCATTTAATAGATTTGGGTCTAATATATTGCCGCCGATGCGGCGGTTGTCTTCTCCACACACCGGGAACCAGCAAGCCTGGTTACTGGTGAGGCTATGTCCGGCGATCACTGCTATTTGACAATATAGCCGCCGATACCAGGCAGCATTCTTGTTACTGTGTGAGCCTGTTGCCGGCGATCAGCGATTCGGTGGCGGCGGCGATTTGTTTAGTTTACATTCATCGATTCGATAATATTAATATCACTGCCAATGCGGAGTCAGCGTTAATATCACTTCGTTTTTAGGGTTAATTTGATGAAATTTCACTTATTGCGTATTTAATTCTGTCAAATATGATAGCATTGAATAGATTTGGGCCTAACCTAACACTAACACCGATGTAAACCTGCTATGGACTGGGTTTAAATTCTCCGACTTTAAACGTGCGGTGTTTGCGTAACACTGCTCCATGCATCACGAATGTTCGGCGCTAAACCAGAAATCCCGCACTACCCGTGGTTTGGCTCGCTAACACCGCTCCATGCATACGGCCCCTGGTGGCTACCGCAGCAGTATGGGGTGAATCTTTTATCTAGGGAAGCGAGCGTTCAACTCATCTGGTTATCCTATTCACTTATTCAATCATGCTACATAGTACTAGTAGCAAGAATCACAGTCAGGCAAAAGCGCACCCAAGAAGCCTGTGTGACACTAACCTTTAAGATGTGGAACACAACTCACTCAACCTCAGCACCATAAAATTACCCACAGGTGAGTGAGCACCGATCGTCAACACGCTGCCAAAGTGGCCCGGTCGCCATTACACTGGCACTCTGCTAAGGCGCTGTAATCACTAATGATGCAGCAGAGTAGTAAAGGAGCTCATTGCCCGCTGGTAGATGGCAGCCTACCACCATTACTTATCATTACGCTAGTCACCACAAGGAAGTAATCTATAACTGTAATATATATATGAGACTGTCTCAAAAGGTGCTAAGCAATATGGGACAAAACTTTGTCCATTGTAACGATCAACATACTATCTGCTTATGCATTTGCTCAGGATAAACTGATTTGTTTTTTAAATGGTGTTTCATAATCCCAATAGAATACATATTGATTTGAAGCAAATGTCCTTGTCTTTTCAATGTAACCGTTTCTGTGCTGTGTTGTGTCAATCATTACTATGGGAAAAAAAAGAAGAGTTATAACCTTTTGAGACAGGCTCATATATGATGTGTTTCATAAGTAGGTCACCATATTGAGCTGCCATTAAAACTATAATAATACAAGATATTGTTCACAGGATAGGCCACGTTATTGAAATTAAAATGAATAATTTCTAGTTGCCAAATATGTTCAAATAACCAAACCTTGAAGACCGTTTTAAAATTGTATTTCATACGTTCCCTCGTAACCTTGTTAATAAACAAAAGAATATATATGATAATATAAAATATTAAGAATTATCAAAGTGTAAGATTTCAGGCAGATAGAACAAACACCAACGAGCAGTTACATAAGTGGACACTAAATGCATTACTTCCACGATCCTTATCAACAAAATATTTATTTAAGGCTTTTGAGCATTTGTATATAGTTATGGCAATATTCACAATGTTGTTTCATTTAAACTTAAGGTTGTGTTTTTCAACAGCCTAACCACAACGTTAATGGGGGTTGGTTGTTGGAGTTGTATGTCCTGGAAACATCTATTGTCATATCAGGATGGCTATCTCCTTGTGACAGTGCACACTCATGGTGACTTTATAGTGCTGCCCCACTGGGAGACCAAGCCACCAGCACCATGACCTGATATTCCACTCAGTCACATTATCCTAACACTGAGCCAACCAGTCCTTGCCCTCTAATAATAATGCCGAGCACCTGGCGAGGAAGCAACAAGTATTAATTTTTAAGTCATGGGTTTGACTCGACCAGGGTTCAAATCTTTGGCTTTCTAATCACACGATCTACCAAAACAGGAGTCAGACGCTCAACTTATTCGCACATCCCATCTGGTTCGTTAATGGGGGAGTTGCTGTATATATATATATATATATATATATACTATATAATATATATGGACATAGATTCTTAAATGCATATATATATGCATTTAAGAGACTGTGAGGCTTCCCCCCCTGTGAGCAATAACGAGTCCAGAAATAGCTTGCCGTGATGTGTTGAGTCTAATAGTAATAGATCCATGGGCTGTTTTTAGGGTAACTAGCGCCACTTACAGTCACTCCTGTTTACTCATTACACCTCGTGTGTTATGAATATTCAAAACGCTCAGATGACAGGCAATATACAACCAGCTATAACTTCCCCTTCTCACAGAGACCTGTGTATTGTGTGATACCACACTCTTTGTGTATGCATATTAATATGAAGTTTGTTTGTTGTTGTTTTATGTCCTAGCAACATCTAAGGTCATATCAGGACGGGTACAAACTTATGACAGTGCGCACTCATGGCAACTTTAGCCTAGTGCTGCCCCATCCCATGGGGAGACTAGGCCGCCAGTACCATGACCTGATATCCCACTCAGTCACATTATCCTGACACTGAGCCAACCAGTCCTTGCCCAATCCTAATAATGCCAAGTGCCTGGCTAGGAAGTGACAAGTATCAATTTTTAGGTCATTGGTTTGACTCGAGGGTTCGAACCCACGATCCCGTGGTCTACCAACATGGGAGACGGACGCTCTAACCCATTCGGCCATCCCGTCTGGTCTTAATATGAAATACACTTGGAAGTGTTGTCCAGTGAACCAGTCCTGTTATGACATTAGATGTTGCCAGGATATAAAACGGCAATAAACAAACAAACCAGGACCATTCACTCCACCTAGTGGGAGGCAGTGGAACTAAGGCGCATACGCGCACACTTGTTTTTCCGAGCGCAACTATTTTTTTAACCAGAGGGTAAAACGGGTAAAATTCTGTACCCCTAAATTTTCTGAGAGTATGAGTATGTACCCTCAAATTGTTGGGATAGTTTTTGTTAACGCTTCTTCATGGAGCCAGACAACAAAGCCTCCAGACCCCTAGACCATGCCCCCCCCCCTCCCACCTCCATTCTGCATACCCTCAAATTATTTTCTGGCGGAAACCCGGAAGACCCACCGGAAGTCAACTCACTGCTGCATGGGACCACCTTCATAAGTGCCCATTCCATATAGTGCTGCAGTGGTCCAGACTTGTAGCTTTCAATGCAGCAGGACCAGATGGGATGGTCGAATGAGTTAGAGCATCCGACTTCATGTTGGTAGTCCATGGGATCGTGGGTTTGAACCCTGGTCGAGTCAAACCAATGACTTAAAAATTGATACTTGTTGCTTCCTAGCCAGGCGCTCAGCATTATTAGGATAGGATAAAGACTGGTTGGCTTGGTGTCAGGATAATGTGACTGAGTGGGATATCAGGTCATGGTGCTGGTGGCCTGGTCTCCCAGTGGGGCAGCACTATAAAGTCGCCATGCACTGTCATAAGTCGGTACCTGTCCTGATATGACCTTAGATGTTGCTAGGACGTAAGCCAACACCAAACCAACAAACAAACTTCAATGCAGCAAAACGTGGCTGAAAACTCCCCAAAACAACAACACACACTTGCTGCGATTGTGTACATTTTGAAGGGTGTCCTGATTCGCTGATTGGTTGCGATGAAATCGAGCTGCCCCCTAGCGGTGGATAAAAGAACTGGGACACACATTAACCGAACTGTAAATCGAGGAACTAGGACACATGTGAAGCATACACTTCCAGTGAACGCGCTCACTCCCCCCACCTTCTTGCCCGTTCATTTAATACTTCATACAGCAAGGCCTGCCGCCCCCTAGCAGTAAATAAAGGAACTAGACACCTTGTCGCTGAATTAAAAGGATAGGATGGGTAGCTATGCGAAATTAACGCGGCGATATTTACCAGAGAACGCGAGGATATAACTGAATGTCTTTCTCCTGGTAATACGTGTAATGCTATAGCACATATAACAGTCTGTAAACTAGCAACACCAAGGGCGTAATCGATTAACGCGACCAGGGCGATTCGGGTCACCCAAGTTGCTAGAATTTCAAATCGAACACCGCGAGTGGACTTGACAAAAACACATGCCATGTGTAAAACGACCCGACCCCAGTAACCCACCTCTTGGCTGGTGTTTGCTAGGAACGATGACATCACATTTGTGCTTGTACCATCCTGCAGGATAATAGCTACCGGTACCACTCCTACATGTTTTGTTTGGTAATAACACAGATTAATTAAATGGAAATATAACTAAACTATGCAATCATAAAATACTTTAAATCCTATTTTTCTGTAGTTATATCAGTTATTAAAAAAAAAAAAAAGGTTTTGGATTAAGCCACCATTTTCCCCACCCTGAGCGTGGAGAAGCGTATTTGATTATTCGACCCGAGTCTGCAGGATGTGCGCATGCGCCAAAAAGTGGCTCGGGTGACCTGAGTTGAATAATCAATTATGCCCCAAGCGATTATGAGAATAATATTGACATGTGGTGATGTATCTTTTTAATAGAAAAACGTTCTATTTGAATATGCAATAAAGTACAGGAGCATGTTAAAAAAGCTAATAACACCTGCTTATCCAGGTAATTTTCATTTGAATCACTATGCATTGAGATTGCTAAGTCGATGACATATACCACATTGAGAGGGAATAAATAGACCTTTTCCGTGGAGCATGCACGGTGACAAGCTAACCACAACATTATTTCCTCTAACTGCCATCAGAGGGCTGGTTGGCGTTGGTAATAATATGCAAGAGCTTTTATCCACAGATCCTACAGCACAGTGAGCTGTTACCAGGTTGGAGAGCTTACCTCGATCGGGCTATGCTGGTTAAATACTTCATTCGAGCCCCGGTTCAATTTCCAAGGTCGAATTTTATATAGGATTAGGTAGCAGGTTCAAAAATATGGTTATGGCACACTGAGTTTTGCAAAGTTTACATATTGGAATACATCACTATAAAGCCAAAAATGATATCTAATTTCCTGGATATTCATAGGACATTTAGTTGGGACCGGATTGAGTAAATTAACAGTGAATATTAGGAAATAATTCAGTAGTTACAACACATGGCTACAGGACAGAACTGCCCATGTTATAACTGTGTTGGTATAGCCATGAATCCCAAACAATAGAGGAACCTCCAGCCAACAATAGGGGTATTTGCTGGTCTGTGGCCCACTCATATACTTCCACTTGCCACTGGGGGAGGTCCTGTGGGGACTGTTGTGCATCATGTAGATATATTTTTTGCATACCAATATATATATGCATAATAAATAATTCACTGTGATTATGCATCTGATGCATAATCACCACAAAGATGCTGGTACAACATTAAGAAAAACCTACCTTAATTATTATTGTATTGTATTTTATTTTATTGTTGTGACAGCATATATACATATATACACATATACATATACACACATATACATATATTAATAAACACTTTATCGATTTAAAACGATATGTATAGCCTCTCAGCTTCCCAGTTCCGAGGCTCCCTCCACCATATCCCACATATTTGAATACAAGTAAAAAGTAATAAACAAAAGTAAAATAAATTAAATAAAAATGCCAACCACTCAGCAAATATATGTTTATATATGCATACAATACAACCCCATTAAACCAAGCTCGGTTAGACCAAAGGATCAGTTAACCCAAACTTTGTTGGGCTAAAGCCGGATCGGGTAAAGTCGGGTCGGGTAAATTAGGGATGGGTAAAGTTGTGTCGGCTAAAGTCGGGTCTGGTAAAGTCGGGTCCGGTAAAGTCGTCTCCGGTAAAGTCGGGTCTGGTAAAGTTGGGTCCGGTAAAGTCATGTCCGGTAAAGTCAGGTCGGGCAAAGGAGAGTCGGGCAAAGGAGAGTCGGGTAAAGTAGAGTCGGGTAAAGTAGAGTAAGGTAAAGTCAGGTCGGGTAAAGTCAGGTCGGGTAACATCGAGTATTATTGCCATTTTTATCATTATATATTTGTTATTATTATCATCGTTATTATCATTATTATCATTGTTATTATCATTATTCTTGTCATTATTATTACCATATTATTTGAATCATTATTGGCATTATTTTTAGATTTACATATACATGTATGTATACATATCACATATATATATAGATATAAACATACATATGTGTATACATATAAATATACATATACCTATGTGTATATACATATATACATATTACATATGCACCTATGTGTATATACGTCTATATATACATGCATTCACATCTACATATATGTATACATATATACATATGGAGACCTATATATGTGACTACATAATTATATATATATATATATATATATGTGAATACATACTGTATTTAGAGATGACTGCATCACATATTGTAGAGTGGTCCATTTGTCACTGGTAAGTTAACCCATGTGTAGTCTGTTTCACTCTCAGACTTATTGCAAGGGGCCTAAGCTCTGACACTTTAACACTCAGATTTTAACCAAAAACTGCCAAGGAAAGCTTTCACACCTCAGGTTGCCAATGGTTCTCTGGGCTGCACCTCCACTGACAGCTGAGCTCACTGAGTGTGAATGTGTCAGAGCTTATGCCCTTTGAATAGGTGTGAGAGTGGATTGGATTTGGTTTATAAGGGTGTGTGCCACAGTGCACTGCACACACATATTTCTGAAGGCACACACTACACAACAGTCAACTTGGTACTTGCAAATGGATTACCATTGTGAAGGATCTGGCACAGTCATCCTTACATTTAGGAACACTGGTAAGTTATTCTTCACCTGATATTGCAATATTATTTATATATTATATATAATACATACATATGTATGTGCATATATGCATATATACATATAGCTTTAAAAGTATGTGTACATGTACATGCATAATCAAAAATAAATTAAATATAAATGGAATGTTATTTAGGGTAATGGCAGTGTTTGGTTAAAATCTGAGTGTGAAAGTGTCAGAGCTTAGGCCCCTTGCATTGTTGCAATAAGTCTGATAGTGACACAGACTACATATGGATTAACTTAGCAGTGACAAATGGAGGACCACTCTAAGATATGTGATGCAGTCATCTCTAAATACAATATGTATTTATATGCATATGTGTAGAGTCATGTATATATGTCTGCATATGTATATATAGATGTGTATGTATGTATATGTATGTATATGTATGTATATATATGTATATATATGTATATATGTATATATATATGTATATATATGTATGTATGTATATGTATGTATATGTATGTATATGTATGCATATGTATGTATATGTATATGTATGTGTATGTATGTGTATGTATGTGTATGTATATGTATGTATATGTATGTATGTATATGTATGTATATGTATGTATGTATATGTATGTATGTTATGTATGTATATGTATGTATATGTATGTATGTATATGTATGACATTTATAATAGGCATAAGGGGTTTGGGTTTCCGGGGGTGTGGGAGAGGAGATGGCAGTCTATCAGTGCCGGGAATACCGGCACCAGGGTTCCCGGCCTCCCGGCGCCGAGACTCCCGACACTAGGCCTCAATTCAAATAATATAAATATTAATAAAATGTGATAACCAACAATAAAATAAATGAAATATGAATGCAATAATATACAGGGTAAGTTTTTATTAATGTTGCTGTACCAGCGAGAAATGCCATATTTGTGGGGATTATGCATCAGATAATTTTATGTGTATGTATGTATATGTATATATATGTATGTATATGTATGTATATGTATGTATATGTATGCATATGTATATTCATTCATTCAATTCAGACTCATGACTATGGTAGTTACATAATTTGGTCCATAGTAGGTAGATATAAAAATTGTTTATGTATGTTTATGTACATTTATATGCGTATATGTATGTATATGAATGTATATGAATGTATATGAATGTATATGAAATATGTGTATATATATGTATGTATAGGTATGCATAGGTATGTATAGGTATATGTATAGCATTTATAATAGGCATACATGGTTCGGGTTCGGGGTGGGAGGAGATGGCAGCCTATCGGGGCAAGGAATCCCGGCTTCCCAGCGCCAGGGTTCCTGGCCTCCCGGCGCCGAGACTGCCGGCACCAGGCCTCAATTCAAATAATATAAATATAAATAAAATGTGATAACCAACAATAAAATAAATAAAATATAAATGCAATAATATACAGGGTAAGTTGAATGTTAATGTTGCTGTAACAGCAAGAGATGCCATATTTGTGGAGATTATGCATCAGATGCATAATTACAGTGTTATTTATGAGCATAGCTTACTGACCTCCTGTGAATAGAAATAAAAAGTGATAATCAACAATAAAATAAATCAAATACAATAATATTTAAGGTAGGTTTTTCTTAATGTTGTACCAGCAAGACAAGCCATATTTGTGGTGATTATGCATCAGATGCATAATCACAGTGAATTATTTCTTATGCATATATATATTGGTATGCCAAAAATATATCTAAATGATGTACAACAGTCCCCACAGGACCTCCCCCAGTGGCAAGTGGAAGTATATGAGTGGGCCACAGACCAGCATATACCCCCATGGTTGACTGGAGGTTGCTCTATTGTTTGGGATTAATGGCTATACCAACACAGTACTATCATGGGAAGTTCTGTCCTGTAGACATGTGTTGTAACTACTGAATTATTTCCTAAATTAGACCTTTTCCATACAGCATGCTGCATAGCGAGCTGCTACCCACAACATTGGTTGCAGGTCGATGTTGGAAATCCTATATTAGACCTTTTCCACACAGCATGCAACATAGCGAGCTGCTACCCACAACATTGGTTGCTGCCACTGCACCAGAGGGCAGGTTGATGTTGGAAATCCTATATTAGACCTTTTCCACACAGCATGCAGCATAGTGAGCTGCTACCCACAACATTAGTTGCTGCAACTGCCACCAGAGGGCAGGTTGATGTTGCAAATCCTATATTAGACCTTTTCCACAGAGCATGCAACACAATAAGCTGCTACCCCTGACATGTGATCTTCCACTTTCGTCAGAGGACGCACTGGTGGTGGAAATCATCTATTTGTGTATTTATTTAAAGTTGCATAGTCCGATGGTTTAGAGTTTCTGTCATTTTCTGAGATACATACGTTAGATTGATCACTGTAGCCTACCTTACTTTAGTTTGAAGTAACTTTTATTTTAAATGACTAACTTTTGAGTTATTTGAAGTGCAAGCATACCAAATTAATTTTGTCAAGCACACCAAAATTCTGCCACCGTAACCTGCTGCAGTAACAGGTTCTATTAAATTGACTCAGTATGGCCTTCTATGTGGCACCAAATGCTTAATAAGTGCCTAAGTATCTAAGTTAGATATGTGGAATCAAATTTAGGTCCACATTTTGGTTTTGAAAATGAGATGTTTCATCGGACTATGCAGCTTTCAAATCTGACCCATGTTACTGCACTTGTTGCTGGATATTGCGCAGTTTGTATGTGTCTCACTGTGACACTACACGGCTGATACTGGTAAGAAATGGCTATTAATAACCACGGCTCTCGATATGGGGGGCACTTTAATAATTCACTCCATGATTAATGAGGCTCCAGATCAAAATTCAGAGACAGAAATGCAAGCTCCGGAGAAAGTGTTTTACATTTAAGACTATGGATGGAAATTTACCGAAATCAGATCGTCACAAAACATAAGTTTGTAAGCTTTATGTGAATGGAAATAACTGAAACATATTATGTGGAAGGATAGCTTTTTAATTAAAGCTGCATAGCCCGATGAAATCATCAAATTTTTTAAAACCAAAGCAATTATCTAACATTGATTCTACATATCTAACTTAGATACTGAATGCACTAAATAAGCATTTGTCGCCACACAGAAGGGACTAGTGAGGCAATTGAATAGACCATGTTACTGCAGAATGCTATGGTGTCCGAGTTTTGGCAAGCTTGCCAAAATTAATTTTGCATGGTTGCACTTCAAATATCTCGAAAGTTAGCCACTTAAAATAAAAGTTACTTCAAGCTAGAGTAAGGTACATAATAACGATCAACCTAATGTATTTATCTCAGAACAAATCTGAAACTCAAAACCATCGGACTGTGCAACTTTACTTACACACACTGTGAGGTGGCGAGTTTAAAATAGCTGATAAGGTGGTGAAGTATGTGTATGATAAGAGTGGCTCCACCAAATATTACCCTGCTCCTGGCTAGTTATGATATGAGCGTAGATAATTAATCAAACAAAAAGCATATTCTAAGTTATTTTTTTGGCTATCAGGCTGTACAGAATAGTAATCGAAGTGTTTTGTTGTAAGCACCTGACTAATTACTCTACATTGCTTCCTGGGCACCAGACGCTGTGGCCGAATCGGTAGAGCGCAGGTTTTCCATGGTGAAGGTCGGGAGTTTGATTTGCGGTTGAGTCAAACCAATGACTTACAAAAGTGATCCTTGTCGCTTCCTAGCCTGGCGCTTGGTGTTATTAGGATAGGGCAAGGTACTGGTTAGCACAATGTTAGGATAATGTGACTGAGCGGGATATCAGGTCATGGTGCTGGTGGTCTAGTCTGCCAGTAGGGCAGCACTATAAAGGTGCCATGAGTGCGCACTGTCACAAGTCCTCTAATGACCTTAGATGTTGCCAGGATGTAAAACTCCAACAAACAAACAACGGACTGGGCACAGAGAGACACACACATAAGTTTGGGAAAGACACACTTTAATCCCAATAACAACATATTTCTGAGCCAACAGGATTGTCGATGATGGTTGCAACATGGGTAATTGAACAAGGTGGAGTCGGATACTTATTCAAACGGCCGCTGGCGCCACCTATTCTCGAACCTTAACATTAAATATGTATATCGACCACGCCTAGCGGGTCTTTTGGAACTAAAAGTATCCACGCAGAGCTGGCGGACACGCGTATGTAAATTAGATATGATGTCTAGACTAAATTGCTACAAAGTTATGAAAGTGTACATAGTCGTGATGTTTCACGGCGTCTAAGCTACTATATAAAGCGAGCAAAAACTTGATATCGGCTACTATGACCTGGGCGCGGATGGTGACGGACTTTACTCTGCCATCCCGCCCACCCCACAATAAGAGACTAGAACTATAGGGCTAAAGCATCTCGGGGCCTTCTCTCATTATACTCACGCCTGTACGATTACCATTCTAGTGCATTAAAAATTCATCCGAGTTCGCATTGGTAATTATTATATCAGTGTAATACTATAATAGTTCAACAGTTGTTTGGTGAATTTGGCTCACAGGCTGAAATAATATGATGCTGTTAGTAACATAAACCATTTTGATATATTTTAAGTCCTACCACATGCAATTAGTTTTGGCAAGTACACCAATACTCCGACACCATAGGCTTTAAAGCCATTGTCACACCTCACCGGATTGAGCACCAGAGACCACCGGACAAAGAATTGTCTAGTCCGGTGCTTTCCGGTGACGAAATGTATCGAAATGTATCGAAATGGACCCGAATTGGGTCAATTGGCACCGGGCGACCAGACAAGTACCGTACATGTACCGTACATGTACCGGATGAGTACCGGACGAGTACCGGATGAGAACCGGACACATAACGGATGGATACCAGACATGTACCAGACAAAACGGACAAACCGGACACCAACGGATGGATACCGGACATGTACGGATGGATACCGGATGGGTACCGGACATACCGGACAACAATCGGACATGTCAGTCCTGCGGTGTCTGGTAGAAGTTTTGTGCATGTTCAAAACTTGTACCGGACACCGCCGGACACCACCGGACACTGGGGGATGGGTACCGGACATGTACCGGACATTGCCGTACAGTACCGGACAGTGTCCGGTTCTCCTGTCTGGTAAGGTGTGACAGGGCCTTAACAGAAACAGGTCCTATTAAATTCCCTCAGTAACCCCATTCTATGTGGTAATAAATGCTTTAATAAGTGCATCAGAATGTGAATCAATTCTGGACAGTTATTTGGGTTTTGTAAATATGATGCTTCATCGGACTATGCAATTTTAGTCAACGAATACACACAAAAAAACACATCCCACAAACCCGCCCCTAATTCTAAAAAAAAAAGAAAGGAAAAAGTCAGCCTTCCTACACCAAAAATTCCTTCCTCCCTCCAGCTGCGCAAACATTTCCGAAGTTGGATAATTTGCTATAATTACCCATCCATAATTAGTGTTATTCTCCAATGTGATACCTAACTTTGCACTGCATTGAGGAGCGGTCCAGGGCCGGTAGGATGCTGGGAAGGGGGGCACCGGAAACGCTTGAGGCATCTTCCGGGAAGCGATGATTGAAGATAATGTTAATTGCCTTTATTTATTATGACAGCCTCATGTTACACACCTTAACATGCTTTCTAAGTGTGTGCCAGGTGAAGGTGGCAGTGAGAAGGAGCGGTGGGGAGAGGTGGGGACAGTTGGGGGATGGGGAGGAGTTGGTGGGGCAGTGGGGGCCTTTGGGTGGCAGTGGGGGGGGGGGCGGTGGGGCAATGGGAGGGGGGGGGCTATTTCTTCTTTAGTGTTTCCAAGTGGAATTAATTGTCCACCGCGGATCCTTTCCCTCAGTGAGATTTGCCTTAAAAATTGTTTTCTTCTTCTTTGCTTAAGTGGGGTTTTTTTTGTGTCCGTTATTTAAGATCATTAATTGTGATCGGAATAGGAGAAACCGTGCACTGTTTACCGGCTTTAATTAATGGGAGGGGGGTATGGAAAATAGTACTCATCGTCTTACAGTTGAAGTTGGTTGGTTGTTGGAGTTTTATGTCCTTGCAACATCTAAGTTCATATCAGGATGGGTGCCAACTTGTGACAGTGCACATTCATGGCGAGTTGATAGTGCTGCCCAACAGGGCCACCGGGCTGCCAGCACTATGGCCTGATATCTCACTCAGCCACAATATCCTGACACTGTGTCCACCAGTCCTCGACCTATCCTAATAATTTGATAATGCCGAGTGCCTGGGTAGGGAGTGACATTATCAACATAGGGCAAGGACTGGTTGCAACTGAGCTATTCTTATTACAATACTAAGTATCCATCATTGCCATAGCTGGACCGGGCGCAGTGGCCTAATCGGTAGAGCATGGGCCTCGCATGTGGAAGGCCCAGAGTTCGGTTCCCGGTCGAGTCAAACCAATGACTTTAAAATTGGTACTTGTCGCTTCCTAGCCTGGCGCTCGGCATTAATAGGATAGAGCAAGGACTGGTTAGCTCAGTGTCAGGATAATGTGACTAAGTGGGACATCGGGTCATGGTGCCGGCGGCCTGATTTCCCAGTGGGGCAGCACTATAAAGTCACCATGAGTGTGCACTGTCACAAATCGGTACCCGTCCTGATATGACCTTAGATGTTGCTAGGACGTAATACAACAACAAACAAACAAGCTATAGCTGGATGGTGTGTAACTTGTTGGTTGCACGGCTTCTTCCCAATGTCGACAGTGGCCATTAATCATAATGACTGGAAAGCTTGGACCCACCTTCCACCTTCGCCTCACGAGGTAGAACCAGCCGATGATTGAATGATAGGTGATGGTTTAAAATGCCCAGTAAAGGTCATGATCATCATGGTGTCGGTCACGATGCGACAAAGACTGCTTTCATTACTTGACTGCCGCTCTCCATTTAGCTCTCTGCTGTGAGAGTGATGTCCATGAGTCGGTCTTAATGAAAGCTGCCTGCAAAAGTGTTGAAGTGCTGCTGGCTTTTGCAAGTTACCAGTGGCACTCTCTCGCGGAGCAAATAGAGGTTTCATACCGGCAAGAACATGTCCAGACAGGCGCAAAACTATTTGTCCCTGCAGTGGCTGGTGGGGAGATGTTGGGAGTTCCATACATCAACCACCCTTAATGCTGCCACAGTGACATGGTTTTCTGTTTAGGGTTTGCTCCCTTAGCCTTCGGTTCTGTCAAGAACCTGTACCACAAGGCAGTGGTTTGCAACTCTGCAGGGCAGGGGCGTCAAACTCCCTGAGGTATTGCATAGTAATGTATAGTAAAGGTACTCATATAATATATTACTCTATTTCAGTTAGTAGCCGGGCGCGGTCTCCAAATCGGTAGAGCACAGACCTCCCGTGCGGAAGATCAGGAGTTCAATTCCCCGTCAACTCACACCAATGACTTATACAATTCATACTTGTAGTTTCCTAGCTTCGCAGTCGGCATTCACAGGAGAGGGCAATGACTGGTTAGCTCAGTGTCAGGATATTGTGACTGGGTGAGATATTGGGTCATGGTGCTGGTGACGGAGCAGCACTATAAAGTCGCCATCAGTGCACAGTCACAATTTGATACCTTTCCTGATATGACCTTAGATGTTGCTAGGATGGATAAACTCCACCAACCAACCAACTATTTCAGCTATTGTCTCTTTTCGATTGCTTTGGCCACTTCCACCGCCTGGCGTCGTTTTCAGTAACTGGCCACCAACTCCGGAGACGCTCATTCTGTGATATATATGTATATATATATATATATGTATATATATATACATATATATATATATATATTCATATATATATACAAATGCCGAGGCTAACAAGGGATGACGGGGAGAGATTGGGAAAGGGACCGGATGTGCCGTATGCATGCCGCAGCATTGCCATGGCAACGGGTGCGCGCGCATGTTTTCAGGCAGTGAAGCGGATGTGGCCGATGTTCATCTACTCACGCCTTAGGGAGCCATAATAGCCCACAGGGGGGAAGCACTATCAACAGTTCACTGTCCCCATCAGACACACTGCATTATTTACGGCATCCTCAATGATTTCTAAAAAAAAGAAAGAAAGATTTACACTGGTGTATCTTAACCTAACATGTCCATGTGCAAGAGTCGTGGAGGATGTTATTGCGTATAAAAGGAGCATCGCACCTAGTAAAGTCAAGTTTGTTTTATTTAACAACGCCTCTAGAGCACATTAATTTCTATCATCGGCTATTGGACATCAAGCATATGGTCATTCTGACCTATTTCTTTTGGAGGAAACCCGCTGCCACCACATAGGCTACTCTTTCCAATAAGCAGCAAGGGGTCTTTTATATGCACTTTCCCACAGACAGCACATCACACACCACAGCCTTTGATGAACCAGATCTGGAGCACTGGTTAGAACGGAAAATAGCCCAAACTGCAAATGGTGCAGGATTGATCACATGACCCACACCTTCACAGGTGGGCACTCTAACGCCTGAGCTACGTCCCGCTCCCATTCCACCTAGAGTTGGATTCGAACCCACAAGTCTGCCATTCAGCGGCTAGGGTCCTAACGATTAAACTACCTAGGTCCCCTTATTCGGGATTAGTATCTGACCATACCACAATGTATTCCCCCTGGCCGTAATCGCTTAACACGACCTGGGCGACTCGGGTCACCCGAGTCGTCAGAATTTCAAATCGAACACCGCGAGTGGAGTCGACAAAAACACGTGCCGTGTGCAAAATGACCCGACGCCAGTAACCCACCTCTTGGCTGGGGTTTGCTAGGAACGATGACGTCACACCTGAGCTGGTACCTGTAGGATAACAGCTACCACTACAAGTCCTATTCGTTGTTTTAATGCTTTTTTTTAAATAACCCAGATTGTCAGCTTATACGATCCTAAAATACTTTAAATCCTATTTTGCTGTACTTATATTGGTTATTAAAACAAATAATTAGGTTTTAGATTAAGCCACCATTTTTTCCACCCCGAGCACGGAGAAGCGTATTCGTTTATTCAACCCTAGTCTGTAGGATGTGTGCATGCGCCAAAAAGTGGCTCGGGTGACCCGAATTGATTAATCGATTACACCCCCTGATACAGTCAAGTCACCCACCTCTTATGTTTGTTTGTTGGGGTTTGAAAGTTGCATAGTCCGATGGTTTTGAGTTTCTGAAATTTTCTGAGATAAATACATTAGGTTGATCGTTATTATGTACTTTACATTAGCTTGAAGTAACTTTTATTTTAAGTGGCTAACTTTTGAGATATTTGAAGTGGAACCATGCAAAATAAATTTTGGCAAGCTTGTCAAAACTCTGACCCCCATAGGCTTCTGCAGTAACAGGTTCTATTCAATTGCCTCAGTATTCCCTTCTATGTGGCTACACATGTTTAATAAGTGCACCATTATCTAAGTTAGATATGTAGAATCAAATTTAGATAATTGTTTTGGTTTTGAAAATTTGATATTTTCATCGGACTATGCAGCTTTAAGTCCTAGCAATATTAGGTTTCATTTGATGTTATCATATTGAGCATTTAATTGGAGTTGCTATCGTAAGTTTATTTTTCTGTGTTCACAGGACCTATTGGATATTGCATGTTTTATTACCATTTGAATTGAATTTGATTTGTTATATTAATATTTGTTATTGGTATAGTACATATTGAATATTTCCTTGTTTAGGACCAGTGGATTTGTATAGTAATAACTGGTATTGATAACGATTCTGTTCTCTGCCCAAAGACCAGAAATGGTTGAGCCCTTGCAATAGTGAATTTCTGGTGAGTTTCATTCTTGTGAATAAGGGAGGGAAGGAATTGAAGTATGATCTGTAGTACTTAATTTATTTTTCTTAATTTGCATAAGTCATTATAGCAGTATTGTAGTAAGTACCGGTCGATATCATTAGTTCGACTTGAGCGACATTTTCAAGTAGGAGTCGGCTTATCCAAAAAGTGTGTGTGTGTCGCTGGCTTGCCAAGAAGTGAGAAGATGGCGGTGAGCAAGGGTCGATGATGTAAAAGGTGTGAAAACCCACTGGCCAATCCGGTGGACCGAAGGTGGACTCATCCATCCAGCTGACGTAGAGTCAAAGGTCCAGTCGGTGGGTGGGTTGCCGGTGAAAGAACATGTCCTTCCCACTGAATCAAACGTAATGTAAATATTGTGGCCACTTAATAGTTGACTCCTAAATGTTGAAGACAAACATTAAGCTTTGATGTAATCTAGATTGATGCGTTAAGAATTTAATCAGATCTTCCTTCCGTTTTCACCCGCCAGGTGTAATTTAATCGACTTCATCGCATCGATCCAATCTTATCATCTGATTAAGTATGCGAATACACTGCACAATATCGGCGAGCGATTGCAGTACATCAATGATATATACACATGTAGTTTAAAAGTCCGGCAAGATGTGCCAGTTAATGAGTCCTTGTGACCACTCGCAAGTGGCGCCATTGTGGCTGGTGAGGGAACTAAGTGCATGTATAATAGGTATGTAATAAGGCTGTTGCAAGGAGGCAAGGAACTGATGGTGGTTTTGTATGCGTTTATATTTTTCATAATGGATTGTAGGACACATATATATATATATATATATATATATATATATATATATATATATGGTATGTAATATATTAGGTGCATATAAATAATCGGAATGATGGTAGTCATGGTTTCATTTCGGCCCAAATGGCGTTTACCGTTTTTTGTGCCTGAACTCTTCTTCATGTGTAGCAGAGTGCAGGGGGGTTCAAACCCAATTGTCATGACTTAACTAGTGGCTGGATGGACACCAACCTTGGCATCTCGGAATTGATGTATTGTGTGCCTGCTGAAGCCAGATATGCATGTATTCTGCACCACTCACTTACCCTGCAACCTCAGCCACACCAGGGAGATGTTAGTCTAGATGATTGGTCACCTGTTTATCCTGGGGCCACCGTTCCGCCATTGGTGGTCACGTGACTAACGCTCCTAGCTAGGAGTTAAGCGTCTGCAACACACATGCCTTGGGGTTAGGAGTCGGGATGGTTGAATGAGGTGAGCATCCGTCTCACGTTTTGGTCGATCGTGGGATACGAACCCATGGGCACAAACCCTGATCGAGTCAAAACAATGACTTAAAAATGTATACTTGTCGCTTCCTAGCCAGACACTCGGCACTATTAGGATAGGGCAAGGAGTGGTTGGTTCAGTCATATCAGGACAGGTACCGACGTGTGACTGTGTGCACCCATGCCGAATTTATAGTGCCGTCCCATTGGGAGATCAAGCCATCAGCAACATGACTTGATATCCCACTCAGTCACATTATCCTGACACTGAGCCAACTTGTTTGTTTGTTTGTTTGTTTTACGTCCTAGCAACATCTAAGGTCATATCAGTACGGGAACAAACTAGTCATTGCCCTATCATAATAATGCCGAGCACCTGGCTAGGAATCGACAATTATACATTTTTAAGTCATTGGTTTGACTTTACCCGGATTAGAACCCGTGAGTTCGAATCCCACGATCGACCAAAGTGGGAGACGGATGCTCAACTCACTCGGCCATCCCGTCTGGTCTACTATGCTATACATGTCAAACAAAATCACTACTGCATCAATGTCATGTTTGCCCAATGACAAGCGAAGGTACATGTTTTCACGTTTTGATGCGACACCTAGCGGCGATCGGTTCCCATGTCCCCCGAGCTTTGTGTAGCAGACCGATGGGTTCAGACCGTGCCGCAGAGTCGTGGTTATTTATAGATTACCAGAGCTGCTCACAATATACACCCGCTCTCCCACAGCTGCAGTTTCCCTGGGGATATGACCTCTGACCTATCGCACACCCCGCCATCAGAGTGTCATGCGCCGAATAAAATACCTCATTTTCACTCACTGAAAATAAGAATATATATACAGAGAGATGTATGCACTATATGGGTTATATGTATATACATATGTATATATATGTATATATATGTATATATATATATCAATCTATATACAGTACAATTGACAAGAGAGACAAATATCCTCCAGTGCGACTGACACTGGTCAACATCCGGGGGAGGCAAGGTGGGCGAGATGGCGCCACCGGTACAGTGTTGTATCTTATGGAGGATAACAATAATAATAATAAGTAATATTACCTTGCGAATCTTTATACTCGCATAATACGTTATACATCACATATATAGATATATATATACACTTTTGTGTGTGTTTCTCTTTGCGTTTGATTGTTTATTTATTCTGCTCATAACGGTTAAGTGCATTCACTTGTTTTCGCTGCTGTGCAGTAGTGGTCATAATCCATATGGATTGATTTCCTTTAAGCTATAATTTCTGTTAGCGGCTATGCACTATCTGACGGTGTTGGATTTTCAACGATATTTCTTTTTAGATAAATATTTGCCTATGATCCTTATTGTCTACTTTACTTTGGTTTGGTTGGTTGGTTGTTGGAGCTTTACATCCTGGCAACATCTAAGGTCATATCATATCATATCATAACTGACGTGTGACACTCATGCCAACTTAATAGTGATGCTTCACTGGGAGACCAGTCCACCAGCACCATGACCCAATATCCCACTCAGCCACATTATCCAATTAACTTCATAGTGCTGCCCTAATGGGACACCGTGATTTTACCACCATGACCCGATATCCCACATAGTCACATTAATCCTGGTTCCGAATAAACCACTCTTTGTCCGATCACATTAATGGCGAGCACCAGGATACACTGGGATAAGTAGCGACAAAAGTCCATTTCGCGAATCATCACTTTGACTCGGAAAGGGTTCAAACTGACAACCTCCCTCATGCAGGAGATCGGGAGTTTGGTTCCCGGTCGAGTCAAACCAAAGACTTATAAAATTGATACTTGTCACTTTCTATTCTGAGACTCGGCATTAATAGGATAGGGCAAAGACTGGTTAGCTCAATGTCAAGATAATGTGAGTAAGTGGGATATCGGGTCATGGTGCCGACGGCATGATTTCCCAGTGGGGTAGCACCATTAAGTCACCACGAGTCTGCACTGTCGCAAGTCGGTGCAGATCCTGATACGCCCTTAAATGTTGCCAGGACGTAAAACTCCAACAACCAACCAACACAACCTCCAACATGAGAAGCCACCCAACGCTTTTGCCGATTCAGCCATCCAGTCCGCTAAAACATTTGTTGTGTCAAACATGGTTTATATACCTAGAACTTAGAAGGGCGTGGCCTGGACACGCAGCCAGTCAGCGTCCCGGTAACCATGGGAACCTTGTAACCAGACGCCTGTGTGGGAACGAGGCCAGCAGTCTGCAAGGTCCTCGGGCGCCGAAAGGAAACACCCGTAAACAACTGTCCCCTGAGGGCGCTGTGAGCGGATCACGCTACCTATCCACTTCACGCATAGTTGTGTGTAGATATTATTTACATAATGGATAATATGACACATATGATAGCAAATGTGTGGCACCTGAATGTAACGTGCAATTTGTACATTTTGCACCTGCACCAAAAAGACATATTAGGGGAAAAGTACCTGCCCACTTCTCACATAGATGTGGGTAGATATTATTTACATAATGGATTATATGCCACATATGATCTATTAGGGTCAAACTACCAGCCCATTTTTCATGTTTATCTTTAGATGAATGCAAATGATTTCCCCCCCCCCCCCAAACAAAAAAGCTTAATGCATGTACTAATTGTACTCAGTCTTTAGTTTGACTCAACTGATGGATAGAACTCATGACCTCCCGCGCAGACCGTGGACACGCTCCCACTAGTCTATGCTGTCTTGTCTCACAGGGAATCCCCAATAAGTGGTAGGACCCAGAAGGTTAATACATATTTCTAATATTGTTCGGTTTTTCGTTTGACTTTACTGACGGATCGAACTCATGACCTCTCTTACAGGACCCGGACACTCTCCCACTAAGCTTTGCCGTCTGGTTTCACAGGGACTTCCCACAGAGTGGTAGGACCCAGAGTGGACAGTTTGTGTGGTGCACTGATGGAGCGGCAGTGGGCCCCGCTTCTCATGTATGGTTACTAATCACGGCAGGGTGTGGGTGACTAGAGTTGGCACTCAGCAGTTGAGGTGTCAGAGGCTGAGGGGGGGGGGGGGGGGGGGGGGGAGGTGAACATGCATGCCGGAAGTAGAATTTTATTTAACGGAAAATATATGCTGGAGCAAATATTCACTGCAATCTACATTTGAAATAAATGTATGGCAAGAGTCCTCCCTACAAAGGTCATCATGGAGTATTTAAAAAATTAAATGTAGTTTATTTATTGAATAATATATTTTGTCAGCACCAGAGTACTGGTCTTGAAGTCGTAGAGTAAAATTGCTTGATACATAAATGAAACTATCAGGATACTGCATGCAATTCCAGTTCGATAATAAACAGCATTATTCATGTGGTGAATATGCATGCAGTACATGGCATTGCATGGTTCCGGAACTTTCTATACATTTGTGGTGCTTTTTTCCTCCCTTCTTTTTACATTTGTGGTGCATTTTACTCGCTTCTGTTTGTTTGTTTGTTTGCTGTTGTTTTACGTCCTAGCAACATCTAAGGTCATATCAGTTGGAACATAAGTACCAGGATAGGGCAAGGACAGTGCCAGTGACAGTGTGCACTCGTGGTGACTTTATAGTGCTGCCCCACTGGGAAATCAGGCTGCCGGCACCATGACCCGATATCCCACTCAGTCACATTATACTGACACCGAGCTAACCAGCCCTTGCCCTATCCTAATAATGCTGAGCACCAGGCTAGGAAGCGACAAGTATCAATTTTTAAGTCATTGGTTTGACTCGACCGGGAACCAAACTCGCGAACTCCTGATCTTCCGCAAGCTAGGCCTGTGCTCTACCCATTCGGCCACCGCGCTCTCTTCTTGTTATATGTGTGTGATCATAGTCTCAAAGTGAGTTTAACAAATAAAGCCTATTGTGAAGGGTTGGGCTGACAGGGGAAGCAGTCCCAACTTCCAGTTGTGTAAACACGCTGGATCGATGCTTCACTCATTTGGTAGACACTGGAGTACAGTAACTCGGAATAGCCGTCATTGCTACCCGGGGAACAGAGAAGTAGGAAGCAGGAGGTGGGAATAACACAACTTTATTTTCATGACAGGCAGGGTGACTGGCTGATTAGTGCAGTTCTACTCAATGCAGCTGTGAGTGACCGGAAACAAGGCCCGACATGCAAGTGAAGTTATGGTAATTAATAATAGTCACATGAATACATTTTAATCACAATCACAGGACCTTTCAATCATCATAAACAAAGCATTTTTATCATCAGTCATCAATCAATCATTAATCAATCATCAAAGAATCACCAAAGAATCATCAATCATCGAATCTACATCAATGCACACATTTCAATAATATGAGTTTCAATTTTCAGGTCACTGTTTTAGTTTTTTAGTTTTTTCGTTCATTTTCTTTTTTGCTCGTGTTTATTTAAAGGTTAAGAAGACATGTTGCTGCTATGGTGGGCCATGTGCGAGTGTCTATTCCAACGGTCGCAGGGGCGAGTCTGGGGATATGGTTTTGAGGTTGAAGTTCATTGGTCGAGGGGGTTTGTGGGGTTGGCCAATGGGATGGCTTGGTGTGAGTGGCAGGTGGGAGGGGCTGCTTACCTGTTCTCTGCACCCCCAGCAATGACATCATATGAGCACCACCCACTCATTTATCCCATTGGTCCCTTTGATTATGCAATATCACAGCCCTTGCTGGATATAATTTGACACCGACACTGCATATGAGTTTAAAGTTGGATTTATTTCTTTTTTCAATAATGAGTCTGTAGTAAGCACATGTCAATTTTAGTAAGCACATATTAAATTCAAGAGAATAAGCACAGTGAGATAAGCCAATGAGTTATGCACAAAGAGGTCAATAAGCTTTAACCCTTAGCCCTATATAGTCATTTAGCAGGGGTGGGTGGGATGGCAGTTGAAAGCCAGCTAGTGTCCTCCTGTGGCCGGGTCGAAGTGAGCTTACCGCCACTAAGTCGGTCCTTATATAGGCGCTTGGGCCAGTAGTTCGAGCGGGCGACCGCAGATGGCAGGTCAGTAAGACAGAGTTAGCATCTCGAAGTATTTCGTATCAAAGTACGAATATCTAGGCGGTGCTGACGCATAAGTCAGAAGGTAGTATCGCCCTAACTAGATAGGTGGCAACATAAGTATTATCTTAATGCTATGAAGCTATCGCGGCGATCGAATGCCAAATTACCCGTGTTGCTGAGCATCACAAACAATTATACCTTCTCTAGACATGACACAGTGTCAGCGCACCTGAAGATTATATATGTGCATGGAGTTGCAAAAAGCCGGTGTAATATTTGGAATTTAAATCACCTGCAGATTGGCATGTGATGGAGACAGCAGCCACATGGTGATAGTGTCTGAAAGGCTTGGTCTTTCACTCATTAAGAAACATTGCATGCTGCTCAGAGAAGCCCCTAAGTCCTTTATTATACCGCCAGGATTGACAGGAATGAATAAATCAATGGGAAATCAGCACCCACCTCAACACATGGAACAAAGACCTCACCCATTCACCCGACCAAACCCTGTTTAAAGCTGCATAGTCCGTAGATACAAGATTCACCCCGTACTGCTGCAGTAGGGGTGCAAACCAACCCTATGTAAAAGCTGTCGAAAAAACGGGTCAATGAATTGAGAGCCTAATTTCACAATCTAAGAAGCAACATTTATTCTTTACATATGTTTTATTATTAGCCCGCTACCTTTGAGTTGAAAAATATAACCTATTTTCGCCCATATTTACACTGCGTTGTCATTCACCCGTTTACTACAAGTACCGGGTGAATCTTTTATCTACATAGTCCGATGAAAACATCAAATTTCAAAAACCAAAACAAGTACATATCAATTTGCTTCTACATATGTAACTTAGATCCTGCTGCACTTATTAAAGCTGCATAGTCCGATGAAATATCAAATATCAAATATCAAATTTTCAAAACCAAACCAATTATCTAGATTTGATTCTACATATCTAACTTAGATACTGATGCACTTATTAAGCATTTATTTCTGCATAGAAGGCAATACTGGATCAATTTAACAGAACCTGTTACTGCAGAAGTCTATGGTGTCAGAGTTTTCCATGTTTGCACTCAAAATATCTCAAATTGTACCATTTAAAATAAAAGTAACTTTGAACTAATGTAAAGTAGATACTAGTGCTTGATCTAATATATTTATCTCAGCACAAATTCAAAACCATCGGACTATGCAACTTTAAGCATTTGTCACCAAATAGAAGGGAATACTGAGTCAATTTAATAGAACCTGTTACTGCTGAAACCTATGGTGTTAGAGTTGTGTCAAGCTTGCCATGGTTGGTCTTTAGATATCTCAAGCGTTAGCTATTTAAAATAAAAATTAATTCAAACTAAAGAAAGGCAGATTTGGATGTTTGAGTTTTACGTCTTGGTAACAGCTAAGGTCATATCAGGACTGTAGATTATAACAGACCGACCTAATATGTTTTTCTCAGAAAATGAGAGAAACTCAAAACTATCAGAATATACGGCTTTAATAAATTACTAAGTTAATTACTACATTAAAGTGGATACACTCGATGTATACACTGACCAGATATACAACCAATTGTTATTTAGCTGAATGTAATAACAATATTTTATTAACATTGTTCTTGTAATTAAATAGTGTAAATTGATTAAGTTAAGCATGGCCAGAAGAACAGTGCCTCGCCTTTGAAAAAAATACCGAATTCAAATGAATACAAAATGTTTACAAAAGAAAGAAAAGAAATAACAGCTCAATGCATCGTGGAATGAATACAAGAAGAGGGGGCGTGTTTGATTGACAATGATGTTCATACACATTGTGAGCTGTGACTGGACGAGATGGCCGAATCGGCATGCCCGCTGATGGCTTCCTCTCCGGCAGGTCATGGGTCTTAACCCTAACCGAGTAAAATAGGCATGCCAAGAGAGACAAATATCCTCCGGTGCGACTGACACTGGTCAACATCCGGGGGAGGCAAGGTGGGAGAGATGGCGCCACCGGTACAGTGTTGTATCTTACGGAGGATAACAATAATAATAATATTAATATAATAATAAGTAATATTACCTTGCGAATCCTTATTACCTGTGCAGCAGGTAATGCGTCTGAACCCTAACCGAGTCAAATCAAATGACTTGCAAAATCGATAGTTGTCACTACCGAGCCTGGCGCTTGGCATTAATAGGATAAGGAAAAGACTGGGTTGCTCCATACTACGACAATGCGACTATGTCTCGTCATGGTGCCAGCACCTCATTCTTAAGATGGGGCAGCATTATAAAGTTGCCATAACTGCACAATATTGCAATTCGATGTCCGTCCAGATATGACCTCAGTTGCAACCAGGACATAAAACCTCAGGAAAGACAATATCTCATCATTGCGCACAGACACAGCTGACTCAGAGGCATGAGTGGGTTAATCAAGGCTTTTATTCGGGCGCTGCCCGCCCAGTGGCATGTACATTGACTGTGTATCATCGGGCAAGAAGCGAACAAGCGAAGGCCACGATATATTGGGAAAATTAAATGTGATGAGAGCATATGAGTCATATGAACGATTTAACAAATGAGTAATCAATTACGTTAAAGTACAATAGCAAGAGTTAATGATAAAAATATGAGATAAGAGTAGAGGGTAAATTATCACCTTTGTAAAGCTTATTAAAGCATGTTCCCATTGTTTAGTCCTGGCTGTCTGGCTGGCCGGTATGCTGGCACTCTCTTCTCTTGTGATTGTGTTGTGGGGATGATGAAATGGAAGTGGAAAAATATTGAATCTACACCAGGTTTCAAGAACAACATTTCTCACCAGTATCGAACCCACACGTATTGTCATTCCAGGGCTATCGTGCTAACGACTACACTACCAAGGCTCCCTGGTGCAGTCACTCTATTCATGACTACCTGTCTATGTTGGTAATACGGTGTCAGCGGATAAAGGAAGGACTAATATATACCCAGCCATCCACAATCGATTTATGCAATGCAACTGTTGCTGCCCCTAAGCTGGCCACCTTCCGTCTCCATCCCACACCACCGACCTACACACCTCATCTGACCGCAGCCCACCCTGTTTCCCTGTGGTGGAGTGGTTAGAGTGTCTGACTTCTTTCTAGGTCAGACTCCTAATCTGAGGGTTGGCGGTTTGATTCCCCGTGCCCCCAGCTCTGGCAATTTGGATTTCCACCGCTGTGTATAACTTACAGCGTCATCAAAGGCCGGTTGCTCTCATACCATGTCTATGTGGTATGGGAGGTTAAAAATCCCTTGGGTCGGTAAAAGTGTAGGCTCGGGTTTTCTATTGACCAGCAGTGGAGTGGGGAAGACCAGTCGTCTGTGACTGGAATTTCCCCTGCTTGGGACAACTAATGTACCAAAAAAAAAAAAAGAGAGACAAATAAGTGTTCACACTTCCTGTCTACCATTCGCTATATCGCTAAATACAAACCGACTATCCTATCACCACGTCAGTTGTCTATGCATAGCATATGCGTATAGACTATATAGTATAGAATATAGAGTATAGAGTATACACACAAAAGCCAAGCTCTAGAGAAGCAGACGGGATGTCCAAATGAGTTAGAGCGTCCATCTCCCATGTTGGTAGACCATGGGATTGTGGGTTCGAACCCTGGACCAGTAAAACCAATGACTTAAAATTGATACTTGTCGCTTCCCAGCCATGCGTTCGGCACTATTAGGATAGGGCAAGTAGTGGTTGGCTCAGTGTCAGGAAAATGTGACTGAGTGGAATATTGGGTCATGGTGCAGCACTATAAATTCGCCATGAGTGCGCACTGTCACAAGTATGATATGACCTTAGATGTTGCTAGGACGTAAGACAACAACAACAACAAGCAAGCTCTATAGCTGCTTCACCAATAATTCCTCGCGAATCAGATTTATTTGTCAAATTTCCGGTGAGCGATAATAGGCGCATGTGCGCTGTTAATGAGCTGTCTTTGAGTTTGATACATCTAGATTACGGGGCTAGCATGCTAGTCATTGCACTACCTAGGCTCCATGATACAGTCACTCTAGTCATTCCTACCTGTCTCGGTGGATCCTTACCTGAGAGGTTAGTGAAGACTATTACACTCATCCCCATGGAATTTTGTGTATATTAACTGGTGTATGCCCATAAGTCATTTAATGTTTACAATTACATGCCTAGGTTCAGCATTTACATTCAGAGGGTAGGTTCAACAACCATTCAGTGCATAGCTTTTATAGAAGCCAGTTCACAGCAATCAGTGTCATGGGGGTTATGATGAATATGGGAAATATTGTGCCTAGAACAGGTTTCAAGCCTACACTACTGACCATTTCAGGGATCGCATGATAGATAACCTGATGCAATCCCCCTATTGACGACTATGTTTCTACGCAGTTCCTTACCTGAGAGGTCAGTTCAGACTACTACTGTTGTAATTAACTAATTATTTGAAGACTGTTCAGGCGCAAAACCATGTAAATGCCAATCCAAACATGGAGATAAATGTTTGTAAAATATTCCAATATTCGGCAGGGGGGAATGCAATTGTTCTATTACTGACTAGTGTGCTTGGCCAGGTGCGTTTGTTTGTTGTTGTTTTATGTCCTAGCAACATCTAAGGTCATATCAGTACGGGGGCCAGGTGCGTGTGTATATGTATGTATATATATATATATATATGGGTTGGTTTGTACCTGAGTGGGATGTAAATAGACATAGTGGTGATGGCAGGTCTGAGTGTGATTGCACTCAGGGCCTAGCCCTTCTGCTGGGGTAGGGGTCGCCACACTCAAAAGGTCAAGGTTGGTGGTGGCCAGGGAGCCAGACAGCTAGTGGTGGTGGGCAGACCACTGGTATCCATAGAGACCAAGAATGCTGGATTCCTATTGGTGAGACCAGGAATGCTAGATTCCTATTGGTGGAAAGAGGTGGCATGATATCCTACCAAGAACCCATGTAACTATATACAAATAAACCAGAGGGCTGGACTCTCTCTCTTACACTTTACTCTCTTACTTTCTCTTTGTCTGTATTGTTTTTCCTCATAGCCTACGTACAGAGCCACAGATCCGTGCATAGACTCTAAACATTGGAATCAAACCTACACAAAGTTAATATTTTTCTATTCCTATGATTTTTGTCCATTGCTCCATACCCATATGATCATATGAAAAGTGGAATTAGTGGGAATTAACATTATTTTTATTTAAAAGTCTGTTATTTAAACTAGATTTTGTTATTGTCATTCACATGGTTTTGCGCCTGAATTTTTGTTTTCAATTAAACAAAATAAATTAAAAAGTGTAAATAACTGTACCAACAATGTCTGGAAGACCAGAGCCTCGGCAGTGAAAAAGGATTTACACCACAAAAAATCCCAGAAATAACCTATCGAAAATGCCGTTTGGTGTAGGGCAGGCTTTGGGGCGAGACAGAGCGTGGTAGGCTGCTATTGCTGCGTGTGTGTCTGTTTGAGTGTGGGATCTCCAGAGGGCTGTCCCCGACTGCCCTTGTCCTGGTCCACTCAAAGGAAATGCCCTCTCTACGGGCACATCCCTAACTGCAGACGATGCCAGCTGGCTTGTCCGCAACAACGCTGATTGCAGCCTGTGTCTCTCGAGACAATCGGAAACAACGCAGGTCACGTGCCACTTACTGCGCAGTGTCGTGCGCAGGACAATTGAAGAGTTCGGGTGCAAAAACCAACAACTCCACTTGAGCTGTTTTCTGTCAAATGGAATTTGTTGTTGCGCTTCCCAGTTTGAAGTCTCTCGATTTCATATAGTGTGATTGTATTATATTGAGCCGTGTTTACACGGGCAATTGTGAAGCGAATTAGACAAAGCGATTCATATGAAGCGAAGTAGTGGCGCGTTTACATGAAGCGAGTTTGAAAGTGTTTTGGCGCCGGGAACCAGCAGCCTTAGTTCCGCCTGTAGCCGGCAAGCACTGATATATTTGTTTAGTTTACACTCGTTGATTCGACGCCGATGAAGCTGCTACGTTAATATCGCTTGGAATTTAAGGTTAATTTAATTTAATTTAATTATTTGAGGATGTAATTCTGTTAAATATGATCGCATTTAATAGATTTCGGCCTAATCGGGCCCTAACACTGCCGGGCACCAGCAATTAGTTACTGCTCCATCTGTAGCCGGCAAGCACTACTATTTTATACTATCGCCGCCCGGGAACCAGCCGAATCGATTCATATAAACGACCTCGCGAAGTGGTTTATATGAAGCGAACTAGATGAGGTGAATCAGCCCTAATCCGCCTCAGAGGAGCGTTTACACGGCGAATGTGAGGCGAACTAGGCAAGGCGATTTATATGAAGCGATTTAACTCTCCCGTGTAAACACAGGGATGTGTCAGTTTCTGCAGGGGAAAAAAAGGACCTGGTTATTGAAATGATGGCAGCCTCAGCTCAAACCTGGTAGTCATGGTTTCATTTCGGCCCGAATGGCAGTTTTCAATTTTTGCGCCTGAACTCTTCAATTGCCCCAACCATTACTATCTACTCTCCAAGCAGATGTTATCAGTCCACGCACACCATATATATATAACAAAGACTGAACCTCAGCTGGGAGAGTTTGTCAAAACATATACTCTCGGACAGAATGATGATTATTCTGTTTAGTTGATATTAAGATTCAGCATTGAAAACAAGTTGTTCCATCATGAACTTATTTGTTATGAACATGATATATAAAGCATCAATAACAACAAATTGAAAAATACCTTGGACACATAATAGGTTTGTTGGTGTTATGTCCTAGCCACATCTAAGGTCATATCAGGACGGGTACCAACTTGTGACAGTGCACACTCATGGTGACTTTATAGTGCTGCCCCACTGGAAGATCAGGCTGCCAGCACCATGACCTGATATCCCTCTCAGTCACATTATCCTGACACTGAGCCAACCAAGCCTTGCCCTGTCCTAATAATGCCGAGCGCCAGGCAAGGAAGCGACAAGTATAAATTGTTACGTCATTGGTTTGATTCGACCAGGGTTCGAACCGACGACCCCATTATCTACCAATATGGGAGACGAATGCTCTAACTCATTTGGCCATCCCGTCTGGTCCACATGATAGGGTAGTATCTGATTGCCTGTGCTGATCAAGAATCGGTAGTGCCCACTGATGGGTGCCGCCGGCGTGGTCACTGACGGAACAAAGGCCTGAAGGAGCGAATAATGGGTAGGTTAAGAAATGGTTACATAAAGAGGAGAGAAACTGACGGTGACAGTGTCCTTGTTTATATGCCAGTCACACTAGGCTTGCAATCGCTTGCGACCACGTTGCGACCACCAAAATGGGGCCATCACAAAGTGGTCCCACTGAGTGTGTGACTGGTCGCTGACTGGTCACCAACTGCTTGCAAGTGCTGAAAATGGCGGGCAACCTCCGGACGACCACTTTGTCCACAAGGAGGTTTTTGCTGCAGCACTTGCAACCGCTTGCAACCAAAGTGGTCGGCAACCGGTCGCCGAGTGCTTGCTGATCGATCACTGACCATTGTTTTTCCTGCAATTTTTGTCAACTTTGGTCGCAACGAGGCTTTGAGTTGGAAAGTCGTCGCAAAGTGGTTGTAAGTGGTCGGAAGCCATCGTGTGACTGAGGCCTTATCTTCCCACAATGGATTATGTAGCACATACATATATACAATTTTAATATTTGCTGTTATTGAACCTCTATAATTATGCATGAGAAGCCATCTGGTAGAGAGAGAGAGAACCAATAAGGCTTTTCTTAACCATTAATTCACTCTTCACATGTGTGATTAGGTTGGTACTGCCTATTCAACCAGTGGTCTACAAGTGGTTCATCAAAGGTTGTGGTATGTGCTGTCCTGTCTGTGGGAAAGTGCATATAAAAGACCTCTTGCTGCTTATTGGAAAGAGTAGACTATGTGGTAGCAGCGGGTTTCCTCCAAAGAAATATGTGAGAATGACCATAAGTTTGACGTCCAATAGCCGATGATAAAAATCAATGTGCTCTAGAGGTGTCATTAAATAATAGCCACTGTTTTGGTACTGCCTATTCAAACTGGTGGAACCAAACAATCAACCCTGAAACAAACACCAGAGTGTTGGTACACACTTTTATTCCCCCACGAGAGGGCACATGATTGGTCATGAACTAACCCCGAGGGATGTGTTGCAGGTTCTTATATACCCTGCTCTAGACAGCCAGAGGTGAGGTTTGGTCACGTGACCACTGGCGGTGGAACAGAGGTCCGTTCTAAATAGGTCACCAATCCCCGGTGCCGTTCGGGGTAGTATGGTAGGGGTTTGTTTGTTGTTGTTTTACATCCTAGCAACATCTAAGGTAATATGAGACGAGTATAAACTTTTGACAGTGCGCAATCATGGCAACTTTACAGTGCTGCCCCACTGGTAGACCAGGCCACCAGAACCATGACCTGATATCCCACTCAGTCACATTATCCTGACACTGAGCCAACCAGTGCTTGCCCTATCCTAATAATGCTGAGCGCCTGGCTAGGAAGCGACAAGTATCAATTTTTAAGTTATTGGTTTGGGTCGATCAGTATGGTAGGAGAGCGGTGCAGTGCTCAGACACCACCAACAACGTTATATGTATTTAAGTCACCTCCTTCCCTAACACCGGACGCGATAGCCGAATCGGTAGCGTGCAGGCTTCCCATGCGGAAGATCAGGAATTTGATTTCCATTCGAGTCAAATTAATGACTTGCACAAATGATAATTGTCGCTACCTAGCTTGGTTCTCAGAATGAGTAGGATAGGGCAAGGACTGGCTGGCTCAGTATCAGGATAATGTGGCTGAGTGGGAAATCACGTCATGGTGCTGGTGGCCAGGCCTCCCAGTGGGGAGTACTATGAAATTGCCACGAGTGTACACTGTCACAAGATGGTACCCGTCCTGATATGATCATAGGTGTTGCTATGACGTACATCTCCAACAAACAAACAAACAAATCATTCTCTAACTTTACATTACAGATCGGTCCCTATTATAATTTAGTCGGTTTGAAAACAATATTTCATTCCGTGACATTATACAGGGGAGCGGTATATAGACCTATATAAGTTATAAGGCATAGACAAATTGCTTCAGCCTGATATAAACAGATTGGCCAGTCACACTGCTATATGGACATATTGTATAATGTGCTGGAAAGCAAGAGATCCTCATCTGAAAACTGTACTGTTTTCGCTGCCTTCGATATGGACATGATGTAAAGATTCAGTGTTGTTGAGTTTTATTTAATGCTGCAGTCACACTACAACGCTTCTCCCCGGCGCGCCACCAATGTACAAATAGTTGTACGCGTCGAGACACATGCAACTTTTTGGGGAAAAAGTTTGGCGTCAGCTCAGCGTGTTAGTAGCACGTGGCCAACGTGTGTTGACGCGTGCAGACATTTAAAAAAAAAGTTTGGCACGACGTCTTCATATGACCTTAGATGTTGCTAGGGCATAAAACAACAATGCCCCAGTTTGGCACAACATGTGCGAACGACCCTCCCACGTGCGCGGTGTCTGCCTAGTGTTCCAGCGATGTCGATGTGCTTCTGACGTCTCCATAATATTGGAACCCGCGCGTTGACGCGCGTTGTCAGTCGTCAGAAGTTTTGTGCTTGCACAAAACTTTGGACGCCCCACGACGCGCGCCGGTAGTATTTTGCCAGGTCGCCGAAAAAAGTTTGGATTAACCGATCGTTTGATTTAACCGAGGTTGGTTTAATGGGGTTAAACTGTGTATACATAAAAAAACAATAATCATAGTGTCCACATACATTGTACACTCATAATGCACCCCCGTTTTTGCCAAAGCCAAGTCAAAGTCAAAGCTCGGTTAAACCAATGATCGGTTAATCCAAACAAATTGCTAGGGTCCCTTCAAATTTGGTTTAACGGAGTTACACTGTAATAGTGACTCCATGAATAGCCTTTTCCTACTTTTTCCTATTTTAGGAGACATTCGTCACTGTCATTTTTATACTTATACAATATATATTGTTAAAACAAATCAGCAATTTATTTGTTTGCGTAGAATCAGATATTCCTCTATGTGTATACATATATGAAAGATTTTACATATTGCCACAGAACAAGTGATGCCACAGGTACATTGCATAGTGATTACATGAACCTTTTGTTTGTTTGTTGTTTTACGTCCTAGCAACATGTAAGGTCATATCAGGACGGGTACCGACTTGTGTCAGTGCACACTAGTGGCGACTTTATAGTGCTGCCCCACTGGGAGACCAGACTGCCTTACATGACCCTAAATGGCCTCATGTTATTCTAATAAAATTACAAGGATAACATAAGCATGAATTCTTAACTCTTCCCATCATATAGCTATTAAATATTATACAACTATTCCATTCTATATTAATACAGGCATTATTGACTGCCATATAATTAGGTTAACTACAGCAGGGAATGCTGAAAGGAATCTATCGATCAAATTCTAGATTTGATGAATGTATATTAATTAAGCAACCCAAGACTGACAAGTATATATATATAGTGGCATTTATTTTTCTTTCACGTTACAGAGATGTCATGATGGTTCAATAAGTTTGATGCTCCAAGACACTTAACCGAACTTTATAGTAAAACTTGTTTTATTTAGAGACCAGATGGGATGGCCGAATGAGTTAGAGCGTCCGTCTCCCGTGTTGGTGGGTTCTTTGGTTTGAACCTTGGTTGAGTCAAACCAATGACTTAAAAATTGATACTTGTCACTTCCTAGTCTGGCACTCGGCATTATTAGGATAGGACAAGGACTGGTTGGCTCAGTGTCAGGATAACATGACTGAGTGGAATATCGGGTCATTGTGCCACTGGCCTGGTTTCCCAGTAGGACAACACTATAAAGTCACCATGAGTGCGCACTGTCACAAGTCGGTACCTGTCCTGATATGACCTTAGATGTTGCTAGGACGTAAAACAACAAACAAACAAATGCTTTATTTAGCGACACCTCTAGAGGATATTGATTTCCGTATCATCGGCTATTAGACGTCAAACAAACCTTATAGAGTATTTAACAGCTGGGGTGGGTGGGATGGCACATGTTGTCGCTTGAAAAGCTCAGGATGAAGTGAATACCTGACATCGACAGGTGGCGACAAAGAACATCCATAGTAACTAGAATGATGTCAGACCCACGCATTCAGTTACCCATGTTGCGAGCAATATGAACAATGTCTCACCCATTGAGCATTGCGCCATTCATCTGAAGAGAGGCAAACAGAGGTGAGACTTGCCAGTTCTCAGACGCAAGGCTGATCAAATGAGAAATTTCCTAGACACCCTGACGGACCCCACCAAATCAGTCTGAGAATAAGAAGCTTGTTTTATTTAAAGGCACCTCTAGAGGACATTGATTTTCATATCATTGGCTATTGGATATCAAACATATGGTCATTCTGACAAATTTCTTTGGAGGAAACCCGCTGCCGCCACATAAGTTACTCTTTCTGATAAGCAGCAAGGGGTCTTTTATATGCACGTTCCCACAGATAGGACAGGACATATGACAACAATTGATTAACCAGTTTTGGACCATTGGTTGGGACGGCCCAAACTGCAAATGGGTCCACTCAGCAGGATCAATAGGATGACCTACACCATCACAGGTGGACACGTTACTGCCTGAGCTACATCACGCTCTCCCCTAAATCAGTCTGCGTCATGGGTCAGTGCTTTTACTGTAGGGCTGGAAAGGATCAGCTTACCGCGCTTGGAGTCCCTTAGCGGAAGTATCACTAATTCTACTTTGACTAATATTGAGTTTTACCTGCTTATAACAAATGGAATTCACGATAAGACGGAAGTGGTATAAATTGCTTTGATTCAATCCACAGCAACAGAAATGGACAATTAGCAAGGACTGCTCAGCACTCTTAACCCCACTGATGGATGTGCCAGTTTGTAGCTGAGGGGTTGGCAGTGGCAACATCCAGTATTCAGCTTGACCTCACGGGTTTGTGTCCAAGCAGCGACTGACCGTTTGACTCTCTGACATCAGCGCCTGGAGGACCGAACCTGCTAGTTGGCGACAAAGATGATAAGAACAGTATGGAGTAAGGTACAAACATGAGCCAACAGGTGGCGCTAAGTGTGTGGGCGTACAACCCCGGAGGATGTCCGTAGAGAATGCCAGGTGGCAGCTGTAGTAATTAACAGAATAATGTAGCCAAACCCCTAAAGGTGGCGGGGCAGTGTCCATAAGAAAGCGAGACGACCCTACCACTTCCCCCGACACCGCAAATTACCCATGTTAGCACTAACATATCTCTCCCCTGTATGAGATCACTGACTGGGGTATTGAAGGTCCAAGTCAGTAGGTAGCAACTCATCTATCCAGGACCATTACACCATATAACCCATGGGCTATTCTTTATAGTTGTGCATGACATCTGGTTAATGTTGTTGTTCAATGTAAACAGTTTTGTAAAGCTGCCTAGTCCCATGAAAACATCAACATTTCTAAACCAAAGCACTTATTTAATCTTGATTCTACATTGAACTTAAATACTGTTACATGTATTAATGAGTATTTGCTGCATAGAAGTTTATTTCAAACCTCCTTATTCCCAAGAAATGAAAGCAATGAATTTATAAGAATCCCATATGCGACTACTAATATATACAACACCCGCCTTTGAAATAAATAAATACATAAATAAATAAATATTGCTTGCAGAGCTTACCTTTTTTTCTCTCTCCTGTAATTTCCCAGAAATTTCCCTGGGGATATATTTCTGTGCAGTCTCCATAGCAGACATTACAGGCTTCTGCAGATGTTCTGTCTCAGGCGGAATGGAATCATACTCTGATTGCAGTATTTTGGTGGATTGTGCTAATGGAGGAAGGGTCTTCCCGGCTTAATTATCTAAAGTCTGCACCCCCTGAGGGATCTTGTGCCATGGATATGTGCATGATTTCCTCCCGTCAGTCTTCAGACACCCTGCCCACCTCCACACTCCCAGACAGCCCCCCACTCCCACACACCCCCACCCACACACACACACCACACCCCCCTCACACATTCCCACACCCCCACACACCCATACACTCCCACACTCCCACACCCACACCCTACCCACCCCCACAATCCCAGACAGCCCCCCCCCACAAAACCCTCACACTCCCACACCTACATACACCCACACACACCCACACCACACACCCTCACACATTCCCACCCCCCATACACTCCCACACTCCCACACCCACACCCTACCCACCTCCACACTCCCAGACAACCCCCCACACACAAAACCCTCCCTCTCCCACACCCACATACACCCACAGACACCAACACCCTACACCCTAACACATTCCCACACCCCCATACACTCCCATACTCCCACACCCACACACACACACCCCACACACCCACACCCTTATACACTCCGACACTCTGCCCACCCACACTCCCAGACAGCCCCCCCGCACAAAAACCCTCACACTCCCACACCTACACACACCCCCATACACACACCACACACCCTCATACATCCTCACCCACCCACACCCACCCACACTCCCACCATCACCCCTCAACCCACACCCCCACACACTCCCACACAACCCACACAACCCCCACCACCACACCCACACATCCACACCCACACACCCACTAACACACCAACACTCCCACCATCACCCATAGTCCCCCCAACACCCTCCCCCCACACCCCCGCACGTCCCCCCCCCCCGCACACAAAGACCCCCCACCCCCCACATCCCCACTCCATCCGCTGCTGTCTCCTACACATTACCTCTCATCAGATTGGATACATTATAGTTTATACCGATACACAATCCAGTCTTGTACTTACATACCACACACTACCTTTGCAATCTCGGTCTTGAACTCATTCCGTTTTGATTCCCTTTCCCACCAGGTAAAAGAGGATGCGGAGGAAGAGGACGAGGTGAAGCGGTGGCGCCACCTGGCGGACATTGCCTTAAATGACCTACGGCGGGGCCGGTGCACCGACCTGTTGAATGTATTAGTCCGCTGCCGGCAGCGGCAGGACTATCTCGCAGGTGAGAACTACTTTCAGTTTCACGACCATGCATTATTACTCCGCACACTAAGTAGTTCTTGGGCGATATGTGGCTTCGGGCCAGAGGAGCTCCGGTGTAGTGCATTTCATACGTACTCAGTTTACAAGGCACTCTAAACAAAAGTAAATTAGAATATTGCAATCAACATCGATCAATATATTTATTCAATTATGACCAAGCCTCATCAATTTACGCAATTGCAATGAATGAGTTAATTCAGTAACGCGAAAACAAAAGATATAATGTGGCAAATTATTTAACATAAACTATTAAAGTTGAATAGTCCGATGGTGTTGAGTTTCTGTCATTTGCTGAGATAAATATGTTAGATTGATCACTAGTATCTACCTTTTTTGGGTTGAAGACACTTTTATTTTAAGTGGCTACATTTTGAGATATTTGAAGTACAAATATGTCAAATTAGTTTCAGCAAGCACGCCAACATGCTGACACCATTGGCTTCTGCAGTAACATATTCTATTAAATTGACTCAGTATTCAATTCTATGTGGCAACACGTGCTTAATAAGTGCATAAGTATCTAAGGTAGAATTATAGAATCAAATCTAGATGGTTGTTTTGGTTTTGAAAATGTGATGCTCAATCGGACTATACAGATTTAAGCACACTTAGAAGTTTAACTGCGAGGTGTGATAAGGTGCAGGAGACGCCCAGTAGGAATACCGGAAGTTGATGTGTACCCACGTGACTCCGGAGCCACAGGTTGCAGGTCACGGTGTAAAATATTGCAATATTCAAGGGCCTAGGGGTTTAGCTTCGATATAGCGATATAGTGAATGGTAGACAGGAAGTGTGAACACTTATTTGTCTCTCTTTTCTTTTTTGTACATTAGTTGTCCCAAGCAGGGGAAATCCCAGTCACAGACGACTGGTCTTCCCCTCTCCACTGCTGGTCGATAGAAAGCCCGAGCCTACACTTTTACCGACCCAAGGGATTTTTAACCTCCCACACCAAACCACATAGACATGGTATGAAAGCAACCGGCCTTTGATGATGCTGTATGTTATACACAGCGGTGGAAATCCAAATTGGCAGAGCTGGGGGCACGGGGAATCGAACCGCCGACCCTCAGATTAGGAGTCTGAGCTAGAAAAAAGTCAGACACTCTAACCACTCCGCCACAGAAAACGCCACGCTTCAGAGCAGGGAGGAAGATATGCAACCATAGGGGGACACACGTTAGGTGGTGAGGGGTGGGATGTGGGGGGGGGGGGGTAATTACCACCGCAGTTATTTCTAGGACGGGGCTGCTAAACAACTGTAGAGAAAAGGTGCCAGGAAACTAGGTTGCGGACATCAGTGATAATGACCTGAATTTGCAGTCTAAGGTGTTAAATATATATGTTAAATGATTATATGTCATAGCACGCTATGCTTAGAGTGAATACTTGATTAAATCATGTGGATTACTTAGCCTTAGAAGTCAAATTGAGAGTATTCAGTGGCCACCATATTGTGGTGTTTTTCTTTTCCGATTTCGCTCATGTCAACACTTACCTGTCACTTCAATACATGAGGAGTTCAGGTGCAAAACCCTGTAAACACCAATCCAAAAATTGAGATAAACATTGGAATCAAACCTTCAAAGGGTTAATTTTTGTACATTCATATTTTGTTTGTCCATTGCCAGAAAAGTGTAATTAGTGAGAATTAAAATTACCCTGAGTTAAAAAATCTGTTTATTTAATTTAAATTGTTGGTTTGGTATTTACAGACTTTTGCGCTTGAACTCTTAGCTCAATTGGGAGAGTGTTCGACTGAAGATCCCGGGTCTGGCACAGTTTGTCTCTCATATGTTTATACCATGATACATTTGCACATATATGCGCTAGCTCCGGAATAGCGGAGGTGTGGGTTAATTCTCATTCTAGGCACGTTTCCCATTTGTAAAAAAAACTAAACAAAAAAACAAACACTGGATGACTAAATCAGTTCCCCAACCTCTTATTTACAATTGATTTATACCAAACTAGACTTTGCTCTTACTTAGAGTGTAGTAACTTAGCCATGGCTGGTATTGACCCCCTACTTTGGGTTGGGGTGACTATTTTATCTCGGGGGGGGGGGGGGTGGTGGTTAGGAAGCAGCAGCTCATGCTTAGAGAGAGAGAGAGAGAGAGAGAGAGAGAGAGTGACCAGAGGGGATGGCCAAATGAGTTAGAGCGTCCGTCTCCCGTGCTGGTAGATCATGGGGTCATGGGTTCGAACCCTGGTCGAGTCAAACCAATGACTTAAAAATTGATACTTGTCGCTTCCTAGCCAGGCGCTCGGCATTATTAGGACAGGGCAAGGACTGGTGTGCTCAGTGTCAGGATAATGTGACTGAGTGGGATACCAGGTCATGGTGCTGGCGGCCTGGTTTCCCAATGGGACAGCACTATAAAGTCGCTATGAATGCGCACTGTCACAAGTCGGTACCCGTCCTGATATGACCTTAGATGTTGGTAGGACGTAAAACAACAACAAACAAACATCATGCTTAGAGAAATACCATGGAAAGGGAGTTGGTCAGGTTTGGCTTTCCCTGATCAGCTGATCAGACACTATGACTGAAACTGTAACATGATTTCCTCACATAGACCTATACCATACGTTATAGTGGTGTTGTGATTGCTTTGGTGATACACATATCTGACATCCAATTGCCACGTTCAATAAACACAATATCCAGATATGAAATACACCCTATGTTTGCAATATGATCCGCAGTCAGTGATTTACTTGCAAATTGTGCTCTTTTTTCTTTTCAATTCGGGCAACTTCCCCCCCCCCCCCACACCCCGAATACCTACTGATTGTCAAATACTTTTGTCTTAGCTATCTAGCCTGTTGTTGCCCGGCGTCAAATACACCCTCAATATCCGATGTTTATTTTATTGTAATGGGGGTGGTTAAACAAACAAACAAATTTACAATGCACAGAACGTGTAAGATCTATTATACAAATGTAAAACAGGGATACATTTTTAGCATTCTCACAAGTATCTGGTCTGTATCATCCCCTGTAACTTTTGACAAGTATGCCCTTATTTGTTAACACAAATTTGTACGATTCTTTGCTACAAATATCACAATTATTTGCGAGCTTTTAAAATTTAAGTAAAATTGGTGGTTATATCATTTTGAGCTTAAAGTTGCATAGTCCGATGGTTTTGAGTTTTGGTCATTTTTCTGAGATAAATATATTAATTTGATTGTTTTAATCTACTGTGTTTCAGGTTGAAGTAACTTTTATTTTAAATAGATAGCTGTTGAGATATTTGAAATCTAAGCATGTCAAATTAGTTTTGGCAAGCATGCCAAAACTCTGACACCATAGGCTTCAGCAGTAACAGGTTCTATTAAATAGTTGCAGTACTCCCTTCTATGTGGCACCAACTGTTTAATAAGTGCATCAATATCTAAGTTAGATATGTAGAATCAAATCTATACAATTATTTTGCTTTTGAAAATGTGATGCTTTATCGGACTATGCAGCTTTAAACATTACATGTGAAAATGATGGTTAAATAACAATATAACAGTAACATTTAAACGCGTTGAATGCTTCTCGATATGAATATGACCTTTGTTGCAAATGCAGCATACAATCACTGACTTGTATTTTTACATGTTCTATATACAGTGCATGAATTGAGACATATGGAAGCGCCTTCATAGGCATGTATCCGCTTAGCTAATTCATATATATATATATATATATATATATATATATATATTTGTGAAATATAAATACATTATATTAATATTATTAATGGAGTGCCAGTAGCGTCTCGTCCACCGAACGCTACTATCGCCCGAACCGCTGACGGCAACGGCCTGGGCGACTTGAGTTTGCGTGCAGGGTGCCAAGCCCACCGCGAGTAGCCGCCGAGCTGGCACGAGCACCACTATTGCTATCACTCCTTCATATGCATGTATCCGCTAATTGACATATATATATATATGTATATATTTATATATATATATATATATTTATATATACATAAATCTAGATCGGATGGGAACAGACAGGATGGCTGAATGAGTTAAGGATCCGTCTTTCATTTTTAGTAGATCATGGGATTCGAACTCACAGGTTCGAACCCTTGTCGAGTCAAGCCAATGACATACAGAATCGACACTTGTCATTTCCTAGGCTGGCACTCTGCATTACTAGAATATGGCAAGGACTGGTTGGCTCAGTGTCAGAATAATGTGACTGAGTGGGATATCAGGTCATGGTGCTGGTGGCCTGGTCTCCCAGTGGGGCAGCACTGTAACATCACAATGAGTGTGCACGGTCACAAGTCGGTACCCATCCTGATCTGACCTTAGATGTTACCAGGACGTAAAACTCCAACAACCAAGCAACCTTTTGAGGTGGCGTCTGTGGAATGAGAGTTGCCTTCCTTAATACCATGTTCTTTTTTTTGTTCCCTCCCACCCCACGTGACCAAACCTAAACAGAAAAGGGTTTCGGGAAAGTGAAGCGGCACGACTGGAGCAACTTGAAGGGTTATTTCGCCAACATGGCTTACGGACGCCGACGGTAGGCGGCGCTGCGACACCGGAAGTACACAGCGCAACACCTGACGGGAGAAGAGCAACAATAAGGAGAAGACCCACGAACCGGAAGTCCCCCAAAAATCAATGGCAAAACGAAGCTATCTGTTATCACTCTCCATGCACATCCTGCACACAGTGCAATAGTGGCACGGCCCTAGATGTCCTGATAATATGCTTGAAGAGCGGGCACACATCGTAGTATCATCACACACAGCACACTCGCGGAGCTTACAAAAGAATTGTTGTCAAATATAAACAATAAAATAAAAGGAGTGAACTGGATGAATAAGACATTTAGGCCTTTCTTCCGCAACAGTTTCAATACTCATGGGATTAATTAATATTTAATTAATTAAACTGTCACTAATACTGTCTGGTCATGATACAAAGAAATGAGATCGGCTTCTGAATTGTTGACCTAATTAAGCTGGATCGGATGCGTCAAAGGAATGAACTAAAAAGTTTACACTTGTCGCTATTTAGCCTGGCGCTGGGAATTTAATTAGTAGGAGAAAGCAAGGTGCGAGTATAAGCCAACTTGCTCGCGATTTGAAATGTTTTCCCTGATTAATCAATGCATGTAATTAACTGGGAACAGATTTGGTATCTATATATATATATACAAATTTGAATACCTGAGTGATGTTTCAACTGATTCAGATATTAAAACATGAAATTAAACCGAAGCGCTCTAGGGGTTCGCTACTGCAGGAAAACATACATGGAGTTTTACTAATTATCCTACGAGGTAACTCCAATTCTAAGATCACTACCTTCATAACACTTTTATTCAAGGGAGAACCACCCCACGCATGCATTGGGTGTCAGTTTCCACACCTACTCATCCACAGTCTGCTTGAGCATCTATAGATTTCATGGCCTTGCACCAACAATATTTTAATGTAAGTACCATGCAAGACCTCTTTACAACCAAAACACAGAAATACATTTTAGAGTTCCTACCAACAGCTGGGCTGCATCAGATATTATGATTTTTAGCTCCATTTTTTTTGTTAAATTTATTGTCATTTGACACAAATTTAACCTCATCAAATTGCGTCTGAGATAATGGTTCCTGTCATATAATTCAAATCTGGACATTTAAGATTTCCGTGTAAATTATAAAAATAGACATATGAAGAGTTCTGGTGCAAAACACCGTATACACCAATCCAAAAATGTCATTAAAATAACAGATTTGTATGTGAAGCTAATGTTAATTGTCATTAATTCCACTTTTCTGGTAAAGATATGATTATAAACAAAAATATAAGAATATGAAAAAAAGAAATTTTTTGAAGGTTTGATTCCAATGTTTACCTCAATTTTTGGAGTGGCGTTTACAAGGTTTTGCGCCTGAACTCCTCATATATATATATATATATACTAAGTAGGCTTAACACATTATTTTATTAAATCAATGTGAAAGAATAAACACGACTACTTTTTCACCATGAATATCCAATAACTCAATCAAGCATAGCTGTCAGTTTCAACGATGGTCACGTGTTAATGACATTCTATTCCCCTGCATGTTCCAATATGGGGGAACCTTTCAGAACATGTGTAAAGTAGGACACAGAGGCTTGTTTGTGGTATAGAAACACCTGCACTATTCCCCCCCCCCCTTGTGTCCCACACACACCAGCTTCTCTATATGAGACTGAAATTCTAAAAAAAAGAAAAAAACACCTACACATGTGTGTCACTTAATAAGCACTTCACACAAATGCAATCAGACACTTGTAGCATAATGACGAGAATACAATGAAATGAGTGATACAGCTTTACCTTTAACACACAAGTTATATATTGTCTACATATATGTATTTTGGCGTAATAAATTGATGACTAAGAAAGGTGTTCTGTTTTAATACGATACATTCTCGTGTTCTGTGTTAATAATATTTATAGTTATATTCTGTGTTAATTTTAATATTATGTATTGTTGTGTTCTGTTTCAATACGATTAATAGGTGTGTTCCATTTTAATATTCTAAGTTTCTGTGTTCTGTTTTAATATTATAGATTTTTGTGTTCTGCTTCAATAGTGTGGTAGTTCATGATGTTCAACACTCCACGGTCTTTCGCTCTGCCACTCACATATAGAAGAACGCCAAGATTTAGTGACAGTACGCTTCCACTGGTTTGTTACAAAACCTATCCGCTCTCCGCAGTGCCAACAGTCAAGTGACCCACCCCCTAACTCACTAGGTCCCACGTCGCCTCTGTAGGTGGGCAGGGGGTGCGCGAGCCACACAAAGTAGAGGGCAGCCCAGTTGGGGCCCTGCCCAGTGGCTAACATGCCGCCACCTAGTGCAGTTCAGTGTAACTGCGTAGGTGTGCGGCGTAGTGTCTGCCTCCACTGCATGGTAGTGGAGCTCATGTACAGAGTACTACACTGCCCCCCCCTAAAGTCTCACTGGTCGCAGGGGCGAACCGATGAGAATCGAAAATGATAGAAGGTAACATGAGATCCAACTCGAAAGGGAGAGAAGCCTCACAAACATCTTTATATCCATATGCGCAATGCCTAGATCTGTCTGCAGGTATAGCACAAGCTAGCTATCTAGCTGCAAATTGAAGTAGCGGTGCCTATCCCCTTAAGGGGGACAAACAAAAAACGCCAGGGGTGCTGGTCTTTAATTACCCCTATGTGACCCCCAGAATTCCTCAGACAGGGGTGGGCGGCAGCCAACTGTGTACGCAGTTAGTTGTCGTTCACCTTACTGTCACCTGTCATCTGAGAGTCGTTATCTGCATCGGCGGCTATGAAGCATATCTTTGATGCTGAATCTGGGAGAAAATAATTCTAGTGATCTCAAAGATCCATCCCAGGTTTGGAAATCTCCTGGGTAATTTTTCCGGGTGGGTAAAGGAGGAAGTATAATAGGCCTCCCACCCACATCTACCAAAGGACCAATGTCATACACCTCGACGCCCATCAGCTTGGTGGACCCTCCATCTGCTGACTGCATGAGACGCAGTGTGGGAGTCGACTGCCCAGAGGCAGCGACTACACCACATGCAGAACTCACAGCAGTTTGAGCAGGAGGTTGGGCAGCAACTGCAGATGCTGGTGCCACTTGGTGTGAACCTGGTGAACCACTGCTGAGAAACTGCGCCATCCTCTCCAGAGCAGGGCTTAGAGAGGGCGGATCCATCCGAGATGAGAACAACGATGTGACCGACCAATCTTGGTAAACCTGCCAGGCTTGAAAGCGGGCAAGCTCCTCGAGATCCACTAGGATAACCTGGGACCTTTTAATTTTGTACATGCTGGGGACCGCTGCACCAAGTGGGAGTAAAGTGACAGAAAGGCGACTCCAGGTGGATAGACCGGTCTGCCGACCGCACCCCTCCGTGGGCCTCTGGTAAGCGCCAACAGGGCGACATATGTGGGTTGACCTTTAATAACAACTCCTCCATTATAGAGTCATCATCACTACCTAATGAGCGAGGGGGGGAAGAAGGGTCAACACCCTGTAATTTGGTGCTGAGCGCAGAAGTATAAGTATATATATATATATATATTTATTTTATTAAATTGGATTATTATCATCCGCCATGTTGCAAACCAGCTTTCTGCACAGTCACACCACTTTCCCCCATGCCAGATGATCACCGAACCCGCTGTGAAATGCCTGTGCACAGTACACACAGGCCCATCACCAATGTGGACGGCCTTGCAAAACCACTGAAACAAAGGTATAAGTACAGCGGAATGCGTCTCTCGCCTGGTAGGTGGTAGAATGACTGGACCCACAAGACTGTACGAGCAAGTCAATGAAGTCCAGTTGGCATGCTAATCAGAGAGCGCCTACCTCACCCATGTTACGCTAGGTGTGCCACCAGTCCAAACCGTGTGACCTATTGGGGAACCCTGCCAAGCCACCCCATGGGGGAATTCCCCACCCCACGCAGGACCCATCATAATCATCATCATCATCCTGTCGGTCGCGATGCGACAGAGACTGCTTTCATTACTTGACTGCAGCTCTCCATTTAGCTCTCTGCTGTGAGTGATGTCCATGAGTCACTCTTAATGTCTCTCAGCTTCAGGTTTACATTTCATGAAAGCTGCATCCAAAAGTGTTCAAGTGCTGCTGGCTTTTGCAAGTTACCAGTGGCACTCTCCCGGGGAGCAAATAGAGGTTTCACACTGGCAAGAACATGTCCAGACAGGTGCAAAACTATTTGTCCCTGCAGTGGCTGGTCGGGAGATGTTGGGAGTTCCATACATCAACCACCCTTAATGCTGCCACAGTTACATGGTTTTCTGTTTAGGGTTAGCTCCCTTAGCCTTCGGTTCTGTCAAGAACCTGTACCACAAGGCAGTGGTTTACAACTCTGCAGGGCAGGGGCATCAAACTCCCTGAGTGAGGTATTGCTCCTACGTCATTATGTACCGTGTGGCTGCGGACAATCCCCAACCGCCCCACCGCCCCAGTATAGGTGACCTAGTTACTCCAGCTCACTAATCTAGACAACTATGCACCTGCGCTCGAGGTAAAGATAAACACTCCCCTTCCATAGCAGTTATAATGCAGTAAGCCCTGTCATCTACAACTAGTTTGTGAAGCGAGAAATGGAAGAAAATAAATGCACAGCTTTGGTTTGAGGCATTACGCAAAACAGTCGTAACTGCGCCCATTTGTTGGCGCCCCTGGGGCACCTGGTCCTTCCTAACTGAAAATATTTACTGCATAGCTCATTGCGTAACAGGGGGTCGGAGTAACTTATGTATGCTAAACCCCAGGAGACCGTACAACACCAGGGTGGAGTAGCCCAATACCTGTTACTCCACCCACACCAGTTATCTATGCCATAACACTAATTACTATGATCGACAAATTACTAGGATCCGACTGGCACATAGTCACTGCTGCTACTTGAGCTAGTGCATATGGAAACAATAATGTTGGAGTCAGACACTGATTTAGAGCGACGCCAACAATTGTTTCTCCGTTTATTAGGTCTATGGTGCCTTGACCACATAGCCTCTTCCACATTAACTGGAAGTCCAGGTACTCTCTTCTGAATGGACTCATCTGTAGTGCCAGCCTCCACCTGTGCAGGTGTTGGCCCGTCTCCTACATGAGCATCCAACCAGGAGGATGGCCCAGCGTCTCTAGACATCTGCTCGGTGTAAGCTTAAGATGCCTAACATTGGATTTACAGTATTTTCCATCCTTACCCTTCATAATAACCATAGTGTCAGAGACAATTTTTGTTATAGTAAAGAGACCGTCCCTGTTCTTTGCGAGTTTGACCCTAGCAAGCGGTGCATGATACCGCACTACTAGATCTCCCAACTTGAACTGACGCCACGCAGCTGGCTGGTAGTCATATTTTTTACGAGCCACTGCTCGTCCTAAAGCATCGCGAACTGCGCTATACGCGTGGTGAAAGCAATGCTCCAACTATCTTACAAACATGATCTTTCAAGGTCACCCTACTTGATGATTCACTACCCCAAACTGCAGATCAGCAGCTAACCCGAGTTCTTCACCAAATAGTAACTTGTTCGGAGTTATGCCAGTAGATGCATTCTCCTACAGTTATATGCTTGTGCCACAAACTTGTCCTGCAAATCCCAATCATCTTGGAAATCGTTTACAGTCCAAGCCAACGCAGAAATTAGTGTATTATTAAAATGCTCTACCATACCATCTGATTGAGGACAGTACGGGTTTGTACATGTTTTCTTAACGCCCACAAGTGCAACATGGACTGGAATAAGGTGGACTCGAATTCCCGTCCCTGTTCCGAAAGGATCCACATTGGGGCCCCGAATATCAACACCCAGTTATCCACCAATGCCTATGCTGCAGTGGTTGCAGTGTGATCTTTTAAGGGGTACACTTGCACAGACTTGGTGTAATAGTCCTGGACTACCATCATCACCACATTTCCCCTGGATGTTGTCTTAAACGTGGACACAATGCACATGCTAGGTGGCACAACCAATGCCCAGATAATTCCTGAGTCAACAGAAGCTTAACTATCCCATCACTCGGTTTCACCACCTGACATGTATGGCAAGTGCGTACCCACCGCCTAATATCAGAAGTCATTCCTGGCCAATAGAAACGCAGGCCAAATGCTTTGTGGAGCAAACTCATCGTCCAAAGTGGGTGGCTGTAGCATGCCCATGGCAAAACATCAATACATCATTGCGCAACGGAAACGGCACAATGATCTGCAGGCGACTGCGTAGCTCTGCTCCCGCTACCTTCCACCTGCAGAGCACAATCTCATGCAGTTCTAGCAGGCCCACTGATTTACAATCTTGCGAGTCTCTGCATTCTCCACCGCCAGCTCCTCACGAAAGGTTTAGAGCGGCCCTCCTCCAGCCACCTGATGATACGCAGAATGGAGGAGTCTTGGTGCTGTGCCAGATGGACCTCCGATAATGTCCATAGTTCATCATATATGTCTGCCAGAAGTTCACAACTATCATCGAGGCTCTACATACAGGAATGATGGCAAACGTTAGTGTTGGAGGGGAAGTCTCGGAATCTTTCAGGGTTACCAATGGGGTCAAGCAAGGTTATGTACTGGCCCCCACGCTCTTCTCCATCTTCCTATCAGCAATGCTTGACGAGGCTTTCCGAGACATGGATCTATATACAGTCCAGACAGAGCGCTGACCTATTCAATATTGCTCGCTTCACAGCGAAGACCAAGACTACTCGGATACTGGGGAGAGAGCTGCTATTCGCAGATGACAGTGCACTGGTTGCCCACTCTGCTGAAGAGATCCAAGAAATAGTGGACGCTTTCTCTGATGCATCAAAGAAGTTTGGCCTGAAGATTAACATCAAGAAGACAGACATTTATCATTATATAGACAGTTTGTAATTTATTATAGTAACTTCACCTCGGTTCACATGTATTATATCGTACAATTTTACACAGAGGTGCTGTACCAACCCAACTCTACAAGAACCCGAGAGGAGGATATCATGGTTCACGGAAACAAGCTGAACTCTGTTCCGGGATTCACCTACCTCGGAAGCATTATATCAAGTGATGGAAGCATTGATGCTGAAATACAGAGGAGGATGGCCACGGCTAGCACATCTTTCGGCCGACTACGCCAGAGACTCTGGAACAACCACCATGTGTCCATGCGGGTCAAAGGCAAGAGCTACCGTGCAATCGTGCTATCAACCCTACTATACAGAGCCACGGCCTGGACAGTGTACAGACGACAGGTGAAAAAGCTGCATGCCTTCATGATGCAACATCTGTGTTCAATCATGAGGCTAACCTGGAAGGACAAAGTGACAAATAAGGAAATACTCAAACGGACGGGGATGCCCTCTATGGAAGATCTTCTGATCATAAAGAATCTCCGGTGGACTGGACACCTCATGAGGATGTCATCAGGCAGGCTACCAAAGCAGATCCTCTATTCTCAACTGTCTTCTTGTTACAGAAAGAGAGGGCGCCCTCATCTCCGGTTCAAGGATACCATCAAGAGAAACCTGAAGCTGAGAGACATTAAGACTGACTCATTTACATCACTCTCACAGCAGAGAACTAAATGGAGAGCGGCAGTCAAGTAATGAAAGCAGTCTTTGTCGCATCGCGACCGACAGCATGATGATGATGATGATGATGTCCGCCAGATCCATCGCAGATATAGCTGCAAGCACACAATTATGCACGCCACAGTCTGTGCAGTCCTTCCGCCCGCACTTGCAAACTGGAATCCTACTCAGGCTGTCTGCATTGATATGATCCACCCCCTTCCTGTACACAATGTGATTGTTTGTCACACCGCATTCAGATAGGGTGGACAACCAGTGCCCCTTCATCCCCTCGGCCTCCTTGAAATTCAATAGCCACCGAATAGAGTGATGACCCGTTCGGATAATAAAATCTGACCCCGCTAGAAACTGCTTCCATTTCCTGCTATGCACGATGATAACCATCAACTCCCTTTTCGTCATGTACTGTGCTTTATTAAGTTTATTACTAGCAAAAGACAGCAAGACCTCCACTCCATCCTGAACCTGACTTAAAACGCCCGATATCGCAAACCATGACGCATTACTGTCCAGAATAAACTACCCCACCGCTCTCGGATAGCGTAACACAGGGGTCTGAGTGAAGGCTCGTTTCAGGCCCCGAAATGCCTCCTCCTGAGCCTTGCCCCACACACATTTTCTTTTCTTTGTGGTGACGACCAATTCCTACAGGGGTACAGCCAACCAAGCAAAATCAACAATGAAATCGCGATAGTATGACACAAACCCGAGGAATGATCTAACCTCCTTCATATCCTCAGGCCTGGGCCACCCTGCAATCGCAGACAGTTTCTCTCTGTCTGTTTTAATCCCTCCTGCAGAAATAACGCAACCTAAGTACTGCATTTCTCGCCTAAAAAGCTTACACTTTGAGGCTTTGAGCTTTAGTCCATAGGATCGCAAACAATTGAATACTGCTTGAAGCCATTCCTGCCATTCCTTAAGAGTCTGACCAAAGACAATGACATCATCTAAATATACTAGGTAGATCTTCCACTGAAGACCAGCCAGCATATCTGTCATCATCTTTTCAAACGTGGCCGGCGCATTGTACAAAGCCCAAATGGCATCACGTTCCACTCGAACAAGCCTAGATGAGTAATGAATGCAGTCTTAGCAATATCATTTGAATCCATCATCGCTACCTGATGGTAGCCCGATTGCAAATCCAGAGTGCAAAGCCATTCATTCCCACCCAATCTCTTGAGTGACTCATCTATGTGCGGTAACGGATAACCATTTTTCTGCATCACAGTGTTGAGTTTTTTATAGTTAATACAGAAGCGGATGGAACTGTCTTTCTTCTTGACTAAATGGACTGGTGAACTCCATGGGGAGTCACTGCACCTAATCTTTGTTTTTTGTTTGTTTGTTGTTGTTTTAAGTCCTAGCAACATCTAAGGTCATATCAGGATGGGTACCGACTTGTGACAGTGCACACTCATGGTGACTTTATAGTGCTGCCACACTGGAAGGGCAGACCACCAGCACCATGACCTGATATCCCACTCAGTCACATTATCCTGACACTGAACCAACCCATCCTTGTCCTATCCTAATAATGATGAGCACCAGACTAGGAAGCATCAAGTATAAATTGTTAAGTCATTGTTTGACTCGACCAGGGTTAGAACCCACGACCTCACGATCTACCAACACGTCAGATGGATGCTCTAACTCATTCGGCCATCCCGTCTGGTCACAACACTAGACGGACCAATCAACTGTGCCGCCCGCGCCTGTACGAACCTCAAATCAGGCCAACCTGCGCCCCAGTTACCCGATAACTGTGAACAGCTGACCATTTACACCTCCCACCCCCAAAATCGTTCACCGCGCCAACTGCATATGTAGCTGACCCTGTGACCTCATTGCTGCGAGCAGTGTCAACACCGGAATGTTTACCTATCTCGGCTTTCGTGAATTCACAATGGATATCGCCAAAGTCAGCGGCTTCACTATTCACCCCGATGGTCGTACCCTTCTCCAACCTAACCATATCATGATTTGGATTAAACACAGGCACAACTGAGTCAAAGGGACTGCACACAAGTATATTTCGACCACTCAGTCCCAGCTGATGCAATTCTGAGACCAACGGTTCAAACAGGCTCTGGTGGTTTCTGTCGACCCCTACAGCTGTAATCTTAACATCACAACCGGTCAACGGTGTGATGCGACCGTCTTGTGGAACCACAGACACAGTCTGACTGTTGTGACGCAGCTCACACTGCACTGTTAGGCGGTACGGATATTGAAGATACAGGCTGCCAGCCTTGCACAGCTCACAACCATAATACTAAAAAAATTCTGCACCCAAAATACCATCTTTTGAAATATCGAAAACAGTAGGGGCATAATGAAATATTTTCCCTCTGACATTCAGAGACAGTATGGCTTGTCCGTACTGTTTGAGTGGCGTACTGTTTGACGGTGACTGGCTTCATGCTACTATCGAAAAATACCTTGTCACCATCCAACATATCGAAGAATTTCCTTCTAACACATGTGACCGCAGCCCCACTGTCTACTAAGAAATACCTGATAGTCCCTCTAATGCTCACTCTCACATACCACCATTTTCCGTCCAGAGTCTGGAAAGTGGAATCCATGAACAGGCGTCTACCACGAGTGTGGGATGGGTCGCACCCCTGATGCTGTACTATATATTTCATACAGTCATCCAGAGGCGCGGGAGCCAAGACAGAAACGCGCTGTGCTACCTGCCCCATGCCATCCCACAATACTCACTCCACTGGGATAATGTCACCAGGGGCGGTCACCTGTGGTCCTGCACTAGCATCAGACTGCACACTGGCTTCCTTGTTAGTTAACACTAAGTCCACTTTGGTGGTATTTGGGCTTGCCAAATGGGTTGGGCCTAAGCCCTCATGGAGCAACCCTAAGCATTTAAATTGGCCTAGTTTGTCATCTCTGTCTTTACGGAGACGCGCTAGCTTAACCCTATCAACACCTGAGTTGTCTCTACTCTCGCGATCACCAGCCACTACAGCATCCTAGAGGGTTCTCTTTGCCCCAGTACATTGAACGCAACGCAACAACCACACTCGTGGTCCCGAGCACGCGTATCCTTCTTAGCGACCTGCCTGCATGCAGATAACCATGTGGGACCATGTCCACTCATTGGTACCTGCATCACAGATTTCTGCTCAGCGACCATTTTCCTGACCCAGTCCTGCACCAGATCCTTTGTGACTGGTGGCGCACGGTAACCTCCCTGCCTCTCGTTATAATAAGCAGGCCCTGTATGTTTCACCATGTTACAACCATTATAGGACCGGACGTGGTGGCCGAATCGGTAGAGCGCAGGCTTCCAGTGCGGAAGGTCGAGAGTTTGATTCCCAGTCGAGTCAAACCAATGACTTACATGTTTGGTACTTGTTGCATCCTAGCCTGACGCTCAGCATTATTAGGATAGGGCAAGGAATGGTTCGGTCAGTGTCAAGATAATGTGACTGAGTGGGATATCAGGTCATGGTGCTGGTGGTCTGGTCTCCCAGTGGATCAGCACTATAAAGTCGCCATGAGTGTGCACTGTCATAAGTCGGTACCTGTCCTGACATTACCTTAGATGTTGCAGGATGCAAAACCTCCAACAACCAACCAAGGCTGATCGATTTGAATAAAATTGATTCCAAATCAAAGTAGTGTGGCTATTTTAAGAGTTAGAATAGAACTTAGCAGAAACTCTAACCATGGGATTATGGAACTTGGAGTATATTATTTCTGGCAGTAACTAACAGATGCTCTGAGAGCAATTGCTCCAATGGATCGCATTAATAGACAAAAACATCGCTTCCACAAAGAGGCAATTTTATAGAAAGCAATAACTGATGTTATCTCACTTCGATGGGGGGAAGGATATTACAGCATGACTTTTGGCGCCATTATATATATAGCTGACTGGTTGGTTGGTTGTTGGAGTTTTAAGTCCTGGCAACATCTAAAGTCATATCAGGATGGGCACCGATGTGGGACAGTGTGCACTCATCGCAACTTTAATAGTGTTGCCCCACTAGAACTCAGTGGGAGACAAGGCCTCCAGCAACATGACCTGATATCCCACTCAGTCACATTATCGTGACACTACACCAACCACTCTTTGCTCTATCCTAATATAGTAATAAGGCCAAAAGCCTTGCTAGGAAGTGACAAGTATAAATCTTTAAGTCATTGGTTTGACTCGACCTGGGTTTGAACCCATGCGTTAGAATCCTGCGATGTCCCAAACCAGGAGATTTGACGCTGAACTCATTTGGCCATCCAGTTTGGTGTTTATATATAGCTGCTATATATATGCAGAGATGGCATTCACCGGTGCTTTACGTAGAAGTATAGCACACTGCAGAGACAGGGAGATGATTGGATTGTGTTCATTTAGTTTTTAATATTCGTTGTATGTCCGTCCAATGACCTGTCACCTAAATCATATTTCCGTCCTGATCTGACCATATATGTTGCTAAGATGTAAGGCAACAACAAACAAGGCTAAATCATATTCATTACGCGGTTAAGATCAATTGATATGCTGCTTGTAAATGGGTTCTTCGTAGATATACCATGGCTATAATAAGTATGTAGATTGTCAGTGATGCTAAGGCATCGCGGTTAATTGGATGCGCGAATACAGCCAAGCGACAGTAACTAAGGCCACTCTGATATGTTGCTGACTAGCGGCTCCTTACTGAACTAACCTGAACTATATACCATTAATGCCGACTAGCGGGTTTTTTGCACTTCCGCCACCTGATCGCCCAGTAAACAAGGTGCCCGCGGCTTCACCTATATCGTATTATTGAACTAAACTATGCTGCCTTTCGGCCAAAACCTCAATCTCTGCTATAAAAGCGACTGCTCGCGTAAGTTATTTCACTTTCGACATGGGAGCCAGGCTTAGAACATCTACCTTAAATTGCCATCCCACCCACCCCACAATTAAAAGGGGATATAGGGTTATAAGCATCCCTAAGCCTCATCAACATCACATAACTACCAAAGAGACTTTACTGATGAAAGAACTAAATTTGTAATAAAGAGCTATAACTAGATTTGCTGTGTTCGTGTTTCCAATTATATTTAGGTTTGTTTGTTCAGGTGTTACATTCTGGCAACATCTATGGTCATATCAGGACGGCCACCGACTTATGAGAATGTGCACTTATGGCGACTTCATAGTGTTGCTCCACTGGGAAACCAGGCCACCTGCACAGGGACCCATTACCCCGCACATTCACACTCTCCTCATACTGTGCTAACCAGTCCCTGCCCGTATCTAATGCAGCAAAATGTCTAGGACAATTCAATTGCAACCTATATTATAAACAAAGGCATTGCAAGAACTCTACCAAGTTTTGCCCCATTAGAAGCCATGCGGATCTAACTTCAAATTTAGTTCAAAGCATAGGCTGCATTTTATCTGATCCAATAAATCATCCGATCGATCCTGCTCCGTGGACCCACTTGCAGTTTGGGCTATGTTCTGTTCCAACCAGCGGTCCACAACTGGTTCATCAAAGGCTGTGGTATGTGCTCTCCTGCCAGTGGTAAAGTGCACATAAAAGACCCTTTGCTGCTTATCGGAAAGAATAGTCTATCTGGTGGCAGCGGGTTTCCTCCAACGAAATATGTCAGAATGACCATATGCTTGAAGTCCAATAGCCGATAATAAAAAGCAATGCGCTCTCGAGGTGTCGGTAAATAAAACAAACTTTCCCGATACAATAACAATCTTCAGGACAATTCATTTGCAATCTTCATTATATACAAAAGCATGGCGAGAAGGCTACAAAATTTGGTCATCAGGAGGCATTGTGGGTAGAAGTTCAAATGTAATTCAAAGCCCAAGGCCTGTAGTGAAGGATATGGCTGGAAGGGGCACCAATGTTAACATACACTGCCTGTGTAAATACGCCAGGTGACAGCTTCAGTCCTTCTGCAGGGACGAGCGCAATACATTATGTACTGGGAAACCTCGGATGCTGAGGGCCCTTACAAGTCTTGACAGTCGGAACAAACACCAGCCGGTGAGGAGGACCGGGCTGCCAAAGCTGAGCTCCTGAAACAAATTAGTCTGGACACGTTGATTGGCTTCATTGGGAATGACCTGATAGTTACAGTTGCATAGTAGGCTCTAGATAAAAGATTCACCCCTGAATTTAGGAGTGAATGTCAACATAGTCTAAATATGGGAGAAAATAGCTTTAGTATGGAACAGGAAGTGGAATCCCTGGTTCCAGTATCAAATGGCTACTTATATTGGCACCGAATTGGTGAAATGGAACAGAATGCAAAAAGACAAGATGGTGACCATAGAATGCGGTTGATATCATTTTCAAAGTCTATTAACCTACTTGTTTTATTATATTTTTAAGATCAAAAGTAGCGGGTAAATATTAAGATAGATATGAAGAATATATTTTGCTTCTTAAGTTAAGAATTTATTTGTCCTTTTCATTTACTCAGCGTGTAGATATTTTTCGCCAGCTTTATACTGGGTTTCTTCTTCACCCCTACTCAGGCTACTGCAGTACCGGGTGAATCTTTTATCTAAGTAGGCTCCAATTGTTTTGAATTTCAGCCATTTCCTGAGATGGACACATTTGATTGATTCCTATAATCTACTTTTCTTTAGGTTGACGGACATTGTATTTTAAATGGCTAACTTTGGAGATATTCAAAGTGAAAGCTTGCCAAATTAATGTTGACAAGCACGGCAGAAAGATTTGAACACCATACGTTTCAACAGTAATAGGTTCTATTAAATTGACTCTATTAAGCAACATATACTCAATAAGTGCACCAGTATCTAAGTTAGATATGTAGGATCAAATCTATGTAAGTGTTTTAATTATAATAATAATAATAATAAAAGATTTATACAGCGCCTGATCCAGCAAGCCGTTCTCAGGGGCTTTACATAACAAACAAATATACAGGAAAATAAATTTCACCTAGTTAAAAGCAGATTTAAACAAATGTGTCTTAAGACCTTTTTTAAAAGCACCAACAGATTTACAATCTGTGATATATCCTGGCAGAGCATTCCACAGTCTCGGGGCTGCAATACTAAAAGCACGATCCCCAAAGCCTTTGAGTCTGCTCTGAGGAACTGCTAACTGGCTAGAGACTGTGGAGGGCTTTGACTCGACTGGGAATTGAACTCCCGCCCTTCCGCATGGGAGGTCTACACTCTGCCGATTCGGCCACCGCATCTGATGATTCATAGTTGTTGACATAGGTAGAAATACTAACACAGTAGCACTAACAGTATCAATTACAGTTTCGCTTGTCAGTGCTTGCCTACATCAGGTTAGATTGGGTTAAGAGAAAGGAATGAGCAAGGAAGGGGAGGGGGTGGAAGGAACGCTTTTAATTTATGGCCCTGTCAGACTACGACGTAATGATGTCAACGTTGGGAGAACGTGAAGAACGTTGAACTTCTCAGCGTAGTATGCAAATTTGGGCACAAGTTGAACGTGGATGCAGCATAGTGGACGAGAGCATAACGTCGGTAAAGCGTAGTGATACCGTCATTCAACGAGAGAGGACAACGTCACTACGCTCACGGAACGTTATGAACGTTATTCCATCGCCAGAAGAACATTATGTGACGTTACCTACGTCATGAGACATTGAACGTACGTTGAATGCACGTTCTCCTGACGTTCTCCTGACATTCCCATTACGCCACGTGGGCATTTGCACTTGGTTTAATGTCGGTCAACGTAGTGGAACGTAGTTGAACATAGTCAGCAGCGTTGGAAAAACGTCCGTTTAACGTCATTGACGTTCACTGAACGTGAACAGAATGTATGGCGAACGTAAACCCTTACGTTCGAGCTACGTCAACATTTTTTAACATGTCCAAAACCTTGACGTAACTCGATGTAACACGACGTAATGTGAAGTAGCTCGACGTCAGTCTAATGTCATTATGATGTCATCATAATGTAATCCAACGTACATCAACGTAATGACGAAAAATCGCCACGTTAGGCTCACATTCGCTTGTTACGTCGTAGTGTGACAGGGGTATTACCAAATTCGATGCATTTCTTAGGACTATGCAACTTTACAGGGGCAGTTCAACGTTTTCAACATTTGCCACAAGTCTGCAAAAACATTCGGAACGCTGATTACGGATTAGTTTCAGAAGGAGGCTGGCACCACAACCAAAGCTCACTGCTGATATTGATATGATATTTAAGACGCTTGGATCCTCTATTGTTTTACATTGATTGACTAAGATAGCTTCAAACCAGCACTCCACGAATAGAGAAATAGTTTTTGTTATGGAAGTTAGGCATCCTGATAAGGTTATTTATAACCCACCCAAACATGGTTTGCTTGTTGGGGTTTTATATTCGTGCAACATGGAAGGTCATATCCGGACACGTACCGACTTATGACAGTGCGCATTGACAGCAACTTTATAGTGCTGTACCACTGGGAAAACAAGCCTCTGGTAGCGACACCCCCCCTCCCCCCAGTACTAAAAAGTAGACATCGGCTATTGGAGAGGCACGATGACCTGATCTCCAACTTAGTTACATTATCCTGATACTGAGCTAACCAGTCCTTGCCTATCCTGTTAATGACAAGTGCCAGGCTAGGTACCGACAAGTATAAATTTGGTAAGTGATCGGCTTGACTAGACTCAGCCAGGATTCTAACGCCAAACCTTCCACATGGGAAGCCTGCATTCTTAGTCTTACCGATTCAGCCATGACGTCCGCTACAATAAGCAATACCAATAATTTCATTGACTCATCGACGCGATAATAAAGACATTAGCATGTAGTCTTTTGAGAACTTGTGGGGAGGCGGTCATTAAGGAAAGTAAGTCCTAGGTGAAAACATATGAACAATGTTGAAAATGTTGAACCACCCTTAGTGCAATCACCAGAGCCACCAATCCCAGACCATGTCATCGTGCCATGGCATTAGTTTCGCATAGCAGAATCTAGATGTCATCGACGGAGACAGAGCAATTATGGCTGTTGGATAATTATGGGACAATCTGGCCAGCTGTCAAGTCCTATCAGTCTTATTGCCTCAGGTAGGGGAAAGAAAGGGTGACATCATTCATGGATACAAGATCACGTGAATAACATCATCAGCATCTCATTGAGAGGATTCTATGGAGAAGATTGTAGGGTAGAGGGTGGGTGGTGGAGGGGGTGGCTTATAAAGAGGACTTGGTTGTTGGAGTTTTACGTCCTGGAAACATCTACTGTCATATCAGGGGGTGGCTTATCAAGAGGATTTGATTGTTGGAGTGGTACGTCCTGGCAACATCTAAGGTCATATGAAGATGGGCATCGACTTGTCACAGAGCACACACAAGGCAACTTTATAGCATTGCCCCATTGCGAGACCAAGCCGCCAGCACCACAACCTGATATCCCACTCAGTCACATTATCCTGAGCCAACCAGTTCTTGACCTATCCTAATAATTGAGCGCCTGGCTACGAAGCAACAAGTATAAATTTTGTAAGTAATTGCTTTGACTCGACCGGGAATTGAACTCCTGCCCTTCCGCACGGGAGGTCTACACTCTGCCGATTCGGCCACCGCGTCTGATGATTCATAGTTGTTGACATAGGTAGAAACACTAACACAGTAGCACTAGCAGTGTCTATTAAGCGCCTATTATAACACAAATTATATTCATCGCTATGATCTACTTAATTGTAGTTTGAAGTAACTTTTAATTTAAAGGGTTAATTTGGAGATATTTGAAGGGAAAATATCTTAAATTAATGTTGGCGTGCTTATAAAAAATGCCTGCCATTGTAGGGTTCAGCAATAATTACAGGTCCTACTAAGTTGCCGTAGTTTTCTTTCTATTTAGCAAAAGATGTTTAATGAGTGCACCAGTATTTCAGTTGGATATGTATGACCAAATCTAGTCACCATGCGTGCGCACTGTCACAAGTCGGTACCCTTCATGATTTGACCTCAGATGTTGCTAGGACGTAAAACAACAACAAACAAACAAACAACCAAATCTACATGTCGGTTTAGACAAGTTGATCCTGGTTAAAGTTGCATACTCCGATGGTTTTGAATTTATGTATTTTTTCTGAGATAAATACATTAGATCGATCACTAGTATCTACTTTATATTAGTTCAAAGTTTATTTTATTTTAATTGGTAAACTTTTGAGATTTTTTTAGTGCAAACATGGAAAATTAGTTTTGGCAAGCTTGCCAAAACTCTGACACCATAGACTTCTGCAGTAACAGGTTCTTTTAAATTGACCCAGTATTGCCTTCTACGCAGAAACAAATGCTTAATAAGTGCATCAGTATCTAAGTTAGATATGTCAAATCAAATCTAGATAATTGGTTTGGGTTTGAAAATTTGATATTTCATCGGACTATGCAGCTTTAATTAGCCGCACATTGGCAGCGTGTGTTAGCGATTAACTAATACCCCAGTCACACTATAGTTACGATCGCTTGCGACCACTTTATGACCACACAAAACAGTTGGTCACAAAGAGGTAGCTAGTGGTCGCAAAGTGGTTCCAAAGTGGTAGAAAGTGGTCACAAGGTGGTTCACAGTGGTCGGTGACCTCTTTGCGACTATTTTGGTCAAGGATTTGCATCTCCTGCACTAAAGATCTCCTTGCAACCAAGATGGTCACCCAGAGGTTGGTGACTATTGCTTTGCGTGTACGGAGGTCACCAGTGATTGTCGGTTCTTGGCTCCAAAGTGGCTGTGAAGTAGTCGCAAGCAATCACAAGCGGTCGCAAAGGGTCGCAAGTGGTCGCACGTGGTAGTGTGACTGGGGCTTTTGTAACACACCCTCGCTGACCTTGCTCTCAGAGGTCACGACTCAAGGTCACAATGCATATGTAGACTCGGGGGGCCTACCAAACTGGTCCTCCTGATCGCTCTTCATCATTCTTGAATCACATGGATAGCCACCGGCCGGTAATCTAATCTAAAATGCACACTGTGAAATGTGGAGTAGGGCGTTATGGCAATACTGGGGGGGGGGGGGGGGGGGGGGGGGGGGGGGTGGGGCGGGGGGGGGGGGCGGAGGGGGCGGTGGGGAGTGTGTGTGGGGGGGGGGGGTGGAGGAAAGAGAGTATGGGGGGGGCGGCTGGTTCAGCCATTCTAGCATTGATATGGAGTGGTGATGGACATTTGTAATGTTATTTCTGAAGACATCAAATAATTTCTTTTTTTAAATTTAAGCATGCATACATTTAAATAAGCACATTTATTAAATAGTTCCTTTTTGATTTGGGAACTGTATTGTTTGATATATCAATGCAATACAAGATGTTAGTAAGGATGTAACCATATCCCATATGTCATGTTACAAATGGCTCACTGTAAAATGGGGTATTTTGGTATAACAACACTTCATAACTAAAAGGACCAAAGTTGCTCACAGTTTATTTTATTTCCCTTATTTCTTACATCACATCTGAACATAAAAAAAACATCCAGTTATATGCCATAATATTGATCTTTTCAGAAATATATACTTTATTCTCCCAGCATAAAGCACTTTTTGGGGGTAACCATTTTATTATTGCAGACGGACGGTTATGGGCATTCATATTTCCAGTAATATATAGTAAATAGTTATAAGGACATTGAGTACACATTGTCTACATCACATAGGTATACATCAGGAGGTACAATGGTCATAGTACAGATAGTTTTATTATTTTAAAAGGGGAGACGGACGGTTATGCAAATAACATGTAAAATATACAAAAAATACACATTCCTAATTACAATAAATAAACACAGTGTTGGAACCTGTTAAACTATGCTATAGGGACAAAGAAATCGCTTTACTTTAATATATTTTCACAACACTTTAGCTGTGGGGGCAAAAACCAATGGGCGATGGACGGTTATGGTGAATTTTATTTCTAGTAATATAGAGTAAATTACTTAGCACAAGGCTGAGTAGTTTAAATTTGCTGTAACCATATGTCTCACAGTGTTCACAATCCCCAATTAAATTTTAACATGTACTGTGGTCCTCCTAGTGCTGATCTTTCTATTTTTGAAAAATGGGAGATGTACGGTTATGTAAAAACATGTATAATCAATCAATCAACCAATAGTTCCGTCGTCTAGTCGAGGGTTGGATGCCATGGTTCTCCACTTGTCCCGATGGTGTGCTGTTCTGATAGACTGTGAATAATTCAATCCTGTCCACTGTGAAATATTTGTAAACCATGATGTTCTTGGTCTCCCTCTCCCTCTGCTGCCATTCACCTTCCCTTCCAACAATATATGGTATATTGAACTCTGACAAATGATGTGGCCAAAATAAATCAGTTTCTTTGTCTGTATAGTGGCAAACAAGCGTTTCTTATTTTTAATTTTTCTGAGAACTTCTTTGTTGGTGATCTTCTTTGTCCATGATATTTTCATCATTCTTCAATAAGTCCACATCTCAAATGCTGCTAAATGTTTGTACATTTTCTTAGAGATTGTCCATGTCTCAGCCCCATAATTTAGAGTAGACCATACATAACACTGAAGAATACGCTTCCTTGTATGACATGTACACAATGCTTAAAATACAAATTCATTTCTCACAATGAAGTGGAGGGGAGCGCCGTGCTCCCCCTGCAGCCCACTCCCCGTCACCGGTTCCCACCCCCTCCGGCCGGTCGGAATGCGCCCGTCATTATTGTCATTATTATCATCATAATTATTGTCATTGTTATTGTCATTATTATCTTGTTCAAGCTGATGAACTGAATCTGTGCATGGGTACTATCGACTGGGTTCAACTGCGCAGTAGTGGCCAAAACAAGGCTACTCTGTATGTTGGTGTTTCACATCCTAACAACATCATCAGGTCATATCAGGATGGGCACCAACTTGTGACAGTGCGCACTCATGGCAACTTTAAACTGCTGCCCCACTGGGTAACCAGATTGTCAACACCATGACCCGATATCCCACACAGTCACATTATCCTGACACTGAGCCAACCAGTCTATGTCCTATCCTATTAATGCGGAGCACCAGGCTGGGTAGCGACAAGCATCAATTTTATAAATCATCCATTTGACTCCGGCTCAGATTCAAACTCCTGACCTTCCGCATGAGAACCCTGCGCTCTACCGATTCGGCCAGCGCGTCCGGTGGGCTACTATGCAGAGCAGATCAGTCAGCACGCATCAATTATAAATGAGGATGCTCAGGATGTCCATCCTCTTTGTCACCAGTGATGGATGCTTCAGGTTGGTTCAGGCTGGTTCCTGCAGCGGCGCCCCTAAAAAATTGGACTGTGCGTGGTGGTCTAATCGGCAGAGCGCGAGCCTCGCATGCGGAAGGCCAGTGGTCCGATTCCCGGTTGAGTCAAACCAATGATTTGGATGACAATGAGACAATGAGTGTGATATTGAGTCATGATGCTGGTGGCCTGATTTCCCACTGGGGTAGCACTATAAAATCGCCATGAGTGTGTAATGTTACAAGTCGGTACCCGTCCTGATATGACCTTAGATGTTGCTAAGACGTAAATCTCCAACAACCAACAAGCGGAAGCTAATACAATGACTAAATAGTCTGGCCCTTTTGATGGGTGCAAGCTAACCAGTTTAAATCAAAGCTCTTTCGAGCCAAAGTAAGGTAGTTTTTAACAATCAACCTAATATATTTATTGAAGGATATGACAGCAATGGTCGCTCACTGGCTTGTCATTCAGGTACTCGCAAACGGCAAGTAGCAGTGGAATGAGAAAGATACATTGCCCGTAATTGAACTGTGTCCGTGCGTTATCAGTCAATATAGCAAACAAATATTGAAAGAGTGCATTTAATCAAATTTGAACAAATACTTGAAAGAAGTGTGTGCCTTGCTTGTAATGTCTGTTTGATTCTGTTACTCAAAATCTATTGCAGACAATATTTTCTTGATCATTTTGTATCCATATTTGCGGAACAGATTCGAATACAGTATTCCTATTTTTGCTGAGCATATGTCCAGGGATGCTGAAAACAGGGAGTCCTGTATAAGAGGGGACAGTGACGCCATGTAGTACTGTATAAGAGAGGGCGTTGAAGACAGATAAGGCTGTATAAGAGGGGACCCTGGCTACGGATAGTGATGTATAAGAGGGGACCCTGACGACATGCAGTTCTGCATAATAGGTGACACTGATGACAGGTAGTGATGTATAAGAGGGGACACTGATGACCGGTACTGTTGTATAAGAGGTGACATTGATGACAAGTAGTGCTGTATCCGAGGGAACACTGATGACAGGTAGGACTGTATAAGAGGGAACACTGAGGACATGTAGTGCTGTATAAGAGGGGACCCTGATGACACATAGTGCTGTATAAGAGGTGACATTGATGACAGGTAGTTCTGTATAAGAGGGGACACTGACGACAGGTAGTTATGAATAAGACGACCGGTATTGTTGTATAAGAGCGGCTCGGACGACCGGTAGTGCTGTATAAGAGGGGCCCTGACGATCGGTAGTACTTATAATAGGGGACCCTGATGACAGGTAGTGCTGTATAAGAGGGGACATTGATGACAGGTAATGATGTATAAAAGGTGACATTGATAACAAGTAGTGATGTATAGGAGTGGACGTTGAAGACACGTAGTGCTGCATAAGATGGGATATTGATGACAGGTCGTTCTGAAAAAAGAGGGGACACTAATGACAGGTTGTGATGTATAATAGGGGACTCGGATGACAGGTAGTGCTGGATAAGAGGGGACCCTAATGACAGGTAGTTCTGTATAACGCGACAGGTAGTGCCGTGTAACAATGCCTTCTCCTGCCAGAGAAGCGAGGCAATTATGTACACAGTGCCACCACCGCACCGCCCGCCACCCACCACGTACCTGACCTTTGGTGAGGGGCCGTGATATTGCACACGGCACTCACTCTACATCACAGCCACTGACGATGTGCAGTGAGACATGGAGCGGTGGGCGGGGCAGTATTCCCGTATTCTATATTCCATAAGGAGTTTTGTTTCTGCAGGAGTCTGCACTGACCTCACAGGCAAGCAGCCGCATAGACAGGTGGTTGATGTTTGTTTGTTGGGGTTTTTAATTCCATAAGGCCTGACAGCCTGTTTGCTCATACTGCTACCCGTACAAGATGGCCGACTGGGTAGAACACTCTCTTCCGGTGCGAGAGCTCGTGACACCCAACTAAAGAAATTGAGAATTAGAAACTTGTTGCTACTGTAGTAGTTTGTACATGAGCTCCACTACCACGTGGTGGCGGCAGACACTACGCCGCACACCTATGCAGTTACACTGAACTGCGCTATGTGGCAGCACGCTAGCCACCAGGCAGAGCCCCAACTGGGCTGACCTCTACTGCGTGTGGCTAGCACACCCCCCACCCACCTATAGAGGTGAGTTAGGGGGCGGGTTAGTTGGCTGTTGACGCCATGGAGAGCAGATAGGTTTTGTAATAAACCAGTTGAAGCGTACTGCTACTCAATCTTGGCATTCTTCCGTGAGTGCGTGGAAGTGTGGAAGACCGTGCGCCATTACACTACTTTGCCTGATGATCAGCGTTACAAGGATAAAGCAAGTCCTAGCTAGCTTAGTGACAACCAGTTTAATGTGTCTGTGTGATATCAGGTCATGGTGCTTGCGATATGGTATCACAGTGATGCAGCACTATAAAGCCACATCCACCAAGGTGCATTATCACCACTCGGTGCCTATCCTGTTGTGATCTTAGATGTTGCTATAACTATAAGATTGAAAACCCAATATGCCAGCCTTTACCCCTTATCCACACACAGTATCCTTCCCCTCCCCACCCCACTCTCCGGCATGTCACGTGATCTAACCGGAAGCAGTACATAAACTATGGACGCATTTGCCCATTAAGGATGGCATCATCCTCGCCATTACCAAAAGACAGCCGCCATTTTCTTAACTCCTCCAGCCCTCCCGACCCTATCCATTGTTACCACTAAGTTGCTAGAAATATATTGGACGCGGTGGCCGAATCGGTTAAACCGAGAAGGGTCCACAGCGATGAAAGGATGAAAAACGGCTCACCACTGGGTCATATCGAGCATACCCTTGCAGGATGAGTTTCCCATTCAGTAAGTAGGGATATTGTGTGATTTAAACAGAAATCAATGTAGATCAATTTCAAATATACTTCAAACAATTTAATCTGTGCAAAAGATACATAAATATGTGATAATGTCTGAAAAATAAGCTAGACAAATAATATTTGACTACACTGCTAGCTCTGTGGAGGTCTAGCCTGGTCCCCTGGCATTCATTTTCTCAGGCAGAGGCACAGGAGTTTTCATCTATTATCACTCAGTTTCCAACCTGGTGCCCTAGCCTTTGTACCGGAAACAAGTTTAAACGAGCTGAAACGAGTTCAACCGTGGCTGGTTGGGTCGCACCGTGGCTAGTTGGGTCGCTCCGTTTTGCGCTGAATATGCTTATGGTTAAACCACAGGCTTCCAATGCAGAAAGTCAGGAGTTTGAATACTGGACGAGTCAAACCAATGACTTACAAAATTGATACTTGTCGCTTTGTAGCTTTGTGCTTGACATTACTGGGATAGGGCAAGGACTGGTTAGTTCCGTATCATGATAATGTGACTGAGAGGGAAATTGGGTCATGGTGCCGGCGGCCTCATCTCCCAGTGAGACAGCAGTATTTTTTATTTATTTATTTTTTTTTATTGAGGCTGTATTTATACTGTCCATAGCATATACGCCTGGGTATTCAGGCTTGTTTTCAATGCTGGCCAGCTGTAGTGTTGGTGTTATCTTATCACACAGTAGCTGCTGATAAGGTATTTGACTGCCTGCATTTCAGTAGCAGATAGATAGGGTGGTCTGGTTAGTAGTCTATGTTAATTTCTTTGGATTTTCTTGGCATATATGTGTTTTATTTTTTCTACTCTTACTCCTAGACAAGCCTACTCCTATTTACATATCATAGGCTTGTACGTAGCTGTGTGCTCCGCTATCTGGCTACTTTTGGCATGGTTACCTTCCATTGGGCATCCCACTGGTGGACCGTGACATATCACATGCCCCTTTGCGGTGCAGCTTAGTGCGGGTTTCCTAGCCTTATTTTGCGCAGATACTTTTTGTATGTTTTTAGGTCAGGAATTTGTTGTTCCTTTACTGTTTGGGCATTCCACACCTTGGCAGCATAAAGGCACTATGAATGCACACTGTCACAAGTCGGTGCCCTCCAACTTAGATATTGGTGCACTTATTAAACTTGTGTTGCTGCAGAGAAGGACTAAGCCAACTTAATATACCTTGTTACTGCTGAAGCCTATACTGTTTGAACTTTGACCTGCACACCCAACTTAATTTGGCATAGTTTTCCTTCAAACATCTCCAATGTTAGTCTTTTAATACAGTTAACTTTTTTTTAAATGATAGAAAATAACAACCATCGGACTATGCGGCTTTAATTCTGTCACCAGTTTATGAGAAACAATGCATATATGAGTTGCATAATTTGATCGTTTTGAGTTTCTGACATTTTCTGAGATAAATAGGGTTGATCCATATAATCTACATTATTATAGCTTGAAGACATTTTTATTTTAAACAGTTAACTTTTGAGATATTTGAAGTACAACTATGCAAAATTAATCTTGGAAAGCAAGCCAAACCTCTGACACCATAGGCTTCTGCAGTAACAGATTCTACTAGATTGACTCAATATTCTTTTATATGTGGTGACAAGTGTTTACTAAGTGCACCAGTATCTAAGTTAGATATATATAATCAAATCTAGATAATTGCCTTGGTTTTGACAATTTGATGTTTTCATTGGACTTTGCAACTTTTAGAAAAACCAAGTTTTTCACAGGAGGATGATCAATAAGGCGAGAGAGATAAGTGACAAGAACTGCCGGTGGCGGCGCAACCATAGACCAGTATGCCGCAGTTAATTAACATTTGTCTGCAATTGGACCTTAAATAAGAAGAATGGTAAAGTAATAGGAAAACCTCATACCGATGATTTATACCCCTATATTTATATACTAACTATATGGTCATGTCAAACACATTTTCAAACTGCAAATGAATGTCTTCTTTTCTCTGTTCGAAACAGCTCAGACGGCAGTTGGAGAAATTGGACAATCTGTTGAGACATGTTTGTGGGTCTGTCCTTCGGCATGTCATATTGTTAACTAGCGGTATTTTACATGCTAGAATCTTTATAGGAAATAGAACCCTAACTTCTGTGTGTGGAGGCCGGAAAGCACTAATGTATGATATTACTCAAGCGATGATCTGCTTACTATATCTGCTTACTATATCTGCTTACTATATCTGCTTACTATATCTGCTTATTATATCAATTCCAAGAACTAGTAACCCTACAGAAATTAAGTGTGGTAAAGTCTAGTATGGAGGGTGGCTGGCTCCTCCTGCTGTGCTGTCTCCAGGTCATCTGCCTGCCACACCCCCTGCCCAGCTCTTTTATTCAGATGGAACACATTCAAAATACAGGTACACCATTGCTGGGAGTCTCCTCAGTCAGAGACAGTAACATGGCATTTCATTGGCTGAACTCCTCCAGTCAGTGATGGGGGGAGGCACGGTGGGAGTGGGTGGACCTAAATGTTGGAATATTTTACAATATGGGGCAGTAAATTTAAATAGAATATTGTGGAGACGAAGTTGGGGCGGCCGACATTCTTGTCAGAATGTATGTTGTTTGTATAATGGTTTTCAGTAGTTAAATCAAAACCCAATTTGGTTCTTTTGATGCATATCAAAGCCATCGTCGTTGTTGGTGGTTTACGTCTTAGTAAAATCTAAGCTCATATCAGGATGGGTATCGACTTGTGACAGTGCACACTCACGGTGAGTTTATAGTGCTGCACAACTGGGAGACCAGGCTACTGGCACCATGATCCGATACCCCACTCAGTCACATTATCCGGATACTGAGCTAACCAGTCGATACCCTATCCAAGTAATGAAAAGTGCCAGGCTAAGAATCGACAAGTATCAATTTTGTAAGTCATTGACTTGACTCGGCCAAGATTTGACTCGCTCCAACCATCAGCAATGGAAGCTAGCACTTTTAGCGATTCTGCCACCACATCCGATGGTCTCTGGAGATAATTCAAAATATAGATTAGCGTGAGACAGGCTTTACTTTCAGTTAAGAATCACTACTGCAATAAAAAGAAAACGCGGCAACTAATTTGGATCCTGAGATAATTCAGAATATCGATTAATGTGAGACAGACTTTAATTTCAGTTAAAAATCACTAGTGCAATAAAAAGGAAAGGCGGTGACTAATTTGGATATTAGACATTTCTTTCTAAGGCTCCTTGCAACTTGCCTAGAAACAGTGATCGATTGGAATGGCCTTTAAACTCATTAACATATGCGGCATCTTTCCAACAGGGGCAGCCTACACAGCCTCTCACTCCTTCATTCCACATCAACAAGAAACTAAAAAGGATCGGTTGGTTGATGGAGTTTTACATCCTGACAACATCTAAGGTCATATCGGGACGGGTACCGACTTGTGACAGCGCGCAGTCATGGCAACTTTATAGTGTAGCCCCGCTGGGAAATCAGGATGCCGGCACCATGACCCGATATCCCACTGAGTCACGTTATCCTAATGCTGAGCTAACCAGTCCTTGCTCTATCCTATGAATGCCGAGCGACAAGCTAGGAAGCAGGTATCAATTTTATAAGTCATTGGTTTGACTCGACCGGGTATCGAACTCCCAATCGATTTCCCGCAGCCGAGGCCCGCACTCTATCGATTCGGCCATCGCACCCGGTAATTAAAAAGGACATCAATTTGAAGACAACAAAATTGATTCATTGGAGAAAATTATTACAAGAAAAATATATCGCATAAACAAATATCTTTCTGGTTTCATAACATATGACAGAGAAGCATTACAACAACAAACAAATCTACGCCAGGGCTATTTCTGGTTTCATGAAGGATAGCTCGTCTGAATAACGGTATATGGTTGACTTTAGTAGAGGATAGTCCGAAGGGTTAGAGTGTGTTGAGCCTTATATTTTATTCAGCGCATTGAAGATGGGAAACTTCTGTGAATACACAATTCTGCTGGACCAAGTTTAAAATAGGAGAAGATATTCCAGGCAGTGAATAAGCAAACAATCCAGCATTTCAATGGTCTTACTGAATAAAAAAGGGAGAAAGTATTCAGGTTTCTCAATGCACGATCCATCATATTACCAGTCCTAAATAAAGGATAATATATTTTGGGTGGTGAATGAACAGTTAATATTTTCAATAGTCGTATTGGATAAATAAAGATGGACATTATTTCAGGCTTTGAATGAACAATCCATCATTTCAATAGTCATATTGACTAAGTAAATGGAGAGAGTATTCGGGGTGCTGCATGAACAATCCATCTTTTCAATAGCCATCTTGAATAAGAAAAGATAGAAAATATTCTGGGTGCTGAATGAACGATTCATTTTTTCAATAGCCATATTGACAAAATAAAAGAGTATGGTATTGAATGAAAATCCATCTTTTCAATAGCCTTATTGTAAAGGTAAAGTGAGAAAGTATTCCAGGTGCTGAATGAACAATCTATCTTTTCAAGAGCCCTATTGACTAAATAAAGTTAGAAAGTATTCCAGGTGTTGAATGAACAACCCATCCTTTCAATAACCCTATTGAATAAATAAAAGGCAATCCATTTCCGGGTGCTGAATGAACAATCATTCTTTTAAATATTCCTATTGAACAAGAAAAGGGAGAAATAATTCAGGGTGATGAAAAAATTGTCACTAGAACTGCATCAACAGATTTTCTAAATCCAGGAGCCCCAGAAGAATAGTGGCTGAAGCAGGAACTAACTCCTATGACAGTAGGTAATAACTAATATATAGAAGAGAACTGATAAGTGGTAGCGTCCTTGTTTATATTCCCATAATAGATTATAGAGTACATTAATTCCCGTAGTGTCCATGGTGTCAATAAGCCACATGCTTGGAGAGTGGATTCTGGATTGGTCTCCAAGCACCACCTCAGTGCGGGCATGTAGGTAGGGGTCCCTAAAGAGGTGGGTCGGACAATCCCACCTTAGTCCGTCCGAACAATACGGCATGCCTGTAGAGACACCCTTTTACACAGGAGACGCCACCAGGTGGCGTGTCCAAAACAAAGCCGACGTCAGGTGGCGCCTCTTAGGGTCACATCCAGTACACAGCGCATGCGCAGAGCATTTCTCGCAGTCAGCGCATGCTCGCCAAGCAGGTTTTGTTGTTTGTTTGTTAGCTGGTTGGTTGATTGTTGGAATTTTACGTCCTGGTAACATGTAAGGTCATATCAGGACAGTTACCAACTTGTGACAGTGTGCACCTATGGCAACTTTTATAGTGCTGACCCACTGGGACACTAGGATGCTGACACCATGACCCGATATCTCACTCAGTCACATTATGCTGACACTGAGCCTACCAGTACTTGCCCTATCTTAATATTGCCGAGTGCCTGGCTAGGAAGTGACAAGTAGAAATTCTTAAGCCATTGATTTGACTCGACCAGGGTTTGAATGATCTACCAAAACAGGAGACAGATGCTCAACTCATTTTGCCATCCAATCTGGTCCTTTAACGATGGTGAATGCTTGCACTCTAAATATTTCCAATGTTAGACAACGATCATAAACGATTACTCTGAACTTAAGTAAGATAAAGTTGTCAGCCTGATGTATTTAACATAAATAAACCATGAAAGGGTAAAACCAATGACTCAGGGCCCTGGCTGCCGTGTACTCAGGTATGCAGCTGCCTACCACCTGGGTTTACAAATATATTTCTTTAATAAATTTCATAGTCTTTTATTCCATTGTCTTTTATTCCAATAGCGCTTTCATCCATCTGCGTACCACATGCAAATTCCAAGCTAGACCCATACAACTAATGCAAATTAAACCTCAATTGTGAGAAAGTGGGTAGTGTCAACAAATATTACTCCAGTGTGAATATGACCATGTCATTTCTTGGTAGAGAATAGATATATTGCAGAAAAACAAATAACATTCAAAGTCGCTATTGCAACCTCAATATTTAGTGCACAATTATATTAGTTTTTTTCCGTAAGAACATCAGAATTGGCAGCCACTGTCATATATATCTGAAACAGGAAATACGTATTATCTAACAATTAGACATCGCATACCACTCTAGTAACTCATCATCATCATGCCGTCGGTCGTGATGCGACAAAGACTGCTTTCATTACTTGACTGCCGCTCTATATTTCATGAAAGCTGCCTGCAAACGTGTTGAAGTGCTGCTGGCTTTTGCAAGTCACCAGCGGCACTCTCTCGGGGAGCAAATAGAGGTTTCACACTGGCAAGAACACGACAAGACAGGCGCAAAACTATTTGTCCCTGCAGTGGCTGGTCCAGAGACGTTGGGAGTTCCATACATCAACCGCCCTTAATGCTGCCTCAGTGACATGGTTTTCTGTTTAGGGTTTGCTCCCTTAGCCTTCGGTTCTGTCAAGAACCTGTACCACAAGGCAGTGGTTTACAACTGTGCAGGGCAGGAGCGTCAAACTCCCTGAGGTATTGCTATACCTGCATACCAAGGAACTAGAAGGACACATTCTAACGTAACATGTTGACCTAGATAATATATGTATGCAAACTAAAATAAGAGACATGCCACCGATGAGTGGCCTAATTGGTTAGAGCACTAGCTTCTTGTGCAGGAGGTCGTGCATTCGAACCTCGGGGGAGTCAAACAAATGACTTACAAAGTGTGTCATTGTCGCAACTGAGCCTGGGGCTCGGTATTACTAGGATAGGGCCAGGGTGGATTTTTTTTTGTACAGTGTCAGGATAATGTGAGTGACTGGGTGGAATATCGGATCATGGGGCTGGTGTCATAGTCTCCCAGTGATGCAGCACTATGAAGTCGCTGTGTTTGTGCAGTGTCGCAAGTCGGGACCCATCCTGATGATTATGACCTTAGATGTTGGTAGAATGTCAAACCCTAACAAACAGCAAATAACAGTGGCATATCAACTTTGCATGCGATGCCTTAATTTGCATGCAAAGTGATTTGGATAAAGGCTGCATTATTGATACCGTTCATAAAAATCACACCCCTCTGTTATCCTTTAAGAAGTAATCACAAGAAATTGAATGCTCTCGATCTATCTGGCCCCCGCTGCCATTGTGAATCGTTCTAAGCCATATAAGCCAGCCGATGGGCAGTAAGCCTATAAAGGCTGCCGGCCATTGGTGGTGAACTATCCCCGATTAATTTATCCCACCCAGTCTCGGGTACCAGGAGCGTCATTATTCATCGCACCTTCTTTACCTCCACATTCAATCAGGATCACGTCACCCCCACTGGGAAATAAGGCGTCTCGCGTTAACGCTACAACAAAACCCGGAAATGACTGGTCGGCTTAGCTCGGCAAAAGGGAGTGGACCCATTTCGGTGTCGGTGAATGGTGGTGCCTAACATTGAAATCTGTCATAAAGCATGCAATGTTGATGCATATATTATGGAGGATTTACAATGTGAACCTTATAGTGATATATTGAATAGTAAGCTTAATGGATGAACTTAGCTCTGAAGTTTGCCACAAAGGATTCTCTATTCATGTTAATAAAAAATTGATTGATCTACAAGAAGTGTGTGCATGATAGACTCCCATCTCTCCTTTCAGAAACACATGAGGACTATTATCTCAAATGCTAACCAGAGAGTAGGAATAATTCAAAGAACTTTCCATCGCCTCAACAAGAACAATTTTCTCATTCTATTTAAGTCTCTTGTCAGGCCAATTTTGGAATACTGTCCACAAATTTAGAGCCCAATTTTTCGGAAAGATATTCTGGAGATCGAAAAGGTTCAGAGACGTGCAACGAAATTAGTTGCAGTTATAAAGGACCTACCCTATGAACAAAGGCTTAGGGAATTGAAACTTCCTACCCTTTCCTACAGAAGGAAAAGAAGTGACATAATTGAAGTATTTAAAATTATAAAGGGTTTTGATAAAATAGATATGAACAAATTTGTCACCTTGAATAAAAGAGAAGGCAGTCGGGGCCATACTCTCAAACTAATAAAAACCCAGAGCCATTTCAAAGTTAAGGCAACATAGTTTCTCAAACAGGATCATAAATATATGGAACAGTCTCCCAGAAAATGTTATTGATGCAGAGTCAATTAATTCATTCAAGAATAAATTAGAAAAAGCATCGGCTAATGATCCAGGGAAATGTGACCCCTTATTCACCACATGCTACTAATTACTCCTTGTGTTGCTTATTTACTTGCACTCAAGCAAAAATGAGAGACAAATAAGTGTCCACACTTCCTGTCTACCATTCGCTATATCGCTATATCGAAAGTAATTGATGGATTGCCTTAAGGGAGGAACATAGCCTACGCGCAATTAGCCATAAAGCATGTAATTTTTATGTGAATGCTATTTTAGGATTCTCTAAATAATAACAAATAAATAGTGAACAAATAAGTCAGATGGACGTATGAGTGGACACCACAACAATACGCCAACATGAATGACATTCTAATATTAGATGAACAGTGAATGCTTTGTGACACATTACAGAGCTATCTACATCCATTAAGCTTACTATTCAATATATCACTATAAGGTACATATTGTGAATCCTCCATAATAATAGTATGCAAAGTATGCAAAATGTGCATAGTATTAGCTAATTGAAGAATAATCCATGCATAGATGTGTGTTTATGTCTAAATATGAAACCGATAGCATGTCAAGCATTTAAAATAAAACAGACAAAGCTGCATACAGTAACACCTCCCTAAATCTACCGACGTTGACACCGACTTTAAGTGGTCCATTTAGGGAGGTGGTCGGTTTAGGGAGTTCAATCAATCAATCAATAGTTCCATCCTCTAGTCGAGGGTTGGATGCAATGGTTCTCCACTTGTCCCGATGTTGTGCTGTTCTGATAGACTGTGAATAATTCAAGCCTGTCCACTGTGAAATATTTGTAAACCATGATGTTCTTGGTCTCCCTCTGCTGCCATTCACCTTCCCTTCCAACAATGTACGGTATATTGAACTCTGACGAATGATGTGGCCAAAATAAATAAGTTTCTTTGTCTGTATAGTGGCAAACAAGCTTTTCTTATTTTTAATTTTTCTGAGAACTTCTTTGTTGGTGATCTTCTTTGTCCATGATATTTTCATCATCCTTCGATAAGTCCACATCTCAAATGCTGCTAAACGTTTGTACATTTAGGGAGTTAGAATATGGTTAAAATGGTATTGCTGGGACCCAAATAAAGCGATCGATATAGGGGAGTGGTCGATCTGTGGAGGTGGTCGGTTATGGAGGTTTTACTGTATTTTGATTCACAACCCCCAACAAAGCAACCCAAAACAATTCTGGATATATTTTTTAGGTGAATTTATTTCAAATGAAAACCTGGATAACTGGCTGACGTGTGCATTGAAACAGCAATATGTATTTTCATGAGTTTTGCCTCCTAGCAACATTTAAGGTGATATCAGGATGCTGAAATATGGAAGAGGCTGTGACAGGAAGGACAGGGCTTGTGTTTAAGGAAAGGTCGCTTTACGCCGAAACCTTTTAACTGAGTTGTATTGTGTGTGTGAGGAGGGGGAGGAGGAGGAGAGGAGGGCAGGGGGAGAGGGAGAGGAGGGGGGGAGGGGGGAGGTTTTGGAGTGGCAATTTGCCGCAGGTGGTACCTCGTTCCACACCTCTCGCCTTCAGACACGAGGTGAGTTCTGATGAGCAGCGGGACAACCGGAAGTGGAGAGCTGCTCGGTAGGTGGCGCGGCGGGCAGCGCGTGTAGGTCTCACAACGATGATTCAGCCGTGTTCTGGTGCAAGTAGAGACAATTAATTGAATTAACAACATTAAGCATTCTGTAAAGGTCTAGTTATCTAATATGGAATTAGTCAATTCATTGCAATGTATGCTCTCTTTTACGGGGATCCTTGTAGGTGGGGGTTATAAAGTCTCGTATATTAATGAATAAATAAACGTATAGATTCTTAAAAGGAAACTCACTGACAAGAATGCACCCATAAAGAGATTACAGGGGAGTAGCTAAAAACTTCATGATCAAATGGAATCCACAGCCAATTGCACCTAGACATTAACCATGATATCGTCACTAAATGCTCCTGCAATACCCACATTGCCCCTGCACTACTAACTAAAACAACATACTTACCATAACCACAATATCACTTGCTAAGTTGAGTCCAAAAGGTTACTCCTCAATGATTATAGAATAATGGTGTAACTGTCACACAGTGCCATAATTACACCCTTACTCTTGTAAAGTCTACTGCTCGAATCTTTGGTTGTGTAGGCAGGCAGAGTGAAATCAATACAGGCAAAGAGAAAAGAAGAGTATAAAGTGTGAGAGAAGAGAGAGAGTCTGGTTTATTATTTATATGGTACATTGATTCAGTATAATGTACCACCCCACCCCATTCTTCCAATGAGAAGAAAAGCATTTCTAGCTCTACCAATAGGGATCCAGCATTCCTGGTCCCCATGGTTACCAGTGATCTGCTCACCACCACCAAGCTTTGTGGCGCCACTGGCCACCACCTGCCCTGGGCCTGAGTGTGGTAATCCTGACTAGCAGAGGGGGGAGAGGGTAGGCTCTGAGTGCCCCTTACACACAGTCCTGCCAGCACCACTATGACTATTTACCTATCAATTAAGCATCACCAGCACCTACATAAACACATATATGCACCTGGTCACGTATACCTGTTTCATAATAGAACATTTGCATTCCCCCACCAATGCTGTAATATCGGAATATCTTACACTCTGTTATCATTAATACTATTGTGCACTGGTGAATTAATGTGAAGGTCAGAACATGGATGTAGCAACAAAAAACATCAAATTTTCAAAACCAAAGCTCTAACGTAAATTGTATCGCACATCAGCAACTTAGATACTGACAAAGTCGTTATTGATGCATACTAAGGAATGTCAAGTTGATTCAATAGAATCTGTTCCTCTTGAAGCCTATAATTTCCAGCATTTTGATGAATTAATTTTGTATGTTTTTATTTCAAATATATCTGAAGTTATCCATTTACGGTATTAATTACATTAAGCTAAAGTTTGTTGTTTGTTTGTTGTTGTTTTACGTCCTAGCAACATCTAAGTCAAGTAGATTATACTGACCGATCCAATATATTTGTCCAAAGAAATATGGCCAAGAAAACCAAGACTTGCGTACAAATTTAGCCTAGAGATAAACGTTGAGATAATTGGAATTTTGAATTCACTCACAGCACATAGTATAGGCATGGGTGTGTGTGTTTTAGCTGCATGAATATATACATATATATATTGATATCACTAATTTCATATCCGATGCATAACGCATTATGCGAGTAATAAGGTGCCGAAGGGAATCGATTGGTTATAATGATACCGCATATTCTATTTTATGCCTCCTCGGCCTTACTCATGTGACCGGTGGCGCCACCACCGCCCCTCCTCGTCCCTAACGGACGCGACCTGCTGTCAGTCGCACCGGAGGAATCACTACGGGAGGAAGTTGTGGTTGGTTGTTTGTTGGAGTTTTAAATCCTGGCAACATCTAAGGTCATACCAGGATGGGTAGCAACTTGCAACAGTGCACACCCATCGTGACTTTACAGTGCTTCCCCACTGGGAGACCAAGCCGCCTGCACCATGACCTGATATCCCAGTCAGTCACATGATCCTGACACTGAGGCATCTAGTCCTTGCCCTATCCTAATAATTCCACTTGCCTGGCTATAAAGCGACCAGTATCAATTTTTAAGTCATTGGTTTGCTCGACCAGGGTTCGGTTATATAGCGAATGGTAGACAGGAAGTGTGAACACTTATTTGTCTCTCACTTTTATTTTTTATTTTTTGGTACATTAGTTGTCCCAAGCAGGGGAAATCCCAGTCACAGACGACTGGTCTTCCCCACTCCACTGCTGGGCGATAGAAAGCCCGAGCCTACACTTTTACCGACCCAAGGGATTTTTAACCTCCCACACCACATAGACATGGTATGAGAGCAACCGGCCTTTGATAACGCTGTAAGTTATACACAGCGGTGGAAATCCAAACTGGCAGAGCTGGGGGCACGGGGAATCGAACCGCCGACCCTCAGATTAGGAGTCTGACCTAGAAAAATGTCAGACACTCTAACCACTCCGCCACAGAGAACGCCGTCAAGAATCCAGTCACGTCTGGAAAATTCAGATTTGTAACCATGCATTAAGAAGTAGCGATGGTCCTTTCGCAAACATTTCAGTCAGATGAGACGCATTAATGGAAAATACCCCATAAATACCTGGAGGCGTAAAAACATTACGTTTCTTTCTTAAAGGACACATGACAGTATTCTCATATTCATAACTTCTCCAAGCAACAAGTGTAAATTAGAAAAGATTCATCCAGCTTCCTCGCTATTTTGCATGCATCATTAAGCATCGCTGTTCATTTCAACATCTCCCCAAGATCTTGTTATGTCAGCATAATGAGGCATTATGGGTAGCACTTCCATTAAGGGTAGCACTTCCGCTAAAAGCTGCCTGCATTATGCGGCTGGTTGGTTCACTCATGGATGGAGACAACATTTCTTAAAGCTGCATAGTCTGATGATTTTGAGTTTCTGTCATTTTCTGAGATAAATATATTAGGTTCAGGGGCGCACCCAGGGGGGTTTCCTGGTTGCCCGGACCCCCCCCCCCCCCCAAAAGAGTATTTTAAAACTAAATATAATTTCATGAATCATATAGACCTAAATTTGTGCATTAAATTTATTAAGGAACACTAGATTTTAAGATTATGTGGAAAATTGCACCAGAAAACCATGTAAAATATTTCCCTAAAATGGGTGTTGTTCCACCAACCCATGTGAACAAAATTACCCTAAAATAGGGGTAGTTTCGATCCATATTTGGAAATCCCATAGCCAATTCCTGGGTGCCCCCCTGAGGTTGGTCATACAAATTTACCTTACTTTAGTTTGAAGTAACTCTTATATTAAATTGCTAACTTTTGAGATATTTGAGGTGGGACCATGCAAAGTTAATTTTGGCAAGCATGCCAAAACTCTGACACCATAGGCTTCTGCAGTAAGAGGTTTGATTAAATTACCTTAGTACTCCCTTCTATCAGAGAGCGTGTATACAGATGAGAGGGACAACTCCCATACTACACCATGTAACAGCTGCCGACTGTGGCGCTCCAAGTGGTGGTTGTTGAACAGTTTACACATATGGGCAAACTCAAGGCATTGTCAATGGCAGTGAGCAATCTTCATACAGAAAACGTTAAATATCTCTAAAACTACAACACCTAGAAACAAACTGATTGGAATACACATAGAAAACATGTTTACCAACAAGATTATATTAAATTGATATGGTTAGGGTTCTGGATTTCTATTAATTTGTAATAAAACTGACGTTTTTCACTATGCATACGGCAAACTCAAGGCATTGTCAATGGTCGTGTGCAATCTTCCTACAGAAAAAGTGAAATATCTCTAAAACTACACCAAATAGAAACAAGCCGCTTAGCACACATATAGAAAACATGTTTACCAACAAGATTATATTAAATTGATATGGTTAGGGTTCTGGATTTCTATTAATTTGGAATAAAACTGATGTTTTTCACTACACGTACGGCAAACTCAAGGCATTGTCAATGGTCGTGTGCAATCTTCCAACAGAAAAAGTGAAATATCTCTAAAACTACACCAAATAGAAACAAGCCGCTTAGCACACATATAGAAAACATGTTTACCAACAAGATTATATTAAATTGATATGGTTAGGGTTCTGGATTTCTATTAATCTTTTAAGAAAATTAATGTTTTGCACTGAGCGTACCGGAAAACTCAAGGCTTGTTCAACAATAACCGCCAGGATCGCCACTGCAGTCTGTGCTACATATTTTCGCAGGAGTTGTCCCTCTCATCTGTTTATATACACGCTCTCTGCTTCTATGTGGGGACAAAGGATTAATAAGTGTACCAGTATCTAAGTTAGACATATATAATCAAATCTAGGTATTGCTTTTTTTTTTTTTTAATTGTGATATTTTCATCGGACTATGCAGCTTTAAATGTCCGAAATCAGATTATGTAAATATGTGCATAACATCGGACTGACTCTCTCCACTCTGCCTTTAAACCCAACTAGTCTCTGCCACATCTCCCAATGTGTATGGAGAATCACCTGAGAATTAGTTTGTTCGTATTCATCCTTACAGTAGATATGTGTCTTAATGCTTGGTTGTTGGAGTTTTACATCCTGCATGAGGGCGAATGTTAGTGTTGGAGGGGAAGTTTCGGAATCGTTCGGGGTTACCAATGGGGTCAAGCAAGGTTGTGTAATGGCCCCCACGCTCTTCTCCATCTTCCTATCAGCAATGCCTGATGAGGCTTTCCGAGGCATGGGGAATGGCATCTATATACAGTCCAGACAGAGTGCCGACCTATTCAATGTCGCACACTTCAGAGTGAAGATCAAGACTACTCGGATACTGGTGAGAGAGCTGCTATTCGCAGATGACAGTGCACTGGTTGCCCACTCTGCTGAAGAGATCCAGAAAATAGTGGACGCTTTTTCCGATGCATCAAAGAAGTTTGGCCTGAAGATTAACATAAAGAAGACGGAGGTGCTGTACAAACCCAACTCTACAAGAACCCAAAAGGAGGATATCATGCTTGACTGAAACAAGTTGAACACTGTTCCAGAATTCACCTCCCTCGGAAGCACTATATCAAGTGATGGACGCATTGATGCTGAAATACAGAGGAGGATGGCCAAGGCTAGCGCATCTTTCGGCCGACTACACCAGAGACACTGGAACAACCACCATGTGTCAATGCAGGTCTACCATGCAAGATCTACCGTGAAATCATGCTATCCACTCTACTATATGGAGCCGAGGCCTGGAGAGTGTACAGGCGACAGGTGAAAATGCTGGATGCCTTCATGATGCGACATCTGCATTCAATCATGAGGCTAACCTGGAAGGACAAAGTGACAAATAAGGAAATACTCAAATGGACAGGGCTGCCCTCTATGGAAGATCTTCTGATTAAAAAGAATCTCCGGTGGACTGGACACCTCATGAGGATGTCATCAGACAGACTACCAAAGCAGATCCTCTACTCTCAAGTGTCTTCTGGTTACAGAAAGAGAGGGCGCCCTCGTCTCTGGTTCAAGGATACCATCAAGAGAGACCTGAAGCTGACAGACATTAAGACCGACTCTCCATTTAGCTCTCACAGCAGAGAGCTAAATGGAGAGCGGCAGTCAAGTAATGAAAGCAGTCTTTGTCACATCGCAACCGGCAGCATGATGATGATGATGACATCCTGACAAAGTCTAATATCAGGATGGGTACCGACTTGTGACAGTGCACACTCATGGAAACTTTATAGTGTTGCCCCACTGGGAGACCAGGCTGCCATTCTGATGACCTGATATCCCACTCAGTCACATTATCCTGACATTGAGCCAATCAGTCCTTGCCCTATCTTAATAACGCAGATCGCCTGGCTAGGAAGTGACAAGAATAAATCTTTAAGTCATTGGTTTGACTCGACTAACGTTGGAAGCCACTCGAATCCCACAATCTACCAAAGCGGGACACAAACGCTCAACTCATTCGGCCATCCCATCTTGTCTTCACTAATTAAAATATGTGTGCTTAGAATTACCTGATAACTACAAATCATAGCATGACTCTACCCAATTTCAATTCGAATGGTGCAAACCAGTGGAGCTAGCGATTGACAGCTCATTCAACATAGATAGCAACTGTCCACTCAAAACATGTTTATATGCAACCACCACATGAAACAGATGGCGCCATGTAGCACATGTCCTGATTGGTAGGAACAAGTGATGGCTATAAACATCAACATCGGAGACAGCAAGCACCATGTGACCTCCTGAAGTAGGACACTTCCTTCAAAGAAGGGCGGTGACGGCTAAGGTCTTAATTGGCAACCGACCGGTTCATCCAGCTGCTGAGACTCTGGCCGTTAAGCCTAATTCATTACAGGGCCAATATGAATGCTATTTATAGCACACAGCAAATTGCAGTCAGGCGCAATTTTCTTTGGAAAATATCCTAGGAATTGTTGATTGATTATAAATGAATGCAAATTGAAGAAAAGCGTTGACAATGTAGCAATGATTATATTTGGTTGGTTGTTGGAGTTTTATGCTCTGGCAACATCAAAGGTATTATCAGTACGGGTACCGACTTGTGATAGTGCACACTGATAGCGACTTTATAGTGCTGCCCCAATGGGAGACCAGGCTGATATCCAACTTAGTTACATTATCCTGACACTGAGCCAACCAGTCCTTGCCCTATCCTAACAATGTTGAGTGCCTGACTAGGTTGCGACAAGTAACAAGTCTTAAGTCATTGGTTTGACTCGACCTGGGTTCGAACCTGTGGGCTTAAATCCCACGATCTACCAAAATTGGAGACGGATGCTCAACTCATTCGGCCATCCCATCATAAGGCACATTTATTAAATCTCTGAATAATGTTGGTAACACATTCTCTAGATATTCACTGCAATCAATGCACACTGGCTTGTCCAGTGTGATAAATCTGATATCAGACTGTGAAGGCCGACATCACCATTTAGTATTCCTGTTATTTGTCAAAGTACCTCTTTAATTTTCAGTTCATGAGATGTGTAGCTTATTATGCATGTATTATTTAGGGCTGCGGTGTATCAGTTGTCCTCTGCCTTGTAAGCTTTTCCACTTATTGTGCTCCTTCACTTTACCATACTTCCTATATAAAAATCCACTCCTGAGCAGCCTGCATACCGCCTCGCATGCTTTCAAGCCCTGAATCCCTCCCAAACATGTCCGTGATGCTAAGTGCTCCTGAACGCCAGCTAATCTTCCTCCAGGTTCCTGGAGCTGTTCTTTAATTAATTAATTAATTAATTAATAAATCACGATCACTTTCGTGGTCCAGCTAAATAATGTTTCATCCAACTATCTCTAGCGTGTGTTGTTTTATGTGTAAGCGCAACAATAATATATCAAACACAATGAATCAATTCTGAGCAATAGAGTTATTTAATACACAGTTTTTCATCATACAATGCAGTTTTAAAGTATCACGCCTCTGAAATGTGCATAGACTTTGACCGTGCCATGTCATGGCCTAGGTAAAAAATACCCGTGGTTTCTGAGGCATCAAACCCCTAATTGAGCAATAACTGTTTAATATATGCCACTGTGATGGCCCACGGTCTTCCCCCACAATGCCACTCACTCACGGAAGAATGCCAAGATTCAGTATCAGTACACTTCAACCTGATTTATTACAAAACCTCTCTGCTCTCCGTGGCGTCAACCGTCAACTCCCCCGCCCCCTAACTCGCCAGGTCCCACGTCGCCTCTATAGGTGGGTGGGGGGTGAGCTAGCCACACGCAGTAGAGGGAAGCCCAGTCGGGGTCTGCCCGGTGGCTAGCCTGCCGCCACCTAGCGCAGTTCAGTGTAACTGCGTAGGTGTGCGGCATAGTGTCTGCTGCCACCGCATGGTAGTGGGGCTCATGTACAGACTACTACACCACGTATATAAAGCTATATAATAAGGTAATCCAAAGGTAATCCCTACATACATCAGTTTGTGCACCATATACCAATGTGTGGGTGTGTATTTGTTTTGTGCATTAGTTGATTAAACAGTGGACATTTCAATCAGGTACAACTGATTTTCTTCATCCCACTGTTCCTTGCCCTATCCCAGTAATACCAAGTGCCATGGTTCGATTCGGCCAGGGTTCCATGGGGTTTTGAATCCCACAACCTACCAAAATAAGAGGTGGATGCTCAACTCATTCGGCCACCTCAACACCACCTCACCTACCACCAGCATTTCTCGGAAAGAAGTGGATTATCAAATTCGCCAGTAAGTCTCACTGTAAGGTAATTTATGCATGTGGATAACAGACAAAGAATTTGGTTAAAATGTAGTGTTAAAATTGTATTTACCGAAAGCGGTGTCCAAATCGGTAGAGCGCAGGCCACGCGTGCGGAAGATTGTGAACTCAATTCCCAGTTGAGTTAAACTAATGACTCACAAAATTGATACTTGTCACTTCCTAGCCAGGCGCGCAGCATTATTAGGAGTGGGCAAGGACTAGTTGGATAATGTGACTGAGTGGGATATTAGGTTGCCACGAGTGCACAATGTCTCAAGTCACAAGTCGGTACCCATCCTGATATGACCTTAGATGCTGCCAGGACATTAAACTCTAACAACCAACCAACAAATTGTATTTAGTATCCCTACTGTGAAATGGGTCATCACCATGTAGATGGGATATTTTATCGGACCCTGGAATTCATATCCCCGATTCTCGATACATTTGCGATATCAGCTGGTGTCCGCCTGGCGTGAACTGAAGGCACTTTCAATAAGAAACTAACGACTTGTATGTCTACTTAAGGTTGACGCTGTGACATGTTTAATGATCTGCTCTGACAAGGGCTCTCCCAGGAGCTGATTGGCTGCTTATATTGCCATCCCATAATAAGTTTGCACTTCGGTTAGTGGCCACTATATTTATTATAGGCGAGTATAAGAGTGAGTCAAGATGGACCCCCGTCCTTTGACTCTGGACTAATAATAGCTAGGTGGTGCTCAGCTATCTCCCTCCTCTGACTCTGGACTAATAATCACTATATGGCTCTCAGTTGTATCCCTCCTCTGACTGTGGACTAATAATAGCTAGGTGGCACTCAGCTATCTCCCTCCTCTGACTCTGAACTAATAATAGCTAGGTGGCGCTTATCTATCTCCCTCCTCTGACTCTGGACTAATAATAGCTAGGTGGCGCTCAGCTATCTCCCTCCTCTGACTCTGGACTAATAATCACTAGATGGCTCTCAGTTGTCTCCCTCCTCTGACTCTTGACTGATAATAGATAGGTGGCACTCAGTTATCTCCCTCCTCTGACTACGGACTAATAATAGCCAGCTGGCTCTCAGCTATCATCCTCCTCTGACACTGGAATAATAATAGCTCGGTGGTACTCGTGCATCTCCCTCCTCTGCCGATTTAGTGCTCAATAGAATGCTTGTGTGCTGGGGTTCTACATCCCAGCACCATCCATGGTCATATCAGGGTTGGAAGTTATTGATATCAGGCTTACACATGAACCAACTGATGCATAAATGTTATTGTTCTGTGCTCTTGAAATTCAACGCTTATATATAATTTTCAATATCGGAACAGTATTATGGTCAGTGTGGACATTTGCACGGATGATCCAATTATTCAAAATATTGATTTAAATAAAAGATCACACACAAAAAACAAGTATCAGCAACTAACTACTAGCAATAACCATAAATAGAAAGTTGTATTAGTTCCTCAGTCTGGGTATTAAAAATGCCCATTACTTCCTAAGAACCCACCAAGGCTTGGGAACATTATCGTGGACCTATCGGATGCTATGCGTATTAACGACCATGACCTCATATTGACAGTGTGAGCGGATGGTGGGTCTCGGCCGGCGAGTGCATATGGCTACCACACCCTTTAGTTAATCATTTCGCCACGTCCAATGGTGGCACTGTGAACAAGTAATGTGGTACAGTGATCCCACTCAGGTCCACGGGTGTGCCTCGTTATATATTGTATATATTGTATATATTGTATATATTGTATATATATATATCATCATCATCATCATGCTGTCGGTCGCGATGTGACAAAGAGTGCTTTCATTACTTGACTGCCGCTCTCGATTTAGCTCTCTGCTGTGAGAGTGATATCCATGAGTCGGTCTTAATGTCTCTCAGGTTCAGGTTTCTCTTGATGGTATACTTGAACCGGAGACGAGGGTGCCCTCTCTTTCTGTAACCAGAAGACAGTTGAGAATAGAGGATCTGCTTTGGTAGCCTGTCTGATGACATCCTCATGAGGTGTCCAGTCCACCGGAGATTCTTTCTGATCAGAGGGCATCCCGGTCTGTTCAATATTTCATTTCATGAAAGCTGCCAGCAAAAGGGTTGAAGTGCTGCTGGCTTTTGCAAGTTACCAGCGGCAATCTCTCGGGGAGCAAATAGAGGTTTCACATCGGCAAGAACATGTCCAGACAGGCGCAAAACTAATTGTCCCTGCAGTGGCTGGCCGGGAGGAGTTCCATACATCAACCGCCGTTAATGCTGCCACAGTGACATGGTTTTCTGTTTAGGGTTTGCTCCCTTAGCCTTCGATTCTGTCAAGAACCTGTACCACAAGGCAGTGGTTTACAACTCTGCAAGGGAGTAGTGTCAAACTCCCTGGGGTATTGCAATACCTGCAATACCTGCAATACCTGCATACCCATATATATAACGATGCATATATCTACATATATATATATATATATATATATATATATATATAGTGAGGCACATATGTATTCATCATCCCCAATATATGGATAGTGATAATCCCATTATCGCTCTGCAGTTCCTTCCCCCCTGCCCGCCCCCCGCCCGTGGCTGGGGGTGGGGGGTCCGGCACGGTCACGGCAACCAGTGTTGTGAGGGGGGGGGGGTGAAGAAAAGGGGAAATATTGCACATCGACCGAGATTCAAAGACACACTTCTTGCCATTGTGGACCAGATGGGATGGCCGAATGAGTTGAGCGTCCGTCTCCCATTTTGGTGGATCGTGGGATTTGAGCCCACAGATTCGAACCCAGGTCGAGTCAAACCATTACACCACACCAGGCTCCCTGATCTAATCATCCTATCCACAGCTACTTGTCTATGTGGCTCAATGCCTGATAGATTAATGCAGACTATTACATATATATTTATATATATATATAAGTTCCCGTCTATAATGGCTATATACACATCGGTAGGGTGCATGTAGTTGGGGATGTGGTGAGGTGAGCCTGGGTATGAGGACACTTCCTGTTCTGACATCACCAGGTAAAGGACCCATGATATATATATATATATACACACATATGAATGGGCATTAATAGGATAGGTCAAGGACCAGTAAGCTCACTGTCAGGATAATGTGACTGAGTGACATGAGTGCGCGCTGTCACAAGTCGTAACCATCCTGATATGACTTGAGATGTTGCCAGGACGTAAAAGCCCAACAACCAACCAACCTACCTATATATGACTGAAGGAACAAGTGTTGGTTGCATCCGGGCAGCCAGCTGACACAGTTCTCCACTGTTTTCCGAGACTCGCCAAACTCCACGCCTGTCCATTCCCTGATATTGACTTCCCACCTCTTCCTTTTCCCGCTTTATCTTCTTCGGCCTTTCACTGTGCCTTGCAAGATGGTTTTGACTGGACCTAATGAATGGGAAATATGGCCATACCACTTAAGTTTGTGTCTCTTTACAATCATCAGAAGATCTTAGTGTGGTCCAATTGCCTGCTGGATCTTCACGCGGAGTTCCTCTTAGTCATGTTAGTTTGGCCTTTAACTTGTAAGGCTGGGATCACGAAGAGAGCATGTGACCTTAACCGTTCCCAGATGAGACGCATGTTGCAAAGTGAGCTTTTTATCCTCTTTCCTTTTATTCCGTTGTCTGCACTTCATTCCCTTGCTTCCCTCGCGTTCACCTTCACGCACCAGAAGTCGATGCTCTAGCCGTTCAAGCGTCGCTTCCGGTGTATGTGTGCAATAATAACTAGACATGTGTGTCTGTAGACAACCACTTCATCAGTGGCACATCAGTGTAGGCGGCATTAGCTGATTAGATCCTAGCGGTAACACTGCATGACAATGTAAGTCAGCATTCCAGAACAGGATGGAAGTGATTAGAGATACACATCAGGCGTTTTCACCATGGAGGTTGTTACTAATCTAGTCTTTCCTGAATTATCGCCTGAAATAAATGTGGAAAAATAAACATCACTGCAGTCTAACACTCCGACTCCCCTTGGATTTCAAACCCAATTGTGAAGTGGTGGTGAGGTGGTGGTGAGGTGGTGGTGAGGTGGTGGTGAGGTGGCTGTGAGTTGGTGGTTTGGTGGTGGTGAGGTGGTGGTGGTGAGGTGATGGTGAGGTGGTGGTGAGGTGGTGGTGAGGTGGTGGTGAGGTGGTGGTGAGGTGGTGGTGGTGAGGTGGTGGTGAGGTGGTGGTGAGGTGGTGGTATGGTGGTGGGAGGTGTTGGTGAGGTGGTGGTATGGTGGTGGTGAGGTGGTGGTGAGGAGGTGGTGTTGAGGTGGTGGTATGGTGGTGGTGGTGAGGTGGTGGTGAGGTGGTGGTGAGGTGGTAGTATGGTGGTGGTGAGGTGGTGGTGAGGTGGTGGTGCGGTAGTGGAATGGTGGTGGTGAGGTGGTGGTGAGGTGGTGGTGAGGTGGTGGTGAGGTGGTAGTATGGTGGTGGTGAGGTGGTGGTGAGGTGGTGGTGCGGTAGTGGAATGGTGGTGGTGACATGGTGTTGGGGTTGTGGTGACGTGGTGGTGAGGTGGTGGTGAGGTGGCCGATTGAGTTGAGCATCCACCTCCTATATTGGTAGGTCATCGGGTTCAAATCCCCAGGAAACCATATCGGAGTCAAAGCCATGACTGACAAAGTAATACTTGTTGCTACCTAGCCAGGCACTCAGCAGTAAGGAGGACAAGGAACAGTGGAATGAAGGTCAATTGTCAATGATTGAAATGTCCACTCATTAATCAAGTAATGTACAAAACAAACACACACACATCGGTCTCTGGCACACATACTGATGTAATTAGGGATTACCTTTGGATTAACTTGTTATTTAGCTTTCTGAAGTTATTTAGCTGGTTATGAATAATCAGTGAATCTAAAAAGCTATGTCATAGAAAATAACATATTGCCTAATGGCGGTAAATCTGGCTTGCATTTCATTATTTCAATAACATTTCAATTCATTCACTCCAAACCTTTGAAACCAGTGATTGACAGAGCAGTCACCATAGTAACTTTTTCCTGGCATTTGATTGGGTTCTGGAATACAGTAAGTTGATTGTGATTCACTGGATCTACATGGCATATATATATTATTAACACAGCTTTTATTGGCGTAAAAGAACAACAAAAACATATAGTACAGATGAACTGGAACTAGATCTGTCATTTGTATACAAGATCTATGGTATCTATAGTACAGGTATATAGAGCAAGATATGTGGCATACCGGTATGACCAGATAGATGCCCTGATTGGCAGGCACAGGGGAGAGCTGGAGACATCAACACTGGAGGCAGTATGAGAGGGCATCTGAAATAGCACACCTAGTAATAAGGCTGGGGGAGGGGTGGGGGAGGCCATGGTCCTAATTGGTAACCAAATCGCTGATTCTGCCTCTGACATACCCACCGGCAAAGTTGCGTAATTTGATGAAAGTGTCAGTGGGTAATGAAAATGGGAAATATTGCGCCGAGAGTGGGAATCGAACCCACATCTCTTACATTCCGGGCCAGTGTGCTAACCATCACACCACCTAGTCTACCTGATATCACCACCCTACCCATGCCTCCCTTCTATGCGGCTCCTTGTCTGGGAGGTCAGCGCAGACTATTACAAAAGCATAATATTTGTGTGTTGCATAATTTATTATGCGAATATTATTTACGATGGAGTGCACTTCGCAGGTGGCAGTTAATATTTGTTAATGATTATATGTTGATGTATAAAGTTATATCAGTTATAGTGATTATGTATTTATATGTATTCCTCCCATCACTACTGGTTGGTAGTGAACCAGCACCTGAGCCTCTTGGTCAACTGTTCGAATGCAGCCAGCCAGATGTCTATGGCTCAGAGTGTATATATGCATCTATGTTATGCTGATATCTCCTCCATTACACCAACATATTGACTTGCTGGTCGGGACGTTTGTAGGGTGCCAGCAAGAAATATTATATTTGCACAATCTATATATGCTTATCTTGACTTTGATGTAGACCATGACCCAATAAACCACTCAGTCACATTATCCTGATATTCAGCTAATGAGTCCTTTCCCTACCCTAGTATCTGGGCGCCAGGATAAGTAGTGACAAGTATAAATTCTGTAAGCCCTTGGTTAGACACAGCCAAATTCCAAACTCCTGACATTCCATTTCGCGAAGCCAGCACTCTTAAGCCCTGGTCACATAGCCGTTAGTGGACATAGGTGAACCTAGTGGAGGCTAACGTGGGTCAAACATGGTGTAAGTTTGTTAAACTACGTTGAAATATGTTAAGGTATGGCAGGTTTGGTTAATGAGCCACTGAATGATATGGATAAATACGTTATGGTACGGATGTTGGTACGTTCAACTACATTCAACTAAGTTCAACTTGTTTCATCTACATTAGCCTCCGCTACGTTCAACTATGTTCAACTACGTCCACTAACGGCTATGTGACCATGCCAGCATTGATGTGGAACGGCCATGGTTTTGTCCAGGTCATGGTATGCTATAGTACGCTAGAGTATGCTAGAGTACACTAGAGTATGCCAGAGTACACTAAGAGGTACATTCTACTATGTTTGACTTTGCCACAGTATATTAGCATCATGGATGCAAATTCAGCCTCTAACGTACTGCTCTTTTGAACATGTCCACAAATTTAATCGGAGATCACGGCTCACCCACATTATTACCAAGTTAACATCAAGGACAAGTATAGATGCCAGTACGTTCAACTACGTTCAACTATGTTCAACTACTTTCAACTACGTTAGCCTACACTACGTTCACCTACATCCACTAACGACTATGTGTGACCAGGGCTTTAGTCTTCCTGATTCAGCCACTGCATCCAGTCGTATTTAGGGCTTCAGTTACACTGTGCATACAAGAACAATTAACGGTCCTAGTTCCTTTATTATTAACCTGTGCAGGTGCATTGAGAGTGGTCAGTAAATGGGGATCCGGATTGTCTTCTGTGAACTATTGAAGCAGTCTTCCCCCATACATAACTTCTGTATAAATAACCAACTAAAAGGAGTGATATCCGTCCCTAGGAAGGTTTTCTTTTTATTGTGACAATAAAACCCGAGCAATATCGAGTCCTATTAGGTGTCTGCCTCATCATTCAGTGATGGCATTTGATTGGGTTCTGGAATACACTAAATTGATTGTGATTCACTGGATCTACATGGCATATATATATATATGAATACAGCTTTTATTGGCATAAAAGAACAACAAAAACATATAGTACAAATGAACTGGCACTAGATCTGTGATTTGTATACAAGATCTATATTAGTTATAGTGCAGATATATAGGACAAGACATGCGGTACACATATAAATGTATACAGATGTATATAGAAGCAAAATCGGTGGCACATATAGTACAGATGGACAATGACCAGATGTGGGATTGTTACATAACATCCGCAGTATGTATAGTACATAGTAAAGAAATGAAAAAAAATTGATACAAAAAGTGCAAATAATAACCAGATCTGCGGTACATATGGGACAGATAAATAGTAACAAGATTGGCGCTACACATGGAACAAATGAAAAACAAGATCTGCGGTACATATGAAGGGCATACTAAGTCCCAATTTCCTTATACATTGCTATTCATTGTAGTACAAAATGAAATAAAATGAAATAACTTTAATTGAAATAAAATTTAATGTTATACAAGTTTAATCAACATTTAAAACAATCTAATAAAAATGTTATAGAATGAAATCAAATAGAATATAATTAAGTAAATTATAATAGAATTGAATCAAATCAGACATGATTAAATATAATTAAATTAAATTACATAAAAATGTAATTAAATGAAATAAAATAAAATAAAATTAAAATAAATAAAGCCGGGCTGTGCCTCCTTTGTAGATCTATATAAGCATATATCTATACATGCATATTTACATGCCTATACAAATGCATCATGGTGCAATCGAGTGCATTTACTAAAACCATATGCATGGTCAGTGAATTGTTCAAGAAAAGCCCCCTCCCCTCCCGCCCTGTTCCCCAGGGTGAGGCGCATGTGCTGGTGGGAGAGGAGAGGTTATTGATGGTGCACGGCCACTGGTCACGTGTGCAGAGAGACCAGCATGGGCAGGCTCCTAAACGCAGCCAGGATGCACAATGTGGTCAGTATGAGGCCTAAATTTAGGCGCTGCGGTCCAGTCTTATTGGCATGCTGCTAGGCCTAACACCAAACTGGGACTAATCGTCTGTGCGTGTAGGGTATATAACACTGTACATACGCGGTGGAGTGTCATGCTGCTAGAGAGTTGTTGTTTGTTGTTGTTTTACGTCCTAGCAACATATAAGGGCGGGCCGTCCTGATATGACCATAGATGTTGCCAGGACGTAAAACTCCAACAACCAACCAATCTAAGGACGGGTACCAACTTGTGACAGCGCATCCTCATGGCAATTTTATAGCAATGTCGAATTGGGATACCAGGACGCTGGCACCATGACCCCAATATTCCACTCAGTCACATTATCCTGATACTGTGCGAAACAGTCCTTGTCCTATCCGATTAATGCCGAACGCCAGGCTAGTAGTAGTGACAAGTATCAATTTTATCAATCATAGTCATTGGTTTGACTCGGCTGGGACTCGACCTCCCGATCTTCCACACGGGGGAAGTCTATATGTACGCTCTGCCGATTCGGCCACCGCGTCCGGTCCTGTTAGAGAAATAGTGGAGCTGGGTGTTTTACTCTGGCATGTATGATGGGGCGTAATCGATTAATCAACTCAGGTCACTCGACCCACTTTTTGGCGCATGCGCACATCCTACAGACTCGGGTTGAATAAACGAATACACTTGGGGTGGACAAAATGGTGGCTTAATCTGAAACTTAATATTTTTTTTCAATAACCGATAGAAGTACAGCAAAATAGGATTTAAAGTATTTTATGATTGTAGAAGCTGAAAATCTGGGTTATTAAAAAAAAAGCATGAAAAGAACATGCAGGAGGTGTACTGGTAGCTGTTATCCTACAGGTACCAGCACAGATGTGATGTCATTGCTCCTAGCAAACCCCAGCCAAGAGGTGGGTTACTGGGGTCGGATCGTTTTGCACACGGCACATGTATTTCTCGACTCCACTCGCAGTGTTCGATTTGAAATTCTGACGACTCAAGTGACCCGAGTCACCCGGGTCGTGTTAATCGAGTCTTGCACTAAGTGTTGCACTAGGCAGAACCATTGCATTGACAATGTCTCCCACTGGGAGTCCTATCCAATACATGCTTATTTATTTAATCAAGTATATTTTTTCGGGGAAATATGCTTATTCTGCTGAAAAGGTTCTTTTGTCAGCGCCGGGGAACTGGTTAGGATTATATACACAACAATTGATCTACGGAGGGAACTAGCGGGGTGGGGGGAAAAGGGGCAGCTGCCTCCCCCTCCCGCCCCCTCCCCCACCGTGTTCTCTGTGGCGGAGTGGTTAGAGTGTCTGACTTTTTTCTAGGTCGGACTCCTAATCTGAAGGTCGGTGGTTCGATTCCCCGTGCCCCCATCTCTGCCAATTTGGATTTCCACCGCTGTGTATAACTTACAGCATCATCAAAGGCCAGTTGCTCTCATACCATGTCTATGTGGTGTGGGAGATTAAAAATCCCTTGGGTCGGTAAAAGTGTAGGCCCGGGCTTTCTATCGACAAACTGTCTAATGGTGAAAACAAGCCTATTCAGGCTTATCCATGATAGGCAGTATAAATCTTCAACAACAACCAATACCAACAAATACCATGAGTATGTTATCTTCTCAGAAATGGCTGCAAGCGCCATTTCAAAGCCCCTAAATTAATCTCCAGACGTCCCTAATGCAATTCCAAGTAAACAATGCTTCAGGCAGTGAGTGCGTATTTTATGATATACGTGCAATTCCCATTGGTCGTGGAATCGACACGTCCCTCTTGTGGCAATGGTGACGTGGCCAGTATCGGCCAGTTTCCCTTCAGTGCTGAAGGGTGAGATGATGTGTTTCTCATTGAATGTGGGGGCTAGGACGGACAGTGAATAATGAACTGCCGCCACAGGAGACTGTGCGGGATAGATTAGTCGTGGACACATCGCTGACAGTTTCCCAGGCTCAGCACCCGTTGGATGGCTTCTTTCTGCAGATGCGGGTTCGGAATTTACACGCTGTATGCACAGTGTAGGGAAAGAGCTTCTGAGTTATGGCTTATGGGTGAGGGGCGAAGATGGGTTTGGTTATAATTGAGCTATATATCATTTAGTTTGCAGTTAGAGCAAACAATATATATGTCTAAATCATGTATATGTAGATGCCTGTAGACTTTAGATAAGCCTGTACACTTTTTGTAAGCATTCAATAAAAAGGTGACTTCTGAAATGTTGGTTCATAGATGGTATTGCAATTAGACACACAAACATATATGTAAAGATATGTATATCTGTATATGTGTAGATATATGTATGTATATATGAATATATATATATGTATGCATTATGTATAGATATTTACGTACATCTGTATATATACATATATGTGTATATATATAGTATGTACATACAAAAAAACTATATTACATTAAATCAAATAGATTTCTTGCATGTATAATAACAGAAATAACGATTTCAATAAGTTTTACTCTCCCTTCTTTCCACTCTCAACCATTTTCAAAACAGCAGGAGTACCAGCCTCAGCTCTCTTCCCCCACATATCTGGTTATATAAACATAAAACATAAGCAAAGTTGTGCTTGGAGAGCTTGGAGAGCAGTTCCCGTCTCCGCAAGCTATAATGGGCACCTTTAAAGTTGCATAGTCCGATGGTTTTGAGTTTCTCTCATTTTCTGAGATTAGCATATTAGCTTAATCATTATAATCAACCGTACTTTAATTTGAAGTAACCTTTATTTAAAATGGCTAAATTTTGAGAAATTTGAAGTGCAAACGTGTTAAATTAATTTTGGTTAGCTTGCCAGAACTCTAACACCATAGGCTTCTGCAATAACAGCTTCTATTAAATTGACTCTGTATTCCCTTAGGTGTGATGAGAAATGCTTAATAAGTGCACCAGTATCTAAGCTAGATACCGTATATGTCCCAATAGAAGCACGCTACCCAATAGAAGCACACCCCCCATTTCAAGATTGAAAGTATGCACAAATTTACGATCATATTCAGATTGAATGCACATAAAATAAGACAATCCCACTTTATTTCAGAGGCATGACAAAAATAAACCAAATTTATGATTATATTAAGACTGAATGCACATAAAATAAGACAACCCCACTTTATTTCAGAGGCATGACAAAAACAAATCCCTGAAATTCTTTAACATTGAATGTGTCTGCACTCATGCGGTGCACGTCTATTGGGACATATATGGTATGTACAATCAAATCTAGATAATTGTTTCGGTTTTGAAAATGTCATGTTTTCATTGCACTATGCAGCATTAAGCAAAGAAATGAGAGGGATAATTTAACTGCGATACTGTTGGCGCTCACATCACAGCCTTAAGGCCCAGTCAGACCTTACCGGACTGAGTACCGGACACCACCGGACAGAAAATTGTCTAGTCTGGTGGTGTTCGGTGTCGAACTGTTGCAACGGCTGCTGGACGAAACGGACGCTAAACGGACAAGAAATATACATTAACGATTAGCCAACGGACGAGAACCGGACGGCAACCGAATGTCAAACAGATGGACCAGACACCAAACCGACACCAACCGGACACCAACTGGACACCCACCAAACACCTACCGGACTGTTCATGGACATGCCAAAAACCGAAGGACCAAATTCCTGCAGCACCATCAACGGACTCTTCAGGATACAAACCAGACACCTAACGGATGAGTAACGGACATGAAACGGAAAAAACGGACTAAACTGACTTAAAACGGACACCAACCATACACTTCAGTCCGGTGGTGTCCGGTACAAGTTTTGTACATGTTCAAAATTGTACTGGACACCGCCGGACACCACCGGACAGATAACGGACACGCCGGATGCCAACCATATATAAACCGTACATTGCCGTATTTCACCGGACAGTGTCCGTTTTCTATCCGGTTCCTCAATCCGGTGAGGTCTGACTGGGGTTTAGGCTTTGCATTTAGCGTATCCACTGGAAGGTGTAGGATGCTTGGAGAAGATTTACTGGTGGAACTGTTCTGCACATGCTCACTTAACCGGATGTCAGCTGAGGTGTCGGCGGGTTTTCTTTCCCTATTTGTCATCAACTCCATCTACAATAATCTGAATTGTCACGGACACAAGCACACTGACAGCTCCCTCATCGTGTTACACTCATGATGAATGGCAATGGATATCTAGTGCAGATGAATTTCTATCTCTATAGCCTTCGTGGATTATCTCGCACCTGCTCTGATGGCTTCCTTAATTCCGTAGGCACCGTTTCATCAAAGAATCCGATGTATTAACTCAGTAGACACCGTGTCATCAAACAATCTGAGTTATTAATTCAGCAGCAGTTTAAATGGCACAAGTTGGATGGTTGGGTGTGGGAGTTTTACGACTTGGCAACATCCAAGGTCATCAAAATGGGTACCGACTTGTGAAAATGCGCACTCATGGCGAATTTATAGTGCTGCCCACTTGGAGACCAGGTAGCCAGCATCATGACCTGATATCCCACTCAGTCACATTATCCTGATACTGACCAAACCAGTACTTGCTATATCCTAGTAATGCTGAGTGTCAGCCTATGTAGCAACAAGTGTAAATTGTGTACGTCACTGGTTTTACTCTGGTAGGATTAGAACTCTCGACATTCCGCACTGGAAGCATGCTCTGGATATATATACTGATATTGGAGTTGAAAGCTCTGGGGAATCTACCCTATTTTTCTACTGCTGTTCTTTCAAGAGTCCAGTCAATACATAGCAGAGATAGTCATAGTAGACACCGTGGTCAGTGTAACTAAAACTCATCTATCAATATTGGAAGTGGGAAATGGATTCCGAAGGCCCATCTTACAAATGACATGGTATTTAAATCCGAGGAACTTTATTGTTGACTACCTTCAAAATAAACTACATTCCCTCCAAATTCCCTAGAATAATATGATATATATCAACAAGTTTAGATTCAGTGAAAGAAATGACAGAGGAAGCAGTAGAACTGATAAACATATGTATTGTGGTGTATTACTATTACTAATAGTAATAAAAAAAAAGAATGGTAACACTACTAATAGTATTAGTAGTATTACCATCCTTTTTTTTGTAATCTGTTAAATGGAGAGGGCGGGTGGAGTGAGAAATGGAAAGGGGAGTTGAGAGTGGGGTTGGCAGAATGAGAAATAGAAAGGGTAGTGAAGAAGGGTGAATGGAGATGACAGTGGGGGAAAGGAATGGAGAGGGATTTGAGAGGGGATAGGGAGGGAACTGGGAAGGGGAGGGAGCAGGGTCGAGAGTGGAGGAGGTTGGGAGAGGGAGGGTGTTGGAGTGTGGGAGAGGGAGGGTGTTGGAGTGTGGGAGAGGGAGGGTGTTGGATGGGGAGGAGGGAGGATGTTGGAGTGTGGGAGAGGGAGGGTGTTGGAGTGTAGGAGAGTGAGGGTGTTGGATGGGGAGGAGGGAGGATGTTGGAGTGTGGGAGAGGGAGAGTGTTGGAGTGTGGGAGAGGGAGGGTGTTGGAGTGTGGGAGAGGGAGGGTGTTGGAGTGTGGGAGAGGGAGGGTGTTGGATGGGGAGGAGGGAGGGTGTTGGAGTGTGAGAGAGGGAGGGTGTTGGAGTGTGGGAGAGGGAGGGCGTTGGAGTGTGGGAGAGGGAGGGCGTTGGAGTATGGGAGAGGGGCGATGTTGGATGGGTAGGAGGGAGGGTGTTGGAGTGTGGGAGAGGGAGGGTGTTGGAGTGTGGGAGAGGGAGGGCGTTGGAGTGTGGGAGAGGGAGGGTGTTGGAGTGTGGGAGAGTGAGGGTGTTGGATGGGGAGGAGGGAGGGTGTTGGATGGGGAGGAGGGAGGATGTTGGAGTGTGGGAGAGGGAGGGTGTTGGAGTGTGGGAGAGGGAGGGTGTTGGAGTGTGGGAGAGGGAGGGTGTTGGAGCGTGGGAGAGGGAGGGTGTTGGAGTGTGGGAGAGGGAGGGTGTTGGAGTGTGGGAGAGGGAGGGTGTTGGAGTGTGGGAGAGTGAGGGTGTTGGATGGGGAGGAGGGAGGATGTTGGAGTGTGGGAGAGGGAGAGTGTTGGAGTGTGGGAGAGGGAGGGTGTTGGAGTGTGGGAGAGGGATGGCGTTGGAGTGTGGGAGAGGGAGGGTGTTGGATGGGGAGGAGGGAGGGTGTTGGAGTGTGAGAGAGGGAGGGTGTTGGAGTGTGGGAGAGGGAGGGCGTTGGAGTGTGGGAGAGGGAGGGCGTTGGAGTATGGGAGAGGGGCGATGTTGGATGGGTAGGAGGGAGGGTGTTGGAGTGTGGGAGAGGGAGGGTGTTGGAGTGTGGGAGAGGGAGGGCGTTGGAGTGTGGGAGAGGGAGGGTGTTGGAGTGTGGGAGAGTGAGGGTGTTGGATGGGGAGGAAGGAGGGTGTTGGATGGGGAGGAGGGAGGATGTTGGAGTGTGGGAGAGGGAGGGTGTTGGAGTGTGGGAGGGGGAGAGTGTTGGAGTGTGGGAGAGGGAGAGTGTTGGAGCGTGGGAGAGGGAGGGTGTTGTAGTGTGGGAGAGGGAGGGTGTTGGAGTGTGGGAGAGGGAGGGTGTTGGAGTGTGGGAGAGGGAGGTGTTGGATTGGGAGGAGGGAGGGAATGTGAATGAGGGTGGCAGAGAGATTGGTTGGTTGCAGGGCGATGAGAGCAGTGAAATTACTGAACATAACAATTTAATAAATAAATAAAACCGCCCGCCCGACCCTGATTTTTATTTCGAAAGGACGATCACCAATTTGTTTTTATAGTTGGCCTAATGCTGTCAACTGGGCCCACAGCCCAGATGACCAGACATGCAGATGGGAGTTAATGGGCAATCATGTTAATGAGGCAGGAAGAGAGCTATGTGGCTAATTTAATCTCTTTGCACCAATCTCCCTTCTGCATACCTATACAAAAAAAAACACAAAGGGTTTCCCCATCAAATAAAAAAGGCAACCACACAAATATTGGCCGAAAGAAAGATATACCAGCAGTAATAGTAAATGGTGGTTTATCAAGGAATCGATATGGACCAAATCAAATTTTATAGAATATATTTATTATATATTTTATTTAGAATATTTTATTATATATTCTAATATATATAATGTATAATATATTATTTATAATGCATAATATATATATATAGTGCATAAAATATACTATATAATACATAATATATAATTGGTTATATATGGTGTAATATAAGTAACATACTATATGTAAAATATATAACATGTATAGTATGTATTGCATATGAATAAATATAACAAATATAATGTATAATATACATAATGTGTATAATATATCTAATATACATAATATTCTAATATATATAATATGCATAATATGTATAATACAACCAATCATCATCATCATCATCATCATCATGCTGTTGGTCGTGATGCGACAAAGACTGCTTTCATTACTTGACTGCCACTCTCAATTTAGCTCTCTGCTGTGAGAGTGATGTCCATGAGTCGGTCTTAATGTCTCTCAGCTTCAGGTTTCTCTTGATGGTATCCTTGAACCAGAGACGAGGGTGCCCTCTCTTTCTGTAACATTTCATGAAAGCTGCCTGCAAAAGTGTTGAAGTGCTGCTGGCTTTTGCAAGTTAGCAGCGGCACTCTCTCAGGGAGCAAATAGAGGTTTCACACTGGCAAGAACATGTCCAGACAGGCGCAAAACTATTTGTCCCTGCAGTGGCTGGTCGGGAGATGTTGGGAGTTCCATACATCAACCGCCCTTAATGCTGCCACAGTGACATGGTTTTCTGTTTAGATATTGCTCCCTTAGCCTTTGGCCAAGAACCTGTACCACAAGGCAGTGGTTTACAACTCTGCAGGGCAGGGGCGTCAAACTCCCTGAGGTATTGCAATACCTGCATACCAGCACAATATATATGATATATATAATATATAATATGTAACTATATTAAATGGGTTAAATGAGCAGGTGGTGCTCATTTGCTGTCATTGCTGGGAGTGGAGAGGACTGGTAAGGACCTGTCCATCACAGACCAACAAGCCAGCCCACTCGGGAACCCTATAGTTCCCACAGCCAATCACAAACCACCCTCAACAATACCCCTGCCTCGTACCAGTGACCTCCTTACTAGCCGTGGACCACCGTCGGAGCAACACATGTGATTATTGATGATATAAAATGTTCTGTTATTATTATTAAACTGTATTGTGATATGTTGTGTACTCTATTATATTATATATTATTGCATAACTTCACTTGCATGTCTGATGTTGTTGCCAGTTCCTCACAACTGCATTGAGTAGAGCTGGGAAAGAAAGCCCGAGATCCTGCCTGTCATGAAAATAAAGTTGTGTTATTCCCAATCCTACTTCCTACTTCTCTGTTCGCCTGCCAGCAATGAAATAATATATATAATATACATAACATAATATATTTGAAAATACACAATAATATACCTCATAATATTTTGTATTACTACAATATATATAATAAAATAATATTATGTATATAATCATATATTGTATGTATGTGTAATATAATATATTTTATTGTTGGATATTGCATGACTACGGATATTGCATCACTGGTCAAGCTGGTGATGCTGAAAGCAAACCGCATGCTACTTCCGGTTGTGTGATTTCCTACCTCCGCCACGCTGAAGATGAAAAGTGTCGCTGCTGACAGGGTGAGGCGAGCAGGTCAGTGACGCAGACACTCGTGCTATTATAACAATGATAGGTATCGATTTCCTGCCGACCCAAATGGCACATTTTCACGAGTAATGCTACGGGCCGCCGAGTGATGGCGCTTCTTAGAGGCTTTGACATGTGGGTCACTCAGTGCAAGACTACTGTGATGCTCCTTTCATTCCTTAAAGATGCGTAATCTGCTGAAAGTGGAATGCCTTTTTTTTTAAAGATCTACTTAGGTTGGAGCAACAACTACGTACTATTTGTTGCCATGCATGTTTAGTATCATGTTAGGTAATGATAAGCAACTAGAGATAATTGCTTGTCTACAGGCTAAGTATCATGCAAGGTAATGATAAGCAACTACATACCATTGGTTATCATGCAGGCTAAGTCACATATTAGGTACTGATAAGAAACCACATACCATTGGTTGTCATGCAGGCTAAGTAACATATTAGGTACTGATAAGAAACCATATACCATTGGTTGTCATGCAGGCTAAGTCACATATTAGGTACTGATAAGAAACCACATACCATTGGTTGTCATGCAGGCTAAGTAACATATTAGGTACTGATAAGAAACCATATACCATTGGTTGTCATGCAGGCTAAGTCACATATTAGGTACTGATAAGAAACCACATACCATTGGTTGTCATGCAGGCTAAGTAACATATTAGGTACTGATAAGAAACCATATACCATTGGTTGTCATGCAGGCTAAGTCACATATTAGGTACTGACAAGAAACCACATACCATTGGTTGTCATGCAGGCTAAGTAACATATTAGGTACTGATAAGAAACAACATACCATTGGTTGCCATGCAGGCTAAGTAACATATTAGGTACTGATAAGAAACTACATACCATTGGTTGTCATGCAGGCTAAGTAACATATTAGGTACTGATAGGTTACTACATACCATTGGTTGTCATGCAGGCTAAGTAACATATTAGGTACTGATAAGAAACCACATACCATTGATTGTCATGCAGGCTAAGTAACATATTAGGTACTGATAAGCAACTACATACCATTGGTTGTCATGCAGGCTAAGTAACATATTAGGTACTGATAGGTTACTACATACCATTGGTTGTCATGCAGGCTAAGTAACATATTAGGTACTGATAAGCAACTACATACCATTGATTGTCATGCAGGCTAAGTAACAAACTAACATATTAGGTACTGATAAGCAACTACATACCATTGGTTGTCATGCAGGCTAAGTAACATATTAGGTACTGATAAGCAACTACATACCATTGATTGTCATGCAGGCTAAGTAACAAACTAACATATTAGATACTGATAAGCAACTCCATACCATTGGTTGTCATGCAGGCTAAGTAACATATTAGGTACTGATAAGCAACTACATACCATTGATTGTCATGCAGGCTAAGTAACATATTAGGTACTGATAAGCAACTACATACCATTGGTTGTCATGCAGGCTAAGTAACATATTAGGTACGGATAAGAAACCATATACCATTGGTTGTCATGCAGGCTAAGTAACATATTAGGTACTGATAAGAAACCATATACCACTGGTTGTTATGCAGGTTAATTATATTGTAAGGTAATGATAAGCAAATACATAAATAATTAAAGGTAACTACAAAGCATTGGTTGTCATGCAGGTTAAATATCATGTTACCGGGCGTGGTGACCGAATCGGTAGAGCGCAGACCTCCTATTCGGGAGATCCGAGTTAAATTCCTGGTCGAGTCAATCCAATGACTTACAATATTGATAATTGTCACTGCCTAGCCTGGCGCATTATCAGGATAGGGCAAGGACTGGTTATCTCAGTGTCAGGATAAGGTGACTGAGTGGGATATCAGGACATGATTCTGGTGGCCTCATCTCCCAAGGAGTCAGCACTACAAAATCGCCATGAGTGCGCACTGACTGTCACAAGTCGGTACCCATCATGATATGAACTTAGATGTTGCCAGAACGTAAAACCCTCAACAACCAACCAGTAAAAGTAATAGTAAGCAATGAGACAAGGATGGATTATTGTGACCAATGTACTTGCTGTGTCAGCAGGGAGTGCAGTAGTTTGTTCACCGCCAGGCGGGGGCGTCCCTGATGGCTAGTCAAGTGGGGTCAGCGTAGAAGCATGAGGAGCGGGTGTTTTAGGAGTTTTCAACAAAGAAAGGAAGAGGCGAGCTTAATAGGTGGAGTGTTAGGTAGATTGGTTCATTTGTGGATATTAAGTTATGGTGTCATCGTTGTGGCTTGGCGAATTGGGGCACTCCACTATGGAAATATAATTGTAACAGTAATAAAAACTTCACCTATTTCAGATACTGTATTGATTGTCCTGATAGGGAAAAAAACATAAGGTTGGTGACAATTCTTACACGGTATATTATTTCAGCATCAATCTGTTTATGTGGCTTCATTTGCATTGGTACATAGGAGAATAGGATATGAAATATATCAATGGAATCCAGACATCATTGCTCTTCATTTAATACAACAATTATTCAACAAAAAAAGTTTTAAATAGTGTGTGTGTATACATTCCAAGTCAAACTTCCCTTATATCGCCATACAGCGACCATTAAACCAGCTATTTAAAAAAATAAGATGAATCGCAACATTAAAATACCCTTTTATAATTTTTATTATTATTTGTATTATTCATGAACTGTTTCAGTTTGATTTTGTGTGTGTCAAAGCCACCAGCATAAATCTAAGAAGTAATGGCTACTGGTTGTCACTTGCAGGTGATAAACCAGCTCCACATGTCTACTCCGCTCCTCCCCGCTGTAACCTCAGTGTGTCCGGGATGGTGGGAGGAGGGGGGGACCAGTGTAATGGACAGGGTGTGCGGTGTAAGACCCCGGGGGCGATCACAACTCCCCCACGTGACATTCTGTGGTGCTGGAAGTGAGTTAGTTGTGTCCAGCTTCTGGGGTTTATGGCCTCGTAACATTTGCCTCCTTCTGCCCATCGTCCATCGCCTCTCGAGACAAATAGAATGTTATTAACCTTTAGGTCAGGATCGCCGTCACTCCTCAAACAGGCTGCGTTTTGAAATGGCATCGTCCGCAAGTCACGTGAGTTGACTTCGTTCCCATTTCTCGCAGCCTGGGTGATATCATCATCATCATCATCATCATCATCATCATCACCACCATCATCATCATCATCATAATCATCACCATTATCAATCCCCTTAAGCCAGATGGGATGGCTACATGAGTTGAAAGTCTGTCTTCCGCTTTGGTAGAAGGTGGTATTCGAACCCACGTGTTCGAACCCCAGTGGAGTCAAATCAATTACTTTAAAATGAATGTTTGTTGCTTCCTAGCCAGGCGCTCTGGATTATTAGGATAGGGCAAGGAGTGGTTGGTTCAGTGTCAGGATAATGTGACGGAGTGGGATATCAGGTCATGGTGCTGGTGGCCTAGTCTCTCAGTGGAGCAGCACTATAAAGTTGTGATGAGTGCAGGCTGTCACAAGTCTGTACCCTTCCTGATATGACCTTAGATGTTGCCAGGATGATAAACTCTGTGCGACCAGTTTCTACAGTTTTCACTGTTCTGCACTGCCTTCGGGAACTTGCCCAACGCCAACCCTGTCTATTCCCTGATGTTCTCTTCCCACCCTCTTCTTTTGTCGATCTTATTGTCTTCCCACTTTCACTGTGCCTTGGAAGATGGTTTTAGCCAGACCTGATGAACGGGAAATGTGGCCATACCACTGCAGGTTACGTCTCTTTACAATTGTCAGATATTTTTGTGTGAGTGAATTGCCTGTTGGTTATGTAAATATCGCCGTCAGTCCGGTATAACTGGCAGATTTAATTTATTGACTCAGAAAATCTAAAGCTGGCACCTGAATCTTTTCACTTGTTACATACTTCACTACCTATTATATAAAGGTGTATCCAGTCGTATGACAAAGACAATAACAAAAATTTAAAGTGAAGATAAAAGGATTTAAAAAAAACTTTTAAAAAACCTCCTGAAGGAAAGCAAAGGAAAACAAAAAAAAAAGCTTCACAACCCTGCCAACTACGGGCACACACCACCCCTTCAACTCAGCTAGGCCCAGTTTGTTTTCCCTCTCTGAGCAACTCCTACCAACTCCGAGCAGCTCCTAGCATATGTGAGCAGCTCCCGGCAGCTCCGATACCAGCAGTTCCGAGTAGCTCTGAGCAGATGCAAGCCGCTCCGAGCAACTCCGAGCAGATGCGGGCAGTTCCGAGCAGTTCCAAGCAGCTGTGAACAGATGTAAGCAGTTCCGAGCAGCTGCGAGCAATTCTGAGCAGCTGCGAGCAGCTCCGATGCCAGCAATTCCGAGCAGTTCCGAGTAGCTCTGAGCAGATGCAAACCACTCCGAGCAGATCCGAGCAGATGCAAGCAGATACAATCAATTCCGAGCAGTTCCGAGCAGCTGCGAGCAATTCTGAGCAGATCCGAGCAGATCCGAGCAGTTGCTGGCTTTCACGAAGAGCTGATTGACCCGTCTCCTCGTGTATGTACTTGGCGGGTTAGGTTGGCGTTATGCATGCGGAATTGTCTACAAGATGCCACATAAACATCCGACGGTCACAGCACAGTATGGGCACCGCCAAAGGCAGTCCCATGCAGCCAGAAGTTGCCTTCCAGTGGGTAGTGGTCAGATACATCAATGAGGGAGCAAGGGGATGGGCGAGTCAGAGGGTGGGCGGGGCAGGGTGACGGGGTGGAGAGAAAAGGGTAACAGGAGCCCAACCCCAGTCCTCTGAGATCCTTCCACACGGGTGTGTACACTTCGGACATTCCACTGAGGTCTATTCCAGTTAAAGTACCTGTTTTTCCCCAGGCACAAATGTGTTGCCCTTCCAGGTTTAACCAGATTGGATGGCCGAATGAGTTGAGTGCTCAACTCCTGCTTGGGTTGGTTATAGGATTCGAACCCTGGCCAAGTCAAGCCAATGATAGGGCAAGTAGGAGTGATATGGGAAAGACCAATTGTCCGCAATCGAACATTCACCTGCTAAATCAACTAATGTATACACAAAATATACAACCCAAAAGGTCCTAGATTTGTAATTATATGAGACAGTTTGTCGATAGAAAGCCTGAGCCTACACTTTTACCCACCCAAGGGATTTTTAACCTCCCACACCACATATACATGGTATGAGAGCAACCGGCCTTTGATGACACTGTAAGTTATAGACAGTAGTGGAAATCCAAATTGGCAGAGCTGGGGGCATAGGGAATCGAACCACTGACCTTCAGATTAGGAGTCCGTCCTAGAAAAAGACCAGACACTCTAACCATTCCGCCACAGAGAACACCACCACACCACCCACCACCCCAACCAAGTTATGATTGCAAGAGTTGAAAAAGTAATATTCATGTAATGCAACAATATTACACCTACATAACCAGACACCATGGCCTAATGAGTTGAACGTCCGCATCTCGTTCTGGGACGTCGTGGGATTCGAACCCCTGGGTTCGAACCCGGGCCGAGTCAAACCAATGAGTCAAACAAATTGATACCTCTCGCTATCTAACAGGGTGTTTGACATTAGTAGGATAGGGCAATAAGCAGTGAATTGAGGAAGACCAATTGTCCAAGATTTAAATTTCAACTAATGGACCAAAAAATAAATAAATAAGGTGGCCATGTTTTATTTCTGAGAGGCGATGAAGTTATAATTACAGAATGTGACAATGCTACAGTAAATAATAACCGTGACTGTACATTACTTGCTCTCCAGTAACGGGGTCCTATGCATTATCAAGGATTGTGTGGTTGAGCTGTAAGCATCAATACTGAGTGTGTAGAAATGTGATCAGGGACACAAGTAATACTGCTGGTGTGTGTTGAAGGAGGGAGTGCTGGGAAGTGTATGGGGATGGGTGTAGGGATTGATGAGGTGGGAGTGTGTGTGGGGGGAGGGTGGGGGGATTGGTGGGAGTGACTGAGAGGAGGTAGGGAGTTACAGCGGGGTGCCCCTGACTGGGTCGGGGTGATGGGTGATGTGGTGTGTCCAGGGGAGGTATCTGACTGGGTTTGGGTGATGGGTGATGTAGTGTGTATAAGGCGGGATGTATGGGTGATGGGGGATGAGGTATATGAGTGGGTTGGAAGGATGGCGGATGTGGTTTGTGTAAGAGGGGAGGTATATGAGTGGGTTGGGGTGGTGGGTGATGTGGTTTGTGTAAAGGAGGAGGTATATGAGTGGGTTGGGGGGATAGGGGATGCGGTTTGTGTAATCGGGGAAGTATATGAGTGGGTTGGGGTGGTGGGTGATGTGGTTTGTGTAAGGGGGGGGGGGGGTATATGAGTAATTAGGTGATGGGTGGTGTGGTGTCTCGGGGGAGATATATGACTGGGTTGGGGTGGTGTGTGGTGTATAGGGGGAGGTATCTCACTGGGTTGAAGTGGTGGGTGGTATGGTGTGGTTTGTAGAGGGAGGTATATCACTGGGTTGGGGTGGTGGGTGGTCTGGTGCATGTAAGAGGAGTCATCTGAGTGTGTTGGGGTGATTGGGTGATCAGGTGTAAGTGGTGTGGTGTGTGTGGGGTTGTCCCTGCGTGGGTTCGAATCCCCTAAGAGACACACCTCTGTGAATACAGACCTGCTCCATGAGCTTTCCGGGCTGCGGTGAGAGCAGCTCACTATGGCCCAGTTTGCTGCTCACCGGAAGTGGTGCCAGAGTCAATGTTTGAGAGCTTGTTCTGGGCAGTTCGATGGCTCCCCTCCACCCCGTGTTTGCATGACGCCTGCTGATCTCCAGAGGTGCAGACGGTCAGTGTGTTTGTTGAGGACCATGTTGTATCAATGCGCAGCGCTATCAGGGTTTTTGTGTGTGTGTGGTTTTTTTGGGTGGGCATTTGTTTTTATGGGTGGGATGTGGGTTTTCTGTTCTCAATTCCGAAGCATTGAAATATAATTTTATTTTAGAGTATTAAATACAGAATACAGAATAACAGATGTGAAATGTTAGCGGATGGATGGAAGATAGAACAAACTATTTCTTTCGGGGGTACATTGGTTGATTAAGCAGGGGAAATTTCAATTGCGTACAATTGGTCTTCCTCATTCCACTGTTCGTTGCCCTATCCTAGTGATGCCGAGCGCCAGGCTAGGGAGTGACAAGACTTAGTATAAATTTGAAAGTCATTGGTTTGACTTGGCATGTGTTCAAACCCAGGGTTTCGAATCCCACAACCTACCAGAACGGGAGGGGGACACTCTACTCATTCGGCCATCGCGTCTATTGAATACGGAAAATGAAATTTTGAGTGATGGCATATAGAATTTGGAATCTGGAATGTGAAATTTTAAAAAGAGAACAGAGAATAATAGAAAATAGAATTTGGAATCTAGAATCTTGGTTCTGGAATACGAAAAATAAAACATGGAACAAAGTAAATAGGATATGTAATATAGATTCTTGGATCTTGAATATGACATAAGGAGCAGAGAACGTAAGAAATAAGATATTGTAATGGCTCACGGCCCTCCGACTCTCACCCTGCCACACACACATGGAAGAACGCCAAGATCCAATATAAGTACGCTTCAACTTGGTTTATTGAACCAATCTGCTCTCCGCGGCGTCCACAGTCATCTGACCCGCCCCCTGACTCTATTGGTGGGTGGGGGGTGAGCTAGCCACACGCAGTAGAGGGCAGCCCAGTCGGGGGCCTGCCCGGTGGCTAGCCTGCCGCCACCTAGCGCAGTTCAGTGTATCTGCGTAGGTGTGCGGCGTAGTCTCCGCTGCTACCGCTTGGTAGTAGGGTTCATGTACAGACTACTACACTATGGAACATGGAATACAAAATATAAACCATAGAACATATGATATAAAATAAGGAACATAGAATATGGAATCTAGAACATGGAATACAAACCATAAAATAGAAAAATGGAGAAAATAGAAAATAGAAAATGAACATGAAATATGGAACAGAGAATATGGAATATGGAGTATGAAATGTAGAAGATACAAAAAAGACCACATGCCATTGAATATGGAATATAGAATACAAAATATAGAAAATTGAGCATAGAATATAAGACGGTGTAAAGTCGTCGGCTGGCAGCTGTAGTTGTGTAGGTAGGTCAATAGGAAATCACTACAGGCAAGGATAAGAAAGGCAGAGTATAGAGTGAAAGTAAAGTAAGTGAGAGCTTGCACCCTCAGCTTTATTATTATATAGTGGTTTCTGGACCTGACATGGCATATCACCTAACCATGCCCTCCAATGAACAGTAAGCATTTCTGGGTCCACCAATCAACAGTAAGCATTCTTGTGTCAATATGGCAACTGTGATCTACCCACCACCACCATGCCTTGTGGCTGCTTTTGGCCTCACTTGCACTGTTGTGTCTGTGTGTTTGGTGATCTGTGACTAACAGGTGGGGGGGAGGGGGGGGGGGGTTGTGAGTAGAGCTCTTGAGCTCCTTCCACACTAACAGTAGTGCCCCTCTCACACTATCTATTGAATACACAATGACTATTTAATATAAGTAAAGGATCACCAGCACCACATAATACATTAATGCCCCTGGCCCTATACATCATTTACCTTTACAGACCATTTGCAATCCCTTATAGACCAGTTCACATTCCCCACCAATGTGTTTTATCGGAATATTTTACAACGGGATTGATTAGAATAGGGTACATTGTCTCTCAGTGAAGGCTAAATTATGCTCAATTATAATTCATAACTAGGGTATACCCTCTTGAGTGCATTCATCAGTTTCTTGTATTTTAAATGACCTATGTCATTTATCGGACCTTCTACATTGATAGAGAGAAATGCTTTCCTTTAAAATGCCACCAATATGGAGTCATTCTTTGTGGTAGCGTGATACAGTAATAAATCATGATATACTGGCCTGGTCGGACCCTTCTATACGCCACCCGCAGCCCATATTAAACCTTAAGGCCAAATATTTTGTTTTGTTTTATGTTGGTGATCGTCCTTTTTAAATAAAAATCAGGTTCAGGCGGGTGTTTTTTGTTTGTGGGTTTTTTGTGGGTTTTTTTTCAGTATTTAACTGGTCTCCTCAACTCCCCCTCCCCCTGCCCCCTCCAATCTCTCTGCCACCCTCATTCATATTCCTTCCCTCCTCCCCGTCCAACACCCTCCCTCTCCCACACTCCAACACCCTCCCTCTCCCACACTCCAACACCCTCTCTCTCCCAACCTCCTCCACTCTCGACCCTGCTCCCTCCCCTTCCGAGTTCCCCCCCTCTCACCCCTCAAATCCCTCACCATTCCTCCCGCCCCACTGCCCTGCCCATTCCCCCGTCTTCACTCCCTTTATATTCCTCACTCCATCCACCACACTGTCCACTCCACTTTCCATTTCTCACTCCACCCGCCCTCTCTATTTAACCGCTTCCATGTTTTGAATTTTAAAAATACATCAGAGGTGGGCGATTTTTCAGGCACGGGTGGGTACGATCGCCAATTTTTTTAATATTTGGCCTAATGTTAAAGTAGCCATGCGTGGGAAGCATTTAGGGCACCCTCTGGTGTGGTGCTTCCGGCTGGTCCCCAGCGTCCGCCGACTGTGGCTCGTCCTATATCCCCCAGTATATCACGTTGCATACAACTTTAACTGAGAGATAGCGTCATAGTGTCCATGTTGCACAGGTATGAAAGTGGCTGCAGGCAATAATATATGGATATATTATATACCAGACCCATGCAAAACGGTCCTTGCACAGCCAGTGTTGATTTTGTAATGACGATGTCCCAGATTCCTTTGTAAACAGCTGGTAGAGTGACACCTCGGCGTAGGTTTCTGTGCATTATCGCTCATAGGATGAGTATTAAATATTTAAATTTTTAAAGTTGCAAAGTCCAGTCATTTTGCATTCCAACCATATATTTTAGATCAATACATTAAGTTGATTATTTGAATCGTTTTAATTTAGCTTGAAGCAATTTTTATTTTAAGGGGTTTATCTTTGGCGATATTTGAAGTGAAAACACTTGGGGACTCACAACAAAATGCCAGACATTATGGCTTCAGCAATGACAGGTTCTATTAAATTTGGAATTAGTCTTGTTTATATGCAGCAATAAATAATTAATGAGCGCACCAGTATCTAATCGACGTTTCCCTAAATGGGACGATTTCATTGGACTGGGAGTGGGACGTAGCTCAAACGATAGAGTGTACGCCTGTGAAGGTTTGGATCATATATAAATGCATTAGTTTGTACCACAAAAACATGGCCGATACAGTATTTATTGCACAGAAATGTACAGGGAAGTCTACGGCACCTGATTTGGACAGACATCCTATCGAACACGCAAGAGATAGCAAGCATATTTAGCGAAACCCATAGCAATCTCTCTCTTTATATATATATTGATATATATATATATAGAGAGAGAGATAGAGAGTGTGTACTTCGGTTATGTGGATGTAAGGGTGAAGCGGGAATTTACAGAACTAAGTGGTGAGCGAGTTAGTAATACCTTCGCATGATAGCAGGTGGCGCCACCGGGGTGAACCAACCCGCCCTCTGGCGCCAGTGGAGGAACTAATCTTGTAGATAGTAGCTCACTGTATGGCATCCTCTGTGGAAAAAGCCACATGAAGGACTTCCACCAGCAACCTGCCCTCTGATGGCGGTGGCAAGAACCAAGGTTGTGTGCGGTGGCTCATTGCGCATGCTTTGCAGAAATGTTCTACTGCGATTGAATTTCAAAATCGAACCCTAATATTATGGGGATAGCTTTGAAAAAATCATGGAAACATTACACCTAGAGTGGGATTCGAACCCATATTACTGCCATTTCGGGGTTAGCATCATAACCATTAGATTACCTGATGCAACCAACTCATCCACGTCTACCTGTGTATGTGGCATCTCCCTTGGGGATGTCAGCGCACCTCACTCCAGTCGTCCCACTAAAATTGTAAGTCTCATACTTATAATTACAAATATCTAGGTAGCCCACTTCCCGTACATACATACCCTGGAGTGGTTCAATACCATTAAATACATAGCTTGTATAGTATCCTGGTCAATTGACCGACCACACCTTACTATAAAAAGGTTCTATCTGACAAAATGGTGCTTTCGAGATAACAAGGACTGAAGCTGTGTAGCTGCATGATAGCAAAGCAGTTAGAAGAAAATTATTTTTAATATATCTCAGTGAAAAATACCAGTTGAGAAACAGTTGTGTAAGTGCATGATAGCCTTTTGTATTTTTACATCCATAACACCAATTCGGTCACTTTCTCAGATAGAACCGTCACGCGAAATGGTTCTATACATGGGATCCTTTCCAGTGTCCTTAGCATCCTACCACCACCAGCCCTGTAGCGCCTGCCCCTGCAGGACGACATATCACGATAATGTTGAAAGATGGGCTCATCACTCAGTGTCACGTGATTTGATGTTCCAGAGACTATGGTACGGTCAGAGTTATTTTGGATGTTGCTGTGTGGGAGCGGGACGTAGCTCAGATGGCAGAGTGTCCAGCTGCGTAGGTGTGGGTCATCCTATCGATCCTGCTCAGTGGACACATTTGCAGTTTGGGCTATTTTCCATTCCAACCAGTGGTCCGCAACTGGTTCATCAACAGCTGTGGTATTTGCTGTCCTGTCTGTGGGAAAGTGCATTTAAAAGACCCCTTGCTGCTTATAGGAAAGAGTAGCCTATGTGGCGGCGGCGGGTTTCCTCTAAAGAAATGTGTCAGAATGATTAAATGTTTGACGTCCAATAGCCAGTGATAAAAATCAATGTGCTTTAGAGGCGTCGTTAAATAAAACTAACTTTTTTGGATGTTGCTGTGTTTCTATGTTTTGTGTTATTTTGGTGCTTGCAAGATGTGTCTAGCTTTGATACATAATGCATTAATGTGATGCAATGCTGAGTGCCAGGCTAGGTAGCGACAAGTATCAATTCCTAAAACGATTGGTTTGACTCAGCCAGGATTCGAACTCCCAACCTTCCAGACGGGAAGTCTGCACCCTTGCGAATTCAACCACCGTGTCTGGTCATAATGCTTTATAGAGCACATTAACGAGTTCATACACATAAATGCAGATATATGTAAATGTATGAATATATCAAAGATTCTCGGGTGGAAGTGCCAGTCTAGCATCAAGGACAGAAGCGAGCGGGTGGTGGCGGCACCGGCCATGTGGTCGGGTGCAGGGGGGGGGGGGGGGGGGGGGGGGGGGGGCAGAGGCCATACATCAAGAAAGCCACCCCATCAGTAATAAGGTAGGAAATAAACATATAATCCCTTTTGTGCCTTTATACTCGCATAATGCTTATACATCACATATGTATATATGTGTGTATATATATACATATAATACGACCACAGAGAAGCGTGCCTGTCCAATCACCAGTGGCGCCGCGGCTAGGCGAGGAACTACTTCCATACCTTCTTCAGCCCGCACCCGCAAATGTATGAAACCATGAAGGAAATGCGGCCATTCTTGGTTCCACGTACGCACATGTTCAACTGTGAGGGGTAGTGTCCTAGTTTATATTCTCATAACAGATTATACAGCACATATATAGATATTTATATCCAACATACACATTCATTGATTCAATTCACTATATAATTATAAACCAGGTATAAAATGTGTGTATATACCTATATACCTGTAACACTTACGGTCGGAAGACCAATTGTAGGCAACTGACAAAAGATATATGTGAAAAAAATGAATTTGCCGCACACAGAAAGAAATTCTGTAGAAGGTACTTATAACAAGACGGATAGATCAGGCAAATGTACCCCTGGTGTCTCACCACGTAAACTGCTCACTTTATAGTTATTTAAACATAGGTTCCCCCAGAGACTGATCTCCGACAGCAGCTGTAACTTGTGACGACCGGCTCCTTGGGCAATGTTGACTCATTTGGCGCATACTATGTGTGTCCAGGCGGCTCAAGAGCTGAGCAAGGCTTTTGACCTGACCGAAGCTGAATTCAATATAAAGAGCATAACTTGGTACCCGAACCCACGGCTTCGAACCCTGGTCGAGTCAAACCAATGACTTAAAAATTGATACTTGTTGCTTCCTGACCAGGTGCTCGGCATTATTAGGATAGGGCAAGGATTGGTTGGCTTAGTGTCAGGATAATGTGACTGAGTGGGATATTAGGTCATGGTGCTGGTGGTTTGGTCTCCCAGTGGGGCAGCACTATAAAGTCGCCATGAATGTGCACTACCACAAGTCGGTACCCATCCTGATATGACCTTAGATGTAGCCAGGATGTAAAACTCCAACAACCGACCAACTTGGTACAGGAAACATGAACTCTGTTGTGATTAGAACCTGCATACTAATTGATATCCTGTATAAATACTTCCACATAACGAAGAAACAAGAATATGGGCATGTTTTTTTATTTTCAGAGAACACATGAAGCGTGAAACATATTTGCCTCCGTTCACGCAAATTGTTCACAATTCTTGAATTGTGGCAGAATAGTACCGACCCACCCTCTGGGGAGGCTATGGACTAACACGTGTACATATACACATAAACAATACTCCTACTCATAGAGGTGGAAAATGAAACCACCAAAATCCAGCAAACAGAAACGGAAATAGCACTGTATGGGCGCCACCATTTGTATACTCGTGTTGAATAATTAAAATCCAGCAAACGGAAACGGAAATCGCTTGTCGATATACTGCGGCGAGGCTGTCAAGGCATTAAGCCCATAATTACGTTATTCGGGGTTAGAAATTGGTTAATAATATACTTGTGTTGAATTGCATAATAATAAATAAATAATTCTCCAAGCATTTATATGTATGTCAATAGACTAGTTTGTAATTCCAAACTTCCATGTTTATGCCAAGTTGTTCTATATTTCTATTAATTTAAAATAAAATTAACGTTTTGCACTGCACGTATTGGCAAATTCAATGACAATGGCCGCAGGCATTTGCTTTGCTCTCGACACAGTTTTCAAGCAGGGGTCGGTCCTGAGCATTGCTTATTCATATTAGTTATCTAAAGTGTTAAATATATAGTTCAAATGCCTATCTGCTATAGCCTCGTATGTTTGGAGTGAAGAATTGATGAAATTATGTAAATTAATAATAATAAAACTTTAAATGATGAATCGAGAGCATTCAGTCGCAATCTCTCCCATTTCATCAACTCTATTTCAATATATATAAATACTAGATGATGGAACCATGTATTCCACCTCTTGCTTTGTTGATTCATACCAAAGCAGGCTTCGGTCCGAATTAGTCATGGTTGTCATTCACTCCTACTGTGGTATTTCTCCAAAAGCCTCTACTTATTCCCATCACTTTCCCAAACCTATTTATAGGCCATAACTTAATGCTCCTTCAACTCACCCGATTCTGACCATTACAGAGGTTAATACCTGATTAGTCGTAGCAGCAGAGTCGGTGAACTGTTTCAAGTCCCGACTGGATGCATACTGGTCAAGCATTACTTATATCTTGGAGCCAGTGACAGTTGCTACGATCGACCACATCTGAAGAACTGTCTCCATTTCTATTAATTAAGAGCGGCTAACAGGTCCAAGGCCTATTATAGCTGTATCCTATTGATTGATTGAATTGTCCACGTAACAACCTGAGTCGCTGTTGCTTGTGACAAGTAAACTATCATTCCCACCTCTGGCTTGGGCCGTATTCGATTAACACGACCCGGGCAACTCGAGTCACCCGAGTTATTAGAATTTCAAATCGAACACCGCAAGTGGAGTCGACAAAAACAAGTGCCGTGTGCAAAAAGACCCGACCCCAGTAACCCACGTCTTGGCTGGTGGTGGTTAGGAATGATGACGTCACATTTGCGCTGGTACCATACTGTAGAATAACAGCTACCAGGATCAGTCCTACATGTTTCTGTTGTTGTAATAACCCAGATTAATGAAATGGAAATATAACAAAACGATGCAATCATAAAATACTATGAATCCTATTTTGCTGTAGTTATATCGGTTATTAAAAACAGAAAAAAATGTTTCAGATTAAGCCACCATTTTTTCCACACTGAGCATGGAGAAGTGTATTCGTTTATTCAACCCGAGCCTGTAGGATGTGCGCATGCTCCAAAAAGTGGTTTGGGTCACCCAAGTTGATTAATCGAATACACCCTTGCTGTCTTGTTTGTCAAAAGCAGCGACATGTGCTGATATATGAATCGGAAACCTTACCATCATGAAACATATATACAGAGGTAACAACTAGATCACAGTGTGAGTAAAGGGAGATCTCCCTAATACACAAATTGTAAGTAGGGAGAAATAGTGTGGCGGAACAGGGGAGGTGCGTGGGGGAGGGGGAGGGTCTGACTAGAGCTAGTAATTCACAATCACCCAAATACCGTATATTTCCCAATAGACATGCACTGCGCAAGTGCAAACACATGGAACAGTCGATTCAAAGTTAAAGAATTTCATGGATTTGTTTTTGTCGTGCCTCTGAAATAAAGTGGGATTGTCTTATTTTATGTGCATTCAGTCTGAATATGATTGTAAATTTGTAGTTGTTTTTGTCGTGCCTCTGAAATAAAGTGGGATTATCTTATTTAATGTGCATTCAGTCTGAATATGATCAGTGATGATCGTAAATTTGTGCGTGCTTTCAATCTTGAAATGGGGGGGTGTGCTTCTATTGGGTAGGGTGCTTCTATTGGGACATATACGGTATTGAATGTGTATGATGTGCTCAGAATATTGTCTGATCTTTTATAAAAGTGCCGAAGTGTCATGGGAGTGTCTCAGTATCTAGCCGTTAAGAACCTTGTAGGAGAACATTCGGTAGCACCACACCAGTTTTATGTTTGGCTTGGTTCTTGGAGTTTTCCGTCCTGGCTACATCTTAGGTGATATCAGGACGGGCACCAACTTGTGACAGTGCACACTCATGGTGACTTTATGGTACTACCCCACTGGGGAAATCAGGCCATCAGCACCATGACCTGATATCCCACTCACTCACATTATCCTGACACTGGGCTAACAGTCCTTGCCCTATCCTATTATTGCCGAGCGCCAGACTAGGTAGCTACAAGTACCAATTTAGTAAGTCATTGCTTTGACTCGACCAGGAATCAAACTCCGGACTTTCTGCACGTGAAGGCCTGTGCTCTACCCATTCGGCCACCACGTCCGATACCAGTTTCATGTCACACCAAAGCAAGGCCAGGGTAGCTCACCCTCAAGAGCAGGATAATTAGGTGAATTCAAAGTCATGGGAAGAAGACTAACAAGATGATGCACTTAGTTTAATCAGATATCCACCACCCCACTCCCTGGGCATACCAGTGCGCGTGGTCTTATACATATAGATTAACTTAGCAGAGTGTGCACTACCACGGTTTGCTTCTCCAATCATCTGGGAGCCAGATAACAATTCCCCGAGGGCACCATGAAGGGGGGGAACAGCTATCCGGCTGCCAGGCCCGAGGCTCCGAGGGCCCGAGGGCGGGTATTGCCCGAGGGCAATCAAAGGCAGCATTTTACAAACTGGTGTTGTGAGCATCGGTTCAGTGCCCAGTTATTCAGTGTCTTCATATTTTTAGGGCAGTCACTAGCGATGGGATAATTGCCGGATGCCGGTGGCGCCGCCGTGGAATTGATAGGAACTAAGGTGTAAAGGACCAGACGGGTTGGGCGAATGAGTTGAGCGTCCGTCTCCCATTTTGGTAGATCGTGGAATTCGAACCCTCGGTTTCGAACCCGGGTCGAGTCAAACCAATGACTTGAAGATTTATACTTGTGGCTTCTTGGCCAGGCACTCGGCATTATTAATATTAGGATAGGGCAAGGACTGGTTGGCTCAGTGTCAGATAATGTGACTGAGTCTGATGTTAGGTCATGGTGCTGGTGGCCTGGTCTTCAAGTAGGGCAGCTCTATAAAGTCAACATGTGTGTGCACTGTCACAAGTCGGTACCCATCCCGATATGACCGTAGATGTTGCCAGGTAGGTGAAACTTCAACACCCAACCGACCAGGTTGTAATCACATGGATGTTCTCTGTGGCGGAGTGGTTAGAGTGTCTGACTTTTTTCTAGGTCAGACTCCTAATCTGAAGGTCAGTGGTTTGATTCCCCGTGCCCCCCACCTCTGCCAATTTGGATTTCCACCGCTGTGAATAACTTACAGCGTCATCAAAGGCCAGTTGCTCTCATACCATGTCTATGTGGTGTGGGAGGTTAAAAATCCCTTGGGTCGGTAAAAGTGTAGACTCAGGCTTTCTATCGACAAACTGTCTAATGGTGAAAACAAGTCTATTCAGGCTTGTCCATAAATAGGCAGTATAAATCTTCAACAACAAAAAATATATATATAATGCTGTATATTAATATATGTGATGTGTAACGTATTGTGCGAGTATAAAGACTTGTATGGGAATTGCTTATGTATATTGTATCGGCTATCTATATACATATATATACATATATATATTATGTAGATGGCCTTTAAATATTAAATATCATCGCTTATTGCGTGGTATGACTATGCATCAAATAATTGGATGAGCAATATTCTGGCTGGTCCCTCGTCGACGGTCCTCTCCTTTTTATTAAGGAAATATTTGGGGTGAGTGACGGCTGGTGGATGGGAGCGAGGCATCACGTGACCAACCCTGAATAGGGTTTACCATGATGGCCTCATACAAGCAGGTCGCCAATGTGCTCAAGCTATAGTGTAGTCATGGTAGATAGTACCTAATACCCCTGTCACACTATGACGTAACGAGCCAACGTAAGCCTGACGTGGTGATTTTTCGTCATTACATTGATGTACGTTGGATTACATTATGATGACCTCAGAATGACATTAGACTGACGTCGAGCTACGTCACATTACGTCGTGTTACGTCGAGTTACATCGAGGTTTTGGACATGTTCAAAACTTTTGACGTACCTCAAACGTAAGGGTTTAAGTTTGCCGTACATTCTGTGCATGTTCAGCGAAACTCAATGACGTTAAACGGACGTTAGTCAAACACTGCTCACTATGTTCAACTACGTTCCACTACGTTGACCCACATTAAACCGGGTGGAAATGTCCACGCGGCGTAATGGGAACGTCAGGAGAACGTCAGGAGAATGTCAGGAGAATGTATGTTCAATGTTCGTTTAACATTTCGCCACCGTCTCATGATGTATGTAACATCACGTAACGTTCTTCTGGCGATGGAATAACGTTCGTAACATTCCGTGAGCGTAATGACGTTGTCCTCTCTCATTGAATGGCGGTATCACTACGCTTTACCGATGTTACGCTCTCATCCACTACGCTGCATCCACGTTCAACTTGTGCCCAAATTTGCATACTACGCCGAGAAGTTCAACATTTTTCACGTTCTCCCTACATTGACGTCGTTACATCGTAGTGTGACAGGGCCTTAAGTCTAGACAGTACATTCACATCCTCAGTGTAGTCAGTACGTTCCCACAAACTCAGGGCAGGCAGTGCATTCACCAAGTCCATGATTACAGTAGATAGGCAAAGCTTAGTGTGGACAATACATTTCCCCACTCTGTGTAGACAGTACATTCAGAAATTCAATGTAGACAGTTATTTACATGCTCAGTGTGAACAGTATATTCATATTTGCCGCAACCTTCACAAACTCATTGTAGACAGTAGATTCACAAACTCATTGTAGACAGTAGATTCACAAACGCATTGTAGGTAGTAGATTCACAAACTTGTCTTTGTAGACAGTACCTTCACAAACTAATTGTAGACAGTAGGTTTACAAACTCATTTTATGTTGACAGTTGATTCACAAACTCAAGGTAGAAAATAGATTCAGAAACATATTGTGTGTAGAAAGTAGATTCATAAACTCATTGTAGATAGTAGATTCACAAACTCATTGAAGACAGTCGATTCACAAGCGCATTGTATGTAGACAGTAGATTCACAAACTCATTGAAGACAGTCGATTCACAAGTGCATTGTGTGTAGACAGTAGATTCACAAACTCATTGTAGACAGTAGATTCACAAACTCATTGAAGACAGTCGATTCACAGGCACATTGTATGTAGACAATAGATTCACAAAATCATTGAAGACAGTAGATTCACAAGCGCATTGTATGTACACAGTAGATTTACAAACTCATTGAAGACAGTACCTTCAAAAACTAATTGTAGCCAGTAGATTCACAAGCTCATTTTATGTCAATAGTTGATTCACAAACGCATTGTATGTAGACAGTAGATTCACAAACTCATTGTATGTAGACAGTAGATTCACAAGCTCATTGTATGTAGATAGTAGATTCACAAACTCATTGTATGTAGACAGTTGGTTGGTTTGTTGTTGCAGTCTTACGTCCTGGCAACATAACACCTAAAGTGATATTAGGATGGGTACCGACTTGTGACAGTGCGCACTCATGGCGACTTTATAGTGCTGTCCCACTGGGAAATCAGGCTGCTGGCACCATGAACCAATATCCCACTCAGTCACATTATCCTGACACTGAGCTGATCAGTTTTTGCCCTATCCTAATAATGCAGAGCACCAGGCTAGGAAACAACAAGTATCAATTCTATAAGTCATCAGCTTAACTCGACCGGGAACCGAACTCCCGACCTCCCGCACGCGAGGCCCAAGCTCTACTGATTCAGCCACCGCACCCGCTACATAGGGATGTGGCTGGATACCCTGGACCAGTCAGACAGTTGCTATCTGGACCACACTCCATCCACACCTCTCTCTATCTCCTCTCCGCTGGCCTTGCTCCTCCTTGATATGTCTGAAAAGAGTTCCAGGAGGGGGAGCCCGCCAGTATTTCACTTTCTACTCTTACTCTGTCTGTGTCTTTGGCTCACTGGATGGTCACCTTAGAGCAAATAGACATGGTTCTTTGACTCAACTCTCCTCATTTCTCTTTCCTAGGCTCTACCCTTTATATTTTTCTCCCAGGCATAATTCTCCCCCTGACCAGGGGAGTTGTGTGCTTGGGTGGGACCCTGTACCTTATCGTCTCTCTCACTTTGTTCTCGTTGCTGGAACCGCTGTGCCCCCCTTTGCCAAACCCTTCCTCCTAAACCCTTGCTGCTGTCAACTGGATACGAGTACTCTGCTACCGCCGGACCGGAGAGATTCGGGGCCGCCCCAACGCTTTGCCGTTTTTAATGTTGTAAAGACATTCCCTAGCTTCTACAACCATCCCTACTGAAGATTAATCTTCAACCAAAGATCGGACCGATTTATCAGTGTCTTTCTATATTGCTGCAGTTCTGCAGCCGGTAACCGTCGTGAGGTTACGAACTTGTCGCTTCCTAGCCAAGCGCTCAGCATTATTAGAATAGGGCAAGGATGGGTTGGGTCAGTGTCAGGATAATGTGACTGAGTGGGATATCAGAACATGGTGCTTGCAACCTGGTCTCCCAGTGGGGCAGCACTATAATGTTGCCATGAGTCTGCACTGTCACAAGTCGGTACCCGTCCTGATATGACCTTAGATGTTGCCAGGACGTAAAGCTCCAACAACCAACCAACGTTGCAAGTTATGAATAAAGTCAGAAACTCATAAATAATTATTGTCTCAAGATTTGTACACAAATTAGAACAATCAAGGTTTGATTAAGTTGGGTTTTGGGGGGGGGGGGGGGGGGGGGGGGGGGGGGGGGGGGGGGCGGGGGGGGAGGGGGGGGGCGGGGGAGGGGAGGGGGTGGAGGGCATCAGCTATGATCATATCGGGACTGGCACTGGATAAAATAACGGGGGGGGGGGGGGGGGGGGGGGTGGAATGCCAACTACAGTAAAACCTCTCTACATCAACCATGGGACCGACTTATCCATTTAGGGAGGTGGTCGGTTTATGGAGTGTTTTTTTTTACCATTACAGTGGTATTCTTACAAATGTCATCTGTGTAAAGCCATCCCGCCTGGTAGAGTGAACCCCGTTAAAAAAAACTTGAAGGGACACTAGAAATGTGTTTGGATTAACCGATCATCGGTTTAAAGTCCGATGGCTTTGAGTTTCTGTTATTTTCTGAGATAAATACATTAAATTGATCATTATATGCTACTCTATTTTAGGTTGAAGTAACTTTTAGATTAAATGGCTAACTTTGGAGATATTTTAAGTGACAACATGCCAATTTAATTTTGGCAAGCACGCCAAAACTCTAACGGCATAGGCTTATGCAGTAACAGGTTCTGTTAAATTGACTCCCCATGCCCTTCTATGTGGCAACAAATGCTTAATAACTGTACCAGTATCTAAGATAAATATGTAGAATCAAATCTAGGTAAGTGTTTTGGTTTTGAAAATTTGATGCTTCATCGGACTATGCAACTCTAACCAAGTTTTGGCTTCCACTTTGACTTGGCTTTGGCAAAAACGCGGGTGCATTGTGCATGTTGACTGGAACATGGGTAATTGGCCACTCAAACTTGTATCTCCTGCCGTGAGCTAGGACTCGTTCTATATACTACATATCCCTTCGAACACTGAAACCGGAAATGGGCCACCACTGATCTCTGCCTCTTTGTGAATTGTTCTCACTGACTGATGTATTTTAAACTTGGGTTTATCTCTTATATGTAACACCTTGTTCTTTCTATTGACACTGGTGCTGCCATCTACCTGAAACTCTGTGACTGTACGCATGCTTCCACCTACCGATTATTGCTATAGTGCTGTAACCAAGGCATTTGCCTTCTTAATTTGCATATTCAATCTTATTTTATGGAAAATTCCATTTACAACTGTAACACTTCTACCACTAGCACCACCCTTGTGTCTTTTGGAACTAAAATGACCAGTGCCCGAAGTCCGCTCCTGGCCTATATGAGGCGGCCATCCGCCGACATTCTCACTTTGACAAGGAGTAGGGAGGACAGGCTAAGGACAGGACTGGCTAGCGACTTTAATTGCTCTCCTGCCCACCCCACATGTTAATAGGGTCCCACATGATAGGCCTTATATTTACACAAGATATATGTAGATATACTTACTCATGAACGTTAACCCAACATGTCAGAGGAAAATAAATACCAACTTTTAAATTGATATTGTCTTTGTGTGGTTCAATTATGAATGTAATATACAATGTATGTTGACACTTTGATTATTGTTTTTTATGTATATACAGTATAACCCCATTAAACCAAGCTCAGTTAAACCAAACGATCGGTTAATCCAAAAGAAATTTGGCGGCCTGGCAAAATACTACCATTTATCATATAAAAAAGTTGGTGGGTGCTCAGATGACCTTAAAACCACATGAAAGTTTGGTTTAACTGTACCGGAAGTGGCCTGGGGCCTGACAATTTTGTTGGGATTAACCGATAATTTGGATTAACCAACTTTGGTTTCACTGACTTTTTTATATGATAAATGGTAGCATTTTACCGGGCAGCCGAAAACAGTTTTGATTAACCGAACTGTTTGGTTTAACCGAGCTTGGTTAAACGGGGTCGTACTGTACTACTTTTCCTAGGCCATGTCACATTCGCAGTCAGCTCCAAACCACATCCGGTTAGTGGCAACTCAAGCATGCACGGCCGTCCTGACAGTCTTTTTGTGTTCCTTCTTTGTGTTGTGTCAGCAGAAAACTACAAAAAGCTCGGTTGTGAACGGACTCAATGTATAAGTGATAGCGTATGGCGATGGTGCAATATATTGAAGCAGCCTTATCACTGTGGCACCATGATAGAGTGATGGTGTAAGGTCTATCTGTGCATATTATGGTTATCTTTGTTGCTGTGGATAGCACAGTCGCGCGTTTATGTATTTTATACTGGAGAAGAATTTTGAATTGGAGCTGATATCATAATATATATATATATAAATGTATATATAAGTAATATCATAAATTCCTGGTACTGAAGATAGTTGAGAAAGAATGAAAAAAAGGATATGTATATATGCATATATGCATAGTAATAACACTATAAATATTACTATATATATATATATATACTGTACGCGGTGGCCGAATCGGTAGAGTGCAGGACCATCGTGACTTCAATTCCCGGTCGAGTCAAACCAATGACTTATTAAATTGATACTTGTCACTTCCTAGCTTGGCGCTCGGCATTATTAGGATAGGACAAGGACCTGTTAGCTCAGTGTCAGGATAATGTGACTCAGTGGGATATTGGGTCATGGTGCTAGCAGCGAGATCTCCCAGTGGGGGAAGCACTATAAAGTCACCATGATTTCACACTGTCACAAGTCGGTATCCATCCTGATATAAGCATATTATGCGAGTATAAAGGTATGGGAGGGAATTAGTATTATATTGATATACTCCGTAAGACTTAACAGTGTACCGGCAGCGCCACCTTCGGCCCACCTCGTCTCCACCTGGCAAGTCTCTGATCAGTGTCAGTCTCACCAGAGCAGTTTTTTCTTATATAGTGCGTATACAGACCCTCTGTATACGGATGTAAGTCAGAAGGACTCCGGCTATACTACTTCTCTGCTAATTACCATGATTGTGGTTCCCGGGTTCGATGCCAGGTGGACGGGCGGCGCTGCTGTCTGCGTACGCCCCCACCAGGCCAAGGTGCACTGGACTTGCCACTTGCCTGCCAGCTGCACCCCAAGCAACACCTGCGTTATAATAAGAATTATACCAGTATAATAACCCACAATATCCCTCGTTTCCTCCATCACTCACTCAGTCCGAGTCATCTACTGCTCCAGCCTCCCCAACCCAAGTTCTGATGGTGGGGCCACCACCCCTGCACACTGTAACTGCTACTCACTGTACAGTATGCACCGTGTATTTGTACATTAGTTGATTACGCAGGGGAATTTTCAATTGGTCATTCCACTACTCCTTGTGCTATCCTAGTAATGCCAAGTCCCAGACTATGTAGCGACAAGTATAGATTTCTAAGTCATTGGTTTCATTCGATGGAAGGCAGGTGCTGAACTCATTCAGAGATCCCGTCTGGTCTCATCCAAACAAATCTCGAAGGATCTTTTCAGTTGAAAGACACACACCGATATCTTATTATGTTCTACGTTCAAAGCTACTGCTGCACTAGATGGCTCATACACTCATGTCAGTGTTGTAGGTGTGATAGTGGCGCCCCTGGTGACAAACGCGTGAAACTACACCACGGAAGCAAAGGAAAGTTTATTTTATTTAACGGTAACTCTAAAGCACATTGCTTTTCATCATCGGCTTTTGGACATCAAATATATTGTTATTCTGACATATTTTGTTGGAGGGAACCCGCTGTTGCCACATAGACGACTCTTTCCGATAAGCAACAAGGGATATTTGATATGTACTTTCCCACAGACAGGACAACACATACCACAGCCTTTGATGAACCAGTTGTTGGCCACTGGTTGGAATGCAAATGGGTCCACTATGCAGGATCCATCGGATGACCCACACCTTCACCGGTGGACACCTTACTGCCTGAGCTACATCCCGATCCCGCACTATGGAAGCAGTATTTTTCCTAAAGCCCCGTCACACCTACCCGGACGATCCCCGGCTTTTTAGCCAGTCGGACAGCCCTGGATAAAATTGCTATTTTGGTCGTTTTTGGCCTCGCAGTCACACCTACCCAGATGAGCCACGGACTATCACCGGACCAAAGGCCGGATCGCCCTGGACTGAGACAGGCCACCCCCAGGACTACCCGGTGTGTCCACGGAGTAGTCCTGGACTTGAAGTGGACTTGCTCCATGGCGATCCATGGCTAATCCATGCTCATCCAGCTTGTCCGGGTCTTATCCGGGCAGTTCCGGAGTTGTCAGTAGCTATGTCACGGCTAGTCCGGATTACCCAAACCACCCCCGGATGACCCCCGGATCATCCCGGATGATGCCGGATCGCAAAATGCCCTGGACCGCCCCGGATGTTTTAAATATTTTAAAACATCCGGGGCAGACCCCGGACAAGGCCGGACCACCCACGGATCACCAAGCATCACCAAAGACCAGCCATAGATGAGCCACAGATCACGCCGGATCGCCACAGACCATGCCGGATCACGGTCCGGGGCTTGTCCGGCCCCTGATCCGGGTAGGTATGACTAGGGCTTTAGTTTGTAGCGTAGCACCTTCTTCATAGTAAAACCTCTAATGAATGAACTACTGCTTGGCGCAGACATGTTTTCAATGGACGTAGTGGTTTTGTCTCTGACAGTATTATATCGGTATACCTGTATTAAATGTGGCATATGAAATTCAAATCGCCAATGGAGTGATTAATAAGTTTGCTGATGGGCAGCAATATTGGCAGGATTGTTTATGCTGTTTCCATATTGTAGTGGGGCGGCTTAAGCCCCGTTCACACAGCACAACTTTAGGCCGAACTAGATACGGCGAACTAGATGAGGCGAACTAGTGTTGTGTCCACACATGGAGCTGTTTAAGGCGGAAATCGATGTCTGCGCATGAGCAAGTACCCCCATCTGTATCTGGCGAGCACTGCTATTTGTTTAGTTTTCACTAGTCGATTCGACGCCGATGTAGCTGCTACGTTAATATCGCTTGGAATTTAGGGTTAATTTAATTAAATTTCATTATTTGAGGATGTAATTCTGTTAAATATGATCGCATTCAATAGATTTCGGCCTAATCAGGCCCTAACACTGCCGGGCACTAGCAATAGTTACACCTGAGCCTGTATCTGGCAAGCACTGCTATTTTACACTATCACCGCCCAGGAACCAGCTACATTGCTTCATCTATACTACCTCGCGAGGTGGTTTACTTGCAGTGAACCAGATGAAGCGATTCACACATACATCGCTTTAGCGTAGCGTCCACACGGCAAATGTGAGTCGAACTATACAAGTCGATTTAAATTAATCGTTTTAACTCGCCAGTGTGAACGGGGCTATAGATAAAGAAAACATGTAAATTGTGCAGTTTCCCTTAAAAGCATGAAACTTGGCAGATGGTTAGAGTAATGCTAGGTACACACCTACCGTTTACGACTCGCGCACTAAAACTCGCAACCCGACCCGACCCGCTTAAAACTGAAAATGGGCCCATTCATTTTTCGAATCGCGAATCGCAATCGTAAGGAAGCACTTTTAGCCCTAAAATTGAGTTTTAAATCGTGAATCGCAATCGGTAGGTGTGCTAGGGGAGTGCACACCTCAAGACTTTTGGGCAATTTTAGATCGAATATGGTAGGTGGGTGCGGAAAAATGGTAGGTGTGTACCTAGCATAACACAATACAAAGATTTTTGTTCCAGATAGCTGCCATATATTCAATGTTACCATTGGATTCCTAGACACCTAAAACATGTGTATGGGCATTAAACTTGTATTGACATCTTTAGTACTTAATGAGATAGTCAGCAAAATCGCTTGTCTATGGTGGCCATCTTAGATTTCAAGATGGCAGCCGCAATTTTCTAACATTTTTTATCATCATTGGATTCCTAGAGCCCTAAAATGTAGGTATAGGTGTTTCAACTGTCTCGATCTCAGTACTAGTTAAGGAGATATTTAACAAAACAGGTTCATAATTGCAGCCATTTTGAAATTCAAGATGGCCACCATACGGGGTGCAATTTCCGGTAGCCCCTGGACTAAACATCTTCATATTGCGTTACTTTAACCATGTGCCAAGTTTCATGCTTTTAAGGGAAAGTACACAATTGATCAGCTAAGCCACCCTACTATTGGCTTTGGGTACCATTATATATTTATTTGTCATACTTCCAATGAAATATTTATATTACTTAAAATGTTGCTTTCATTTCAATGTTATTAGGTTTATATTTGGTCATGTTGGCGGAGGATAACATGGGTAATTTGCTCATGAGGCTATGTCTATTTCTGTCTATTTCTGTCTTCCTTGCTCCTGACTGTTCACTTATCACTCACTTTCACCCAGCATGCCCTGCAGTACACTTCGCTTCCCCGCCCACCCACTCTCTTTTTAGGGGGGTAAGTGCTGATTCATCCTTCCTTCGCCTGTCTATGGGTGCTTATCCATGAACACTGAGGCCTTGCCTTGTCCTGCTCCTGTCAGCAATTGATGAACATACGGTTCTCTGCCGCCCATTAGCCATGAAACTGCTCAACCTCATTGGTTACGATTACTTTTATTAAATTCTTAAAACCACTTTGTCTCTTCTGTCTTCTGTTAGCCGAGTGTAGCGAATTACTGATGATACACACTTAAGAATAATTAATGTTTACTGTGCTAAAAACCAGTCACAAGCCAGTACCCATCGTAATATGATATTGGATGTAAAACATCACAGCTACCCACCCTCCATCAAGCTTTCTGCCGCCGCTTCTCGAGCCAGCATCAAACTCTGGGAATGTGTCACACAAAAGGAACAAGAGCGGAACCCTTATCCAATGAGCTCGCTCAGGTACAACCTGGTCAGGAAGAACATCGCCTCACCAGCTGGCCTTCCCGCTTCCACCCAAGTTGCTGTCAACTGCTTCAGGACTGGCTACTGATGCTGGATTCACACTATTCACACGTGACCTAATTTGGCATCAGAATGAGGCTGAGTACTCGCCGGGTATTGGAAATTGCCATAAGACACTGCTGTGTGCCAATGTGTATGAACTACTACATAAATTAAGGGAGTAAAATTTGAAGATATTCACTTTTGAAACTATCATATTCATTTTTGCATACCTTTTTTCTATTTATTGCTCAATTTTCATGAAGATTGAGTGATGATCAGATGCATTTCAGTAGGCAATGTCAACAAAGTCACTCACCTTGGCTGCCAATCTATTCTTAAATCACCTCAAAATTGCACAACTTTCTTAATATATATATATTTTACAAATATATTTTAACCCTTTTAAAGCTTTTATTAATTTTTAATTACTAAGACTAGTTGTTTAACTGAGTTGCACAGATAACTACGCTGACAATGCTGCATTACATAATACCACCATAACTATGCAGACTTGAAGTTGACAGTCACATTGTAGTTAAAGAATGGGAGAATCACCATGCAAGGGTAACCCAATCTTCATGAAAATTGGCCAATAGATAGAAAACAGATATGCAAAGATGAATATGGTAGTTTAAAAAATGAAAACATCAAATTTGAGTGATTTTGAGAGGTTTTGGTCACCGAAAAAGTATTCCCATGACTTTTCATACAGCGGCACCTCACAGACCCGTACGTGGCCTCGGTCTGGTTTCAACATGGCCGCGGCGTGAATAGTGTGAATTGACATCCCCATCCTCCAGTGCTTTCTGTACAGCACCAAGATCTTCAAAGTGTTCCACTTACTCACCTCCTGTGGTGCCATCGACAGATCTACCATAAGTGACTTCACAGAGGACTCTGACTGCCAACTCAGCAACAACTGGGCTGCCCAGGCCATCCTCTCCAGGATGTCCAAGTGATTCAGGAATCGGCTTGCCTGCTTCTACTGCAAGAACGTGGATGTTATCAACACTGCCGTTCGCCCAGACCCTGAAACCGAGGACTAGTAGACATCCACCTAGTCCCCATACTGGATTTGATGCCACTAACCAGGACTAACCACTAACCTTCACTAATAAATAACCTCACGCACCATGTAAGCAATCCTACCTTCACTTCTCCCCGCCCCCTTTTTTTGATTTCCCCCCAGCCTTCGAAGGGCGTAATCGATTAATCAACTCGGGTCACCCGACCCACTTTTTAGTGCATGCGCACATCCTACAGACTCGGGTTGAATATTCGAATACGCTTCTCCAAGCTTGGGGTGGAAAAAATGATTATATTTTTTAATAACCAATAAAACTACAGCAAAATAGGATTTAAAATATTTTATGATGGCTTAGTTTAGCTATATTTCCATTTCATTAATCTAGGTTATTCTTTAAAAAAAACATTTATGACTGGTACCGGTAGCTGTTATCCTGCAGGACGATACCAGCGCAAATGTGACGTCATTGCTTGTAGCTAACCCCAGCCATGAGGTGGGTTACTGGGGTCAGATATTTTGCACACGGCACGTGTATTTGTCGACTCTACTCGTGGTGTTCAATTTGAAATTCTGACGACTCGGGTGACCCGAGTCGCTCGGGTTGTGTTAATCGATTACGGCCTTAGAGGACTGGGTTTGGTCTCATAGCTGACCTTTTTCTCCCCACCCCACTTATATCAGTCCGCCCACCCACCCACTTGCTCCCTCCCTGATGTCTCCGAACATGACCCACATGAAGCCAACTCCCTGCCACATGGGACAGCCTTATGTGGTGCCCATATGGTGTTACAGATGTGCAGCCTTCAGTGTGCTGATGTGACTGAAAACTCCCCAAAACAACAATAACTGTCATGTCTCTTGTATTGTATTGCTTGTATGTCTACCATAATTAAGCGTATGAAAAGGCACATATCTTCACTATATTCATCGGTAATCATTATGTTTCTGGCTGACTTATAGTTAGATCGTGCCTTGCATTTGAAGCTAAAAATTCAACACAAATAAATACTAATTAATTTTAATTTCAAGTACATATTTTAATATACATAGGTTTGTATTTCCTTTGAGCCTGCGCTTTGTATATTTATATATATATATATAAACAGTTGGCCCCAGATAAACAGAACAACGATAAAACTGATGTGGTTGAGAAGAAAATATATATTCTCTGGCGGAGATATATTAAATGACCACCTAAAGTTAAAATTTGACTGTCCCGCGGGCCTATAGGCGATAACGGCCAGACGCAGCTGGCATACAGTGCCTAGAGCCCCTCACAGGTGGTGCCAGTGTGGCCCATGCCATACTACACAGTGTCAGTTAGATAGGATACAGTGATATACTATTACATAGGGAACTGAAGATAGATAGTGTCCTTGTTTATATTCCCATAATGGATTACAGAGCATATATATATATATGAAATAAAATTCCATCGATATAAATAGATGTATGTAATATATCCATGGCATTTTCTTTTGCAAAATTTGTTAATGGTTTACTAGTAGAGTACACCCACACTGTATTCTGTACAACAGAAGCGAGGCGGGGGTTAAAAACTCACTGTGCTTTGTGCTGCTGGGAATTTACATTTCACCTACAGTTGTATTCTAACTAAAGCTCGATATATTAAAGAACTTACAGTTTTATTCTAAAATCAATAAGAAAGCAAGCTTAAGATTGCATAGTCCGATGGCTTTGAGTTTCTGAAGTTTTCTGAGATAAATATATTAGGTTGATCATTATAATCTAACTTACTTTAGTTTGAACTACCTTATATTTTAAATGGCTAAGTTTTAAGATATTTGAAGTACAGACATACCAAATTACTTTTGGCAAGCACGCCAAAATTATGATAGCATAGGCTTCTGCAGTAACAGGTTCTATTACAATGCCTCAGTATTCCCTTCTATGTAGCAGCAAATGTTTGATAATTGCACCAGTACCTAAATTAGATATGTAGAATCAAATCTAGATAATTGTTTTGGTTTTGAAAAATTTAATGTTTTCATTGGGCTATGCAGCTTTAATGTCAGACAGCTCCCAGGACATACTTACACGAATATAATGTCTTGTATTGCTGTTATTAAAGGACCGACTCCATATTTAGGAAAACTATCAGGGAACCTAGAATTATTGGCTTAAATAACCCAGCGGGAAGACAAAGCGTTCATAACCTCAATTAGATCATCCATGTTTAACGCAGAAAATTAGACAAGCCAAACGGGATGGGCGAATGAGTCGAGCGTCTGTCTCCCGTTTTGGCAGGTCGTGGGATTCGAACCCACGGGTTCGAACCCTGGTCGAGTCAAACCAATGCCTTAAAAATGTATACTTGTCGCTTCACAGCCAAGCGTTCGGAATTACTAGGATAGGACAAGCAGCAGTGGAATGAGGAAGACCACTCATTTGCGATTGAAAATTTCCCTTGCTTAACCAACTAATGCACCAACAACAACAAAATGGTGTGTGCTAATAATGGTGTCAAATGAGGCACAAGTGGAAAAAAGTTATTCACATTTATTATTAATAGGTGAAAGGTGAGTACAGCATGTTGCAATTATTACAAAATGTTCCAAATCTTCAGGAAGTTGTGCGGAGAATAATGAGGTTGGAATAACGGGCGGTGATCACTCTCTGTCATTGCTGAGGGGGGGCGGGGGGGGTGAAGGGGGGCACAGAACACTTAAAGGCTAATCACGTGATCGGCCTTCACAAAATAGCCAAATCATGACAGATATTTCATTTCAAAATTGATCCACGATGAAGTGGTATGCACTGACTTCTCAGGCAAGGCGCAACATAGACAGATAGATGTGGATAGGGTGACTGCATCAGGGAGCCTAGATCGTGTAATGGTTAGGACACTAGCCCTGGAATTGCAAGAAGTGTGGGTTCGAATCTTTCTCTATGTGTAATGTTCACTTCATTTGTTTGCATGACCCCCCCCCCTCCCCATGACACTGGTTGCCATGATCTGAATCCTGATCAAGCTATGCACTGTAGGATCGGTGAACTTACTCTGAGTATGTGTATATACATAATATATATATATATATATCAGTGCATTGCTTGTATGTGTGTAATTGTAAGCATTAAGCAAATTATGGATGTTAGACAATTAAAAGATGGCGATTCCAGGGAGACTAAAATAAAAAATCACTCCACAATTGGCCTTCCTCATACCACTACTTGTCCTATCCTAGTAATGCCGATATTACCTTAGATGTTGCCAGGACGTAAGCCCGCCCCCATTAAAAACCCAAACAACCCCACACAAACAAAAACAGCAACGCCAAGCGCCCGGTTAGGTAACAACAAACATCAATTGTTTATGGCCATTGGCTTGACTAGGACGGGGATCGAACCCACGACCTGCAAAACACAAGGTGGGCGTTCAACTACTTCAGCCATCGGTCGATGTCCACTTTATTGGTATCTTCAGTTTAAAGCTTGGAAATAAGTAGTTAATCTGGTTCAGAGTTTAGATGCAACAAGAACAGCATGAGCAACGTTAGCAGCTTCAGCAGCATGAACAACAAGAGCAGTTTGAGAGCAACATTAGCAGCTTGAGCAGCATGAACAACAAGAGCATTATGAGCAACATTAGCAGATTGAGCAGCACGAACAACAAGAGCATTATGAGCAACAATAGCAGCTTGAGCAGCATGAACAACAAGAACAGCATGAGCAACATTAGCTGCTTGAGCAGCATGAACAACAAGAACAGTTTGAGAGAAACATTAGCAGCTTGAGCAGCATGAACAACAAGAGCAGTATGAGAAACATTAGCAGCTTGAGCAGCATGAATAGCAAGAGCATTATGAGAAACATTAGCAGCTTGAGCACCATGAACAACAGAAGCATCATGAGAAACATTAGCAGCTTGAGCAGCACGAACAACAAGAGCAGTATGAAAGAAACATTAGCAGGTTGAGCAGCATGAACAACAAGAGCAGTATGAGCAACATTAGCAGCTTGAGCAGCATGAACAACAAGAACAGCATGAGCAACATTAGCAGCTTGATCATCAGGAACAACAAGAGCAGTATAAGAAACATTAGCAGCTTGAGCAACATGAACAACAAGAGCAGTATGAGAAACATTAGCAGCTTGAGCAGCATGAACAAGAAGAGCAGCATGATAAAAATTACCAGCTTGAGCAGCATGAACAACAAAAGCATCATGAGCAACATTAGCAGCTTGAGCAGCATGAACACCAAGAGCAGTATGAGCAACATTAGCAGCTTGAGCAGCATGAACAACAAGAGCAGTATGAGAAACATCAGCAGCTTGAGCAGCATGAACAACAAGAGCAGCATGATAAACATTACCAGCTTGAGCAGCATGAACAACATGAGCAACTTGAGCAGCATGAACAGCAAGAAGAGGTTGAGCAACATTAGCAGCTTGAGAAGCATGAACAAAACGAGCAGCATGATAAACATCAGCAGCTTGGGCAGCATGAACAACAAAAGCAGCTTGAACACCATGAGCAACAAGAACATCGTGAGCAGCATGAGCAGCTTGAGCAACATTAATACAAGCAAAGTTGAGAGATTATATCGGTGAAAACACAGCACTTCCGCTCTATAAAACAACGATCATGCCGATTATTGATTACAATGATGTAGTAGCATATTGCCTGCTGAATACAAAAAAAAAGGGGTATGCAGATTACCAAGGATCCATATTAGAGCCCACAGGAGAACCTACAACGGTAACATCCTGAGTTGGGTGATCTATCAAAACTGAACTATCTTGGCACCAGGAGAGATTTCCATCTTCTATTGCTCATGTACCAGAGGGCCGAATACCACAAAGTTGCTTTATCATGGTATACATGTTTCATGTTGAGATTGATCTCTAGGGGCGTAATCGATTAATCGACTCTCGTCACCCGAGCTACTTTTTGGCACATGCGCACATCCTACAGACTCGGGTCGAATAATCGAATACGCTTCTCCGCGCTCGGGTGGACACTTTTTTTGTTTGTTTAATAATCGATAAAACTACAGCAGAATAGGATTTAAAGTATTTCATGATGGCCTAGTTTATCTATATTTCCATTTCATTAATCTAAGTTATTCTTTAAAAAAAACATGTATGACTGGTACTGGTAGCTGTTATCCTGCAGGATGGTACCAGCGCAAATGTCATGTCATCGATCGTAGCCAACCCCGGCTAGGAGGTGGGTTACTTGGGTCGGATCATTTTGCACATGGCACGTGTATTTCTCGACTCTACTCGCAGTGTTTGATTTGAAATTCGGACGGCCTGGTTTCCCAGTGGGAGAGCACTATAAAGTCACCCTGAGTGCGCACTTTTACAAGTTGGTACCCGTCCTGATATGACCTTAGATGTTGCTAAGACATAAAACAACAACAAACAAACAAACTGAGAAACCAGTTATTCTGCAATCAAGGTTATTCGATCGGTTAATGATCACGACGAAAATTTGATGTTTTCAACGGACTATGCAGCTTTAATTATGATATCCACTGACTTGTCTACCTTGCCCTGCAAAATTGATTATTTGTGGATACATTTTATTAGGTTACTCATTATAATCGACTTTCATTTAGCTTGAAGTAACTTTTATTATATGTGGTTAACTTAGAAAATATTTTAAGTGAAAACACAAAGGATTAATTTTGGCATGCACATCAAAATTCTGATTCTACAGGCTTCAGAAGTAACAGGTTCTATTGCCCCCCCCCCCATGCCCTGGTATGCAAGTACTTCATGATTAATAAATGCATCAGTATCTAATTTAAATATATTGCATTAAATCGAAAGAAATATTTCGGTTTTGAAAATCGGATGCTTTCATCAGACTATATGCCACTATATTTTTGTTTAATCCCATGAACACAATATTTTCGTTTCTGAAATCAGTTCGAAGCAAACTTCCATAAAGGAACACCCCTCCCCCCCCACCCACCTACCTACCTCTTCTAATACCCCTGTCACACTACGACGTAACGAGCCAACGTGAGCCTAACGTGATGATTTTTCGTCATTACGTTGCCGTACGTTGGGTTACGTTATGATGACGTCATAATGACGTTAGAGTGACGTCGAGCTACGTCATGTTACGTTGTGTTACGTCGGCACGCATCGAGGTTTTGAACCTGTTCAAAACTTTTGACGTATCTCGACGTGAAGCCGTTACGTCGGGATGACGTGACAATGACGTTAGGTAGACGTTTCGCGATCGTTATAGCAGCGTAAATGACGTTAGAGTCACGTTATGTCACATCAGACCGACGGCCGGGGTTGGAGCAACGTGTGGGCAGCATTTTGCACGTTACGGTCACGTTACGGTCACGTTACGGTCACGTTACGGTCACGTTACGGTCACGTTACGGTCACATTACGGTCACGTTACGGTCACGGGTACGGTCACGGTTACGGTCACGTTACGGTCACGTTACGGTCACGTTACCGTGGCGTTACGGTCACGTTACGTCCACGTCGCACCCGTTACGGCGACGTTACGCTCATGTTACACTAACGCCCGGTCACGTCGCCAATTACCCCTCCCCCCGAACGTTGTCACGTTACAGCTAAGCTCACGACGTACACCAACGTTACTTTCACGTTACGCTCACGTCCACAATTTGCATATTACGCCCATAACATCGACGTAATATAATTATTTTCACGTTCTGCCTACGCTGACGTAGTCACGTCGTAGTGTGACAGGGCCATAACAGACACACTCGCCATTCCCTCCCCACACCCTCAAACCTATTCGAAGCTCATAACCAGTGCTTATTTAATAACTACAGTTGATTGAGAGATGTGCTGGGCTCCAGCTTCTTTTGTGGCTCCCTGCATTATTCATTAAATGGAATGACTCTCCCGGAATTGGGACATGTTCGCTGCATGTGCTGACGCGATGATTGAACTTTAAGTTTCATATCCTTGCACAATTTATTTTTGATATTATTATTTTTTTTTTTTTTTTAATTAAAAATAAAAATCAATTTATCCCCATGGAATGTCAATACGCCGTCATATGTTGTTCATCTCAAAGGACCGGGCGCGGTGGCCGAATCGGTAGAGCGCAGGCCTCGTGTGCGGGAGATCATGAGTTCGGTTTCCGGTCGAGTCAAACCAATGACTTATCAAATTGATACCTGTCGCTTCCTAGCCTGGCGCTCGGCATTACTAGCATAGGGTAAGGACTGGTTAGCTCAGTGTCAGGATAATGTGACTGAGTGAGATATTGGGTCATGGCAGCCTGATTTCCCAGTGGGGCAGCACTATAAAGTCACCATGAATGCGCACTCTCACAAGTCGGTACCCGTCCTGATATGATCTTATACCCCTGTCACACTATGACGTAACGAGCGAACGTGAGCCTAATGTGGTCATTTTTCGTCATTACGTTGGCGTACGTTGGGTTACGTTATGATGACGTCAGAATGATGCTAGACTGACGTCGAGCTACGTCACGTTACGTCATGTTACATCGAGTTACATCGAGGTTTTGGACATGTTCAAAACTTTCGACGTACCTCGAACGTAAGGGTTTACATTCGCCGTACATTCTGTACACGTTCGGCGAATGTCAATGACGTTAAACAGACGTTATTAAAACATTGGTCACTACGTTCAACTATGTTACACTACATTGACCCACATTAAACCCAGTGGAAACATGCAGTCCGCGTAGTGAAACTGTCGGGATAACGGACGCCTAACATACGTCCAACGTACATTTACCGTTTTGCCACCGTTTCATGACGTAAATAACATAAGGTAACGTAAAGCAACATAGTTCTGGCGATGGAATAACGTACATAACGTTCCCTGAGCGTAATTACGTTGTCCTCTCTCTTTGAATGACGCTATCACTAGACTTTACCGCCATTACTCTCTCGTCCACTACGCTGCATCCACGTTCAACTTGTGCCCAAATTTGCATACTATGCCGAGAAGTTCGACATTTTTCACGTTCTCCCTATGTTGACGTCGTTATGTCGTAGTGTGACAGGGCCTTTAGATGTCGCAAGGATGTAAAACTCCAACAACCAAGCAATCATCTCAAAGGTACAATGCATTCATCCCTCCCCCACCCCTCACTACCCCCTTGTTTGTTAATTACAAATTCAATGACTTTAGATCCAGCAATTATTTGCAAATCATATCAATCAGCCATTACAAGAATTTCCACGAGACGGGTTGGCCCAATGAGTTGAACGTCCGTCTCCCGTTTTGGGAGATCGTGAGGATAATGTGACTGAGGGGATATCAGGTCATGGTGCTGGCGGCCTGATCTTCTGGTGGGGAAGCACTATAAAGTCCCCATGAGTGCGCACGGTCACCAGTCAGTACCCGTCCTGATAGTAATACAGCCTTAGATGTTCCAGGACGTAAAACTCCAACAACCAACCAACCAACAAGAATGTCATTCTTTGTTCATACTATTATTGGTGTTTTTAATTACTTTTTTTGCTGGGTTTACTTTTAAGGGAAGGGGGGATTTCGTAGCCTCTCAAATTCCCCCCTTTCTTGGATAAATTAGGTAGCAGACCAGACCAAATTGAGAGTAGTTATGTATAAGGGAGAGTTGCCCATGCGCACAACTCTCTCCATGGTAACAGCACAGTTTACGCGGTAACGCCTCTTCTTAGCTCAGAAGACTTGAATTAAAGTGCTTCTGGAGTCTGATGCTTTCTCATTAAAGTTGCATAGTCCGATGAAAACATCAAATTTTCAAAACCAAAACACTTATCTAGATTTGATTCTACATATCCAACTTAGACACTGGTGCATTTATTAAGCATGTGTTGCTGTTTGAACTAGAAGGGCATAATAAGTCAATTAATAGAGACTGTTACTACTGAAGTCTATGGTGTCAGAGTTTTGGCGTGCTTGCAAAATTATTTTGGCATGTTTTGATGTCAAATATCTCTAAACTTAGCCATTTAAGATTAAAGTTACTTAAAACTAAAGTAACGTAGATTATAACGATTAGTATAATATATTTATCTCAGAAAATAGCAAAAAGTCAAAAGCATCGGACTATGCAACTTTAGTGAAATTCACCAAAGCAGCTGTGTTGGAATGTTTCCCGCACGACAAAACCTGTAAGCCACGTGACCGTCTGCCTAGGAACGAATCTACATGATGACTTCCTTGAGCAATGACCTTCATTGAATGATGATGTCCTTCTACAATGACCTCCTTGTCCAAAGACTTTCTTGCATAATGACTTCCTTTCACAGTGATTCCTTATGCAATGACCACTAGGAATCTGCACAATGACTTCCTTGTACAATGACCTTCATTTCATGATGACTTACTTGCACAATGAATTCCTTGAACGATGACTTTCTTGCATAATGACTTCCTTTCACGGTGATTCCCTATGCAATGAACACTAGGAATCTGCACAATGACTTCATTGTACAATGACCTTCATTTCATGATGACTTACGTGTACAATGACCTCCTTGTACAATGAATGTCTCGCATAATGACTTCATTTAACAGTGATTACTTATGCAATGACCACTAGGAATCTGCACAATGGCTTGCTTGTACAATGCCCTTCATTGCTCGATGACTTCCACCTACAATGACTTTATTGCGTAATGAATTCCTTGCACAATGATTCCTCATGCAATGACCAGCAGGAATTTGCAAAATGACTTCTTTGTACAATGACCTTCATTGCACAATGACCCCTTCTACAATAACTTCCTTGTACAGTGATTTTCTTCCATAATGACTTCCTTTCAGAATGACTCCTCATGCAATGATCACTAGGAATCTGCACAATGACTTCCTTGTACAATGACCTTCATTGCATGATGAATTCCTTCTGCAATGACTTCCTTGTACAATGACTTTCTCTTATAATGACTTCCTTAGACAATGATTCCTTATGCAATGACCACTGGGAATCCGGCATTTAATGTATTGTAAAATATTCTGATATGCGGCATAGGGGTAAATGCAAATATTCTATTACTGATCAGTGTATGTGTATATATATACAGGTGGTGCCTGAGTGGGATGTAAATAGACATAGTGGTGCTGGCAGGTCTGGGTGTGAGTGCACTCAGGGCCTAACTCCTCTGCTGGGATAGGGATCACCACACTCAAAGGTCAAGGTTGGTGGTGGCCATGGGGCAATACAGCTTGTGGTGGTGGGCAGACCACTGGTATCCATGGGGACCAGGAATGCTGAATCCCTATTGGTAGGGCCAAGAATGTGTGATTCCCATTGGGGGAATGCGGTGGGGTGATACTCTACAATGAACACATGTAACCATAAAAATAATAAACCAGACAGCTGGACTCTCTTCTTCTTTACACTTTTTTTTGTGTTTTTTTGTTGAAGATTTATACTGCCGATCATGGATAAGCCTGAATAGGCTTATATTCACCATTAGACAGTTTGTTGATAGAAAGCCCGAGCCTACACTTTTACCGACCCTAGGGATTTTTAACCTCCCACACCACATAGACATGGTATGAGAGCAACTGGCCTTTGATGACGCTGTAAGTTATACACAGCGGTATTTATACTCTTCCTTTCTCTTTGTCTGTATTGATTTCACTATAGCCTGCCTACACAGCCACAGATTCGAGCCTTAGCTTTTACAGTATGTTATGTGTGGAGTTTGGGTGTGCAGGGGGGCGCTTGTTTGAGTCGGGGGTTCCGAGACTTCTGTGCTGCCACCTACCGGCGTTCTATGACATAACCCAGGTGCTGTGTCAGCATGGTTGTTGTTGGTCGGTTGGTTGTTGGACGTTTACGTCCTGCCAACATCTCAGGTAATATCAGGATGGGTACTGACTTGCGACAGTGCGCGGTCATGGCAACTTTACAGTGTGCCCCACTGGGAGACCAGGCCACCAGATGCATGACCGGATATCCCACTCAGTCACCTTATCCTGACACCTTGCATTATCCTAATAATGTTGAGTATCTTGCTTGGAAGCGACAACTATCAATTTTGCAAGTCATTGGTTTGACTCCACTGGGAATTGAACTCCTGACCTTCCGCACGGGCAGCCTGCGCTCTACCGATACGGCCACCGCGTCCGGTGTATGTCATCATGAAGTGTCACTCTGATCCGACATATGGGTTGATTGATTGATTGATTGATTGATGGCTTGATTGGTGATGATTTACTGCGGTGTCAGCAGCCAGCAAAGATCATATTCATCCAGAAAAATTGCTATTTATTTTGTCACTCTGGTTAGACAAATAAAGAAGTATATTCATCACATTGATTTATGGTTATATCAACATTTACACAGGGTCTTATGTCCTTGCAACATCTAAGGTCATATGACGATGGGGATCAACTTGAGAAAGTGCGCACCCATGGTGACTTTATAGTGTTACCCCACTGGGAGACCAAGCGACCGGTTCCGTGACCCGATATTCCACTCAGTCACATTATCCTGATACTGAGCTAACCCGTCCTTGCCCTATCCTAGTAATGCGGGGCACCAGGCTAGGCTAGGTAGCGACAATATCAATGTTGTTAATCATTGCTTTCACTCAGCGGGCATCAGAACTCCCGACCTTTCGCACGGGAAGCCTGCGCTCAACCGATTTGGTCATAATGCAACCATCAAGGTTCATGGAGTTCGGAGAAATGCATATAGAGCTTTAAAATATGGATTTGGTTTATGCCAAAAGAGCTTAAAAGAGTGGATTTTGTTCATGGTTAGTAAGTGTGATATATGCGTAATAGACGTATAGGTGTGTGCTAATATATGTTAACGAGATGCAGAGTTTGAGACAAAGGAATATGCTAATGAGATGACGTCATGGAAAGTTTAGCCGGCGGGTTGAGCGAGCCCTAGGCTGTGAATAAACCATTCAGTATCCAGAAGTCAAAGTGTTCAGACGTTGTACTTTCACAGTAAGCACTAATAGGAAGCCTAAGAAATTCCCTCAGCACCCCTTAAGGCCACACAATGAATCTGGTTTGAGGGCCTGGAATTACCCTTGGGTGTCATTCTGAAAGAAGCACTTTAATCGGACAATCTTATCTGATGACTTCACGGTTCAATTGTCTAAATAATTGTTTAGTCCATGTGCCTTCCCTCAGAGTTAGGTTTAAAGCCGACATTCCATATGCACGATTCCATACATGATATGATATTCGATGTGTGATCCATTGGGACTATGCGTTGGGTGATCATTGGGTGATGCAACACAGCCTTTCCTTGTCCCTGTGTGAGTACACTAGCATTTGTTTTGTTTGTTGTTGTTTTACGTCCTAGCAACATCTAAGCAGGATCTGTATATGTTCTTGGATATGTGTATTGAGTAGGGCATGTTGACCAGCCATATGCTTATACACAATATTCACAATGCATGCAACATCTGACCTGCTGATGGCGACGATGAACACAACGGTTGTGGGACCGTTGCCACAGCGCATACAAAAGATATGGAAATTACTAACTTTCAAATGCACGTACGTCAGTCAAATTTTGGGATATTTTGAAAATTCCTTTGGGTCATTGGAGCTTCCACGAAAAATAAAATGTTCATGTTTGGACCCTTTTGACAATTTTAGGAGGGAACCAAACTAGTCAGTCACTATTAATACACAATATTCACAATGCATGTGACATCTGATGGCAACAACGAACACTATGGTTGTTGGACAGTTGCAGCATGCATGTGAATATTATGTATTGTGTTAATAAATGTATCGACTATGACCACTACTTCCTTTGGTATTGTGTGTCAACATATATATATATATACATATACATATATATATGTGGTGTATAACATATTATGCGAGTATAAAAATACGAAGGGAATTTCCTATTATTCTATATTATTATTATTACTTCATACCATTGTTATTCTCCGTAAGACTATGCACTTGACCGGTGGCGCCACCTGCGCTCAACCCACCCTCCACCTGGCCGACAATGTCAGTCGTGCCCAAGGATTTTTTCTTATGTATTTATATACAGTAAAACCTCTCTAACTGACCACCTCCACAAATCGACCACTCCCCTATATCGATCGGTGTATTTGACTCCCAAACGATCGCCCATAGAATACCATTGTAATTAAATGAAAAACTCCCTAAACCGACCACTTCCCTAAATAAACCATTTAAAGTCGGTCCCATGGTCGGTCGATTTAGAGAGGTTGTACTGTATATAAATATATAAAAATATAAAAAAATATATATGGACAGTGATACACCCTTTATTGCGTGTAACAATGCCTGTAGTGTCCTGCACCCTCCCCCCCCCTCCTATCTGGGTGGAGGGTGGGCCCCCATCATGCACCCCGCCGCCTCCTGCGTGGAGCCTAGCCTCCACTCGCTATATATAAATATATATAAATCTATATAAATATATATAAATATATATAAATATATATAAATATATATAAATATATAAATATATACAAAGATATACAAATATATATAAATCTATAAAATTATATAAAAATATATATACATAAATATATAAATATGTATAAATATATATAAATATATAACTATATATAAATATTTATATATATATATATAAATATTATAAAGAGCTGTTAAGATATAAAAATATAAATAATCTTTTAATATATAATTGTTCTTTTCCTATAGTCAGCCTCGCTAACTAAGTAAGACCCGTACCATCCTGTTGCTCGATGTCATTCATCATTCAAAGCGGAGGCCTGTGGTGGTGCGTGGTTACAAAAAGCCACACTAGGTGGCGCCTTGCAGCTCCTTGGAGAATCACCCGCTAGGAGGCGTGTCCGTCAGCCACCGCTGTGGGCGCTCGCCGGACTATCCGGTGCCGATCAGGGCCCCCTGGGTGGTGACAATGGCTCCCCCTGGCGGCAGACGGAAGGTGTAGCCCGTGGCATACTTATGATGCAGGCAGATAGGGCATGCCACTGGGCCATCTCTCAATGCCGCAGGGGTGTATCGCTGATCAGTTAGGACAAGATGGTGTTCCTGTTGCAGCAGTGACTCTGTTTGGTTTGTTTTGTTACATTCTTTGATTAAGCGGTAGTACAAATTTGAGTCGCGTTGGTCTTCTGTTATTCTATTTCTCCTTGTCCCATCCTTGACCAGATGGCCGATTGATGTGAGCGTCCGTCTCACATTTTGGTAGATCGTGGGATTTGAATCCAAGGGTTAGTTAGAATCCTGGTCGAGTCAATCCAATGACTTAAAAATTGATACTTGTTGCTTCCTAGCCTGGCACTCGGCATTCTTAGGATAGTGCAAGGACTGGTTAGCTCAGTGTCAGGATAATGTGACTGAGTGGGATATCAGGTCATGGTGCTGGTGGCCTGGTCTCCAAGTGGGCAGCACTATTAAGTTGTCATGAGTACGCACTTATTAAACATTTGTCGCCACACAGGACGCAATGCTGAGGTGATTGAATAGAACCTGTTACTGCAGTAGTAGCCTATGGTGTCAGAGTTTTGGCATGCTTGCTCAAAATTAATTTTGCATCATTGCGCGTCAAATATATCAAAATAAAAGTTACTTCAAGCTAATCTAAAGTTGTTGTTGTTTGTTTGTTGTATTACGTCCTAGCCACATCTAAAGTCATATCAGGACCTGTAATCTAAAGTAGGTTATAGTGATCAACCCAATCCATTTATCTCAGAAAATAACATAAACTCAAAATCATCACACTATGCAACTTTAATGAGTGTACCGGTAATCTAAGGTGGATATGTCGCTTCAAATCTAGGTCAGTGATTTGGTTTTCAAAATGTTATGTCTTCATCGGATTCTGCAGCTTTAACACACTGAGCCTCATTTGCTGCCCGACCACATCCCCCCACCCACCCACCCATCAGGCACGGTGGCCAAAGTGGTAGAGCGCGAGCCTCGCATGTCGCAGATCGGGAGTTCAATTCCCGGTCCAGTCAATCCCGTGAATTTTCAAATTGATACTTGTCGCTTCCTAGCCTGGCACTCAGCATTAATAGGATAGGGCGATGACTGGTTAGCTCAGTGTCAGGACAATGTGACTGAGTGGGATATCGTGTCATGGTTCTGACAGCCTGATTTCCCAGTGGGGCAGCACCATAAAGTCGCCATGAGTGCGCACTGTCACAAGTCAGTAGCCATCCTGATTTAACGATAGATGTTGCCAGGACGTAAAACTCCAACGACCAACCAACCAACCAGCCCACCGTCTCCTGTGCGTGGATTGGATAGCTCACGCTGTGTTGTGTGGCGACAGAGTGTTAACTAGCGGTATTTTACACGCTAGAATCTTTATAGGAAATAGAACCCTAACTTCTGTGTGTGGAGGCCGGATGATATTACTCAAGCGATGATCCACTTACTATATCTGCTTACTATATCTGCTTAATATATCTGCTTACTATATCAGTTCCAAGAAATAGTAACCCGACAGAAATTAAGTGTGGTAAAGTCTAGTAGGGAGGGGTGGCTGGCTCCAGGCCATCTGCCTGCCACACCCCCTGCCCAGCTATTTTATTCAAATGGAACACATTCAAAATACAGGTACACAGTTGCTGGGATTCTCCTCAGTCAGAGACAGTAAAATGGCATTTCATTGGCTGAACTACTCCAGTCAGTGGTGGGGAGGCAGGGTGGGAGTGGGTGGACCCCCACCCCTTCCACCAGCCCTCCCCCCCCTGCTAGGTAAGGGGGTGGGGGGGCCAACCCACCCACCCTAAGTCAGATACATATTTTTCCATCAAGTTCACCAATCACACTTACATGGGAGTATCAACCCTATTGTAGTGGTCTGCACTGACCTCTCAGGCAAGTAACCACATAGACAGGTGGGCATGGGGAGTGTGTTGATATCAGGGGCCTAGGTGGTGTAATGGTTAGCACACTGGCCCCGGAATGCAAAGAGATGTGGGTTTGAGTCCCGCTCTAGGCGCAATATTTCCCATTTTCATCACCCCCACGACACTGGTTGCCGTGATCAGGATCCTGTACAAGCTTTGCGCTGTATGGTTGTTGAACCTACCCTGTGTATGTATGTGTTAGTGCATTGTCTGAATGTATGTAATTGTAAGCATTACAAGACTTACAATTCCAGGGGGACGAGTGTAGTGGTCTGCACTGACCTCTCAGGCAGGTAACCACATAGACAGGTGGGCGTGGGGAGTCTGTTGATATGAGGGAGCCTAGGTGGTGTAATAGTTAGCACACTGGCCCGGAATGCAAAGAGATGTGGGTTCGAGTCCCGCTCGAGGTGCAATATTTCCCATTTTCATCACCCCCACGACACTATTTATCTTTACATAACATAACACCAGTGGTCACCAGTCCCTTAGATTGGGACAACTCCAAAATAGTAGGAGTTTCTACATGCCTTACTTTGAGAATTACATGTTGCATCATCTTTAGTTCAGCAAACTGCCACCATGTGGGGCAGGGAGGGCTCACCACACACACACACACACTCCACCTCCAGCCTGACACCTGGATTTGGCAGGTCCTGCAAACACTCACACACGCATTGTCACCTGTGTGCTAACACTCCCTCAGATACTGGCATCTGTAAATCATACCATAACAGGCACACAGAACTCAGTTTCTTAACTTAATTATTGTACCCATTCTGTGGCATTCTTCACCATGGTCTGCAGCAACTGTATATGCTGTCCTTAGTTTCAGCATTTACCTCAATTTATACAATATATAATACCAACAGACTTCAATTCAGTAATACATGTAAATATACAAATACAATAATAATTTTCAATAGTTCTTATCTCCAGTGGTTATATTTGATGTAGAACCTTAGAACAATCTGATATTAATTATCACTTCACTTAATATACATAATCTACCATGGTTTCACAATTTGGTTTGAATATTATGCATATGTATTTACCAACATGATAGAATGAATTATGTATTATTAGAGCGATTTTATAGGGCTAATTATATAATTGGAATATTATTATGATGACTTTATAGAAATAACTGGATGATTTAAATATGATTAAAATAGTTTTCTTAATGGTTCACATAAGAGTTTTGTGAAAAGGAGATATTTTGGAATTAATTTAAACTATTATTTATTTATGAACCAGACCTAAAAAGTCAGAATATTTTACAAGAGGGTTCCATTTGTCCGCAAATGAGTCTCAGCGGTCTGCGGCATTTGAAACCAGAAGGATTCAACAAGACGGATGGCACTCTTTAGATAGCTGGAGCATGAATTCCCAAGGTGCACTGCTTGGAATGAGGCTTCCCTTTAGTTTGCCAGCTCGCCGCAGATTGAAAGGGTGCGCTAGCAGAATAAATAACCAGCAGAATGGTTGGTGGGTTGGTTGTTGGACTTTTACGTCCTGGCAACATCTAAGGTCATATCAGGACGGGTATCAACTTGTGGCAGTGTGCACTCATGGCGATTTTATAGTGCTGCCCCACTGGGAAACCAGGCCACCAGCACTATGAACTGATATACCACTCAGTCACATTATCGTGACACTGAGCCAACTAGTCCTTGCCCTATCCTAATAATGCCGAGCACCTTGCTAGGAAGCGACAAGTATCAATTTTTAAGTCATTGGTTTGACTTGACCAGGGTTTGAACTCATGGGTTCGAATCCCAGGTGGGTGGGGGATGTGGTCGGGCAGCAAATGAGACACAGTGTTAGTAGTATCCACCCCTATCCCACCCTACTACACCTTCTTTCGAAACCTATTACCTAACATTTTCCTTGAAATTGACATAAAACCTGTCTGATGTAAGTCCCCACACCAATCTCAGACTTCTGATCCCATCATTAGGCCATACAATACGGAACACCTGTGATGGGATTAAAAAATTTCTCGCATTTGGTATTGGTGATTGGATCTACTGATTTGCATATTTACAATATAATGCATATATATGTGTATTGGAGATATGTTATATCTTTTTGAAAAAAGAAGAGAGAAAGACAAAGGAAGAAAGACGTGTTTATAGACAATTCTAGAACCATGCAATAACATGTGATGCATACTCACCAAGTGCATAATACATATGTTGAACTGGAATTGTATGCAGTTATTATTACAACTAATAGTCCATTTATATTATGTTTCTATTATCAAACAGGATTTTCATGTGGTTATTATTGCAACTGATATTGTCATTTATGTACCAACAAATTGTAATGAATGGCCGGAAGACTAGTACTCTGGCACTGACAAAAGAGATTATTTGCTGAATAAAATACATTTAGTTAAAAAAAAGAAAGACATAACATTTTAAAACCAAATCACAAACCTAGATTTGAACCGACATATCCATTCAAACCCAAGTTAACCATGATCTACCAGAATGGGAGACGGACACTCAACTCATTTGGCCATCCTGTTTGGTCCCAGCAGAATGAATTTCTCAACCAGCCGTGATGGCTTAAAGCTGCATAATACGATTAAACCACCCCCATTTTCTAAACCACAACGCACGATGAGATTGAGTTGCTTACATCTAACTTGGAAACAAATGTACTATAAGTAACGTTGCACAGTCCGATGATTTTGAGTTTCCGCCATTTTCTGAGATAACTACATCAGATTGATCATTATAATCTGCTCTATGTTAGTTTGAAGCAACTTTTATTTTACATGGCTACTTTTGGAGATATTTGAATTTAAACTTGTCTCTACCTAGCTTGACGCGCTGGATTACTAGGATAGGGCAAGGAGCAGTGGAACGAGGAAGCCCACTTTTCCGCAATTGAAATTTCCCGTGCTTCATCAATGAATGTACAACAACAACAAAAACAACAAAACATGCCCAATTAAATCTGGCAAGCATGCCAAAACCTAGATAAAAGATTCACCCGGTACTTGTAGTACACGGGTGAAGACCAGCCTTATGTAAAAACGGTCGAAAAATCGGCCTGATGAAATGAGTCTTTATGAGAGCCTAATTTCACAATCTAAGAAGCAACATTTATTCTTTGTATATGTCTTCATATTTACCCGCTACTTTTGAGTTGGAAAATATAATAAAACATATACTTTAATGCAATTTAAAAGTGAAATCGACGGCGTTCTCTGGCCACCATCTTCCCTTTTTGCATTCTCTCTCATTTCACCAACTCTGTGCTGATATAAGTAACCATTTGACACTGGTGTCAGGCATTCTACTTCTTGTTCCATACTAAAGCGTCAGCAGCAACAGGTTCTATTAAATTGACTTTCCACCCCTTTTATGTAGCAAGAAATGTGTCATAAGTGAGTAAGTTTTAAGTCGGGTATATAGAATCAATGAAGAGTTCAAGCACAAAACCAGGTCAACGATAATCCAAAAATGGAGATAAACATTGGAATCATAACTACAAAAAGTTAATTTTGTTATTTTCCTACTCTTTCGTTCATTGCTCCTGTAGTAGGCTGCACTGACCTCTCAGGCAAGTAACCACATAGACAGGTAGGCGTGGGTAGTGTGTTGATCTCAGGGAGCCTAGGTGGTGTAATGGTTAGCACACTCCGGAATGCAAAGAGATGTGGGTTCGAGTCCCACTCTAGGCACAATATTTCCCATTTTCATCACCCCCACGACACTGGTGCCGTGACCAGGATCCTGTACAAGCTTTGCGCTGTATGGTTGTTGAACCTACCCTGTGTATGTATGTGTTAGTGTATTGCCTGTATGTATGTAATTGTAAGCATTAAAAGACTTATAATTCCAGGGGGACGAGTGTAGTAGGCTGCACTGACCTCTCAGGCAAGTAACCACATAGACAGGTAGGCGTGGGTAGCGTGTTGATCTCAGGGAGCCTAGGTGGTGTAATGGTTAGCACACTGGCCCGGAATGCAAAGAGATGTGGGTTCGAGTCCCACTCTAGGCACAATATTTCCAATTTTCATCACCCCCACGACACTCCAGAACCATATGATCATATGAAAAGTGGAATTAGTGAAAATTAATATTATTTTCAGGAACAAATATTGTATTTAGACTATATTTTTGGATTGGCGTTTACGTAGTTTTGCGCCTGAACTCTTCAAATGTAGATACTTTCTTTGGTTTTGAAAATCTGATGCTTTCATCGGACATTAAGCATAATTATTTTGTTGCATAGAAGGGAATACTAAGTGAATTTAATATTCACACTGCCTGAGGAGAAATAACAACCAAAAGGTACTATTGCAGCTTATTTATCGATTACTATGTTGATGAATAAAATAATACTCTAGCACATTTGATTTCCAACAAAATCATTAGGTAAAATGTAAGCATATAGTTTCAAATATAGCGATATAGCGAATGGTAGACAGGAAGTGTGAACACTTATTTGTCTCTCTTTTTTTTCTTTTTTTTTTTGGTACATTAGTTGTCCCAAGCAGGGGAAATCCCAGTCACAGACGACTAGTCTTCCCCACTCCACTGCTGGTCGATAGAAAGCCCGAGCCTACACTTTTACCGACCCAAGGGATTTTTAACCTCCCACACCACATAGACATGGTATGAGAGCAACCGGCCTTTGATGATGGTGTAAGTTATACACATCGGTGGTAATCCAAATTGGCAGAGCTGGGGGCACGGGGAATCGAACCGCCGACCCTCAGATTAGGAGTCTGACCTAGAAAAAAGTCAGACACTCTAACCACTCTGCCACAGAGAATGCCACACAACATCAAAGACATTAATATGTCTTTAGAGAAATATATGAATATTCACACTAAGTGGGATAAAGAATACTATAAATACCATTACAATATATTTATATCATTGTATGGAAAACAAAACCTCATAGATTTTTGTTTTACGTCTTATAAGATTCCAGAATTTCGCATAAAGGTTTTCGGATCTGTACTGGCTTCCAAAGTTTTAATTTCAACTGAATGCGCAGGCTCCACGGCAAAGGTTTCTCTCCTCTCCCTCCCCCAACCCCCAATGGCTTCAGAGAACTGCCCACTCACTCTCTGTGGCGGTGGCGCCACCTGGTGAGAAACGGTGAAAATATGCGAATCGATGCTCTGTAATATGGTGCCATCTAGTAGAAAGCTTCTGGATTTGAGAAGTAGGCTAGTGGGTTAGATACATACGTGGATTCATGGAACAGTTTGTATAGCCAACTGCGCATGCGCTGGAAATGGCGTACAATGCAAACCAAATGCACACGCTCATTGGGTTTACTATTCACGAAGTACAAAACTTCTTTAAATTTCTATTATTTAAGAAAATAAAATCGAACAGTTTGCCATAAACATGGATTACCTTATGCAGCATAATAATGTAATGAATATATTTAAGACACAACTATCCATAATTAAGCATTTTGAGCTAAGAAACATCCAATTTCCCATAAAACAATTAGTTACTATACTTAGTGAGGTTGGTGTTCACATCACCATTTAGCACTGAGAGTTTCAACTAAGGGAACATTTTCTGTGGGAAATGTCTAATCAACCTTTTAATATAGAGAAATGTATTAACCCTACCCATTCCCCAGCCCTAGGGATGTTATTAACCGTAAAATATCAATAAAAAGGTGACCTAAAAATCTTTACTTGTCACTTCCTAGACAGACGCTCGACATTACTAGGATAGGGCAAGGAGCAGTGGAATGAGGAAGACCAGTCATCTGCGACTGAAATTTCCCCTGCTTAAACAACTAATGTACCAACAACAATAAAGAACAAACAAAGAGAAAAGTGAAACTGACTCTTGCTACAGTTCTAATACTAGATTTGTCTAGATCTAAGTGCAAATGGTATAAATACATGCTGATTAGTTCTATGTACATACGATGATAGATAAAGATTCACCTCATAATTAAGTATATGAACAGGCTATATATATTAAATTGGTATTCTATCTAACAGTATTCTATCAAACAGTAGCTGAAATGAGCAGATTCCATATAGATGCGTGCATTGCTTCAACGTGAACCATATGCTTCGTGTGGGTTTATTTCGCTTTCACGCATCCCACCATGCACCTCGCAGCTGGGATAAATGAACCCATCTATTCGCCGTTTCCTTATAGGAGGGTGCAGACATCCGGGTGCTTAGCGCATCGCGCCCTAGCAACTGTTCGAGGCGGTGAAAACAATGGCAGTAACAGCATTGAAACGAATGTAAATAAAACAAAAAAGCAAAAATCTATTCACTGCTACGATCTAATTCTGCTATTTAGAACCATGAATATTCACTCGGGGGTTGAAATAATGGTATTTAGGAGCATAACTTACTCAATAAGTGAAATTTGGCATTAATGCGAATAGTAAATAAAACAAAAAGCACTTTTTTTTTTGTTCAAGTCTTTTTATTCCTCTGAATAACATGTTGTCAGTGCTAATGCACTGGTCTTCCAGCCCTAATCACAATTGCCTTTACACAGTAAACAAATCTACAACAATATACAGATAGACAATTACAGGTAACTAAGCAAAACATCGGTACATGAATGATAGGTAAAGAACAAGATAAGCGAAAAGAAACATAAGCGGGGAGGTAGCTATGTTAAACTAGTATGGTAGGCGTTAGTAGGGGGTGGGGTATAACTGATTATCTTTCTATTAGTAACATACTCTTTGAAAGGGTGATGGGGGATGTAGGGTGGGCCTTTGTGATAGGAGTTGTGTTCATGGTAATCTCAGGTGGGGCCTATTGAGTTAGTAAGTAGGTTAATATTGAATAATCATGTAGGATCCAACTGGAATCATTTCCAGGCTCATTCCATTGTAGGTGGGTTTTTTGGTCAATATGGCCGCTACTGGTTGAGTTTACAGTGTTTGTTTGTGGGGGGAAGCGGGGGGACAGGGAAAGGAATGGCAACACCGACCCAGTGTATCATTGATCTGCTTTGGCCTAGGCTGGTTGATTTAAATGTGCATGGAGGTTTATCTTGAAAGTTTTCTAACAATCACTGTTCCTGACACGTGCTGGTAGTTGGTTCCAGAGTGCTCCCCCCAGAACAACCGGTGACTTTTTCATTTTACTAGTTTTAACATGCGGCACTTCCAGTAGGGTGGCTTGTGCTGCACGTGTGGCTTGTGTAGGTGTGTCTATGTAATATGGGTCTTTCGCGCGGTGGTACATTAGGTCTAATAGGTGCTTGTCTCTGCGAATATTTAGGGCATCTAGTTTAGCTTTATTGTGCATCTCAATGGTATGTAGTGTTTTTCCTATAAATACTGTGCGCAACCCTCTGTTTTGTATAGTTTGGAGCTTTGTTTGCTGCTTTTTAGTTAGTATATTATATATTATGTCATTATAGTGCTGTCATCTGTTTGTTTTCACCACTTCAACCGGAAGTGACCTGAAAGTGCGCCCTCCTATCAAACACAGAGGCCGTAATTGATATACACAACCTGGGTGACTCAGGTGACCCGAGTCGTCAGAATTTCAAATCGAACACCCCGAGTGGAGTCGACAAATACATGTGCCATGTGCAAAACGACCCGACCGCAGTAACCCACCTCTTGGCTGGGGTTTGCTAGGAGCGATGACGTCACATTTGCGCTGGTACTATCCTACAAGATAACAGCAACCAGTACCAGTCATACATCTATTCTTTTTGGTAATAACCTAGATTCGGAAATGGAAATATAACTAAACGATGCCATCATAAAATACTTCAAATCCTATTTTGTTGTAGTTATATCGGTTATTAAAAAAAGAAAAAAGGTTATGGATCAAGCCACCATTTTTTCCACCCTGATCGTGGAGAAGTGTATTCGATTATTCAACCTGAGTCTGTAGGATGTGCGCATGTGCCAAAAAGTGGCTCGGGTGACCCGAGTTGATTAGTCGATTACGCCCAGAAGTATTTGCCAAGTTAGTGTGCAACAGGATCCGTGCATGTGTGCTAAATAACCGACACAGCATCGCGTGACATTCTAATCGTACTGGCAGTGCATGTCCAGGGGTGTATGCACAAATTTTAAAAATGCACCAAAAAACTACTTCCACATGCTTACAGGAAATTCAAAAGAAATGCAAGCAAAAAAATAACAAAGAACGGTCCATATTATTAAAGAGTTAGTATGGAAAATCTGTTATAATATGCATTTCTTAGAATGATCAAAAATGATGCTGAGAGAAATTGTTTGCACATGCAACATTTCTGCCCCCCCCCCCCCTCCCTACGACATATATATGAAGAGTTCACATGGAAAACCTAACAAATGCCATTCGGCCCAAAATGAAACCATGGCTTGAGGTTTGAGCTGATGCTCCCATCATTCCGATCATCAAATCTGTTTTCTTGCTGACACCAACATATCCCCTACGTAATACATTACTCCATAAGAAATTGATAAGATTTACCTGTAAATCACAAAAATTAATTTTATTTTACAGAGAAAATTGTGCATATTACTTCGGTAATATGGGTAATTCGAGACTGAGTCGGAGCTGGCCCTCCCTCCCCTCCGCCTTCCTCTCCCCTCGCCTCCCCTCTCATCTACCTGAACCGCCTCCCTACAGGCGGTGACACCGCTGCCCTGTTTCCCTACTCCCTCACTACCCTGCAGATGGCGGCACTACCGACTCACAACCGGGAACCAGCGCCGCTCTGACGTCACTGCCTCCCCCTGCCCCTACACTGCCCTGCGCCTCCCGCTCAGCCCACTTCTCACCAGACACCGCACCGACAAGACCCCCCACCCCAACTTCAAGCTGCAACTACACGCCGTTAGGCTGATCTCCGAGCAACTCACTATGCCGCCACGCAAGACAGCACGGCACACTGCCGCATCAGCCCAGGCCCAGACCACCGACCCAGCCAACGACACAGAAACGGCCAGGACCCTTCGACTACGCGGCAGACCCCGGTCGGTAGTGCCGAAAAAACCGACGACACAAGAAGATACTGAGCCCGAGGGAGGCACGACGGCGGAGCAGATCACCCTGCTACGACAGTCTGTCGCGGATTCGATCCAGCAGCAGGCCTCCCACGCCAAAGACATGGCCGAGAGAGTCAGCGCGCTAGAGACCACCAAACGGGCCTCCCACATCAGGAGCGGGTCCCCGGACGAGACCCGCACGAGGAAACGGAGGAGACGCCACGAGACAGAGTCACCACGCACCCCCCCATCGCCACATGGTCGCAGGTGGCGCAAAGCCTCCAATGACTTAAGCCGGAGCAACAAGAGCAGCAAGAGGAAACACAAAGGACGACACGGCCGCGACGAACAGGATGAACACACAGCAACTCATAGGAGCAGAACAGCGTGCCGCATGCGCTACGATTCGTCCAGTGAGGACGATCACCGACACAGAGACCTGGTAGATGCCATATTGGAGACGAATGATGACAGAAGACCCAACAGCAGAGGTAGGAGGCAATTTCTTCCCCACACCTATGTGATCCGCGAGGAAAAGAAAGGGAAGGTAGGATTGGGGGAGAGCAACTGGCATGAGTACATGTCAGCCCTTGCACGGATGAGAAAGGACCCCAAACTCCCCCACCACTGGATCAAAGTGATCATAGACCACCAAGACGAGATTTGCAATATGGCTGCCGAGTGGCAATGGGAGACGTGCTTAGCATGGTCGGAAAAGACTTTCGCCATGATAGAAGATGGCCGCCTCCCTAGAGGTTGGCGCGATGAGCAAGCCATAAAAGATCTCCAGAGAGGAGCCTGTCTGGCGGGCATACGGAGAGAGGAGCAGAGGAGAACGGCGAGGTCGGAGGCGCCGCACTGAACCCAGCACGGGCGAGACGAACAAACAGCACCTAATACTCCCTACAAGAGGCCCGAATTCGCACCCGACACGGATGGCCGCCTGTGACACAGGTGGAACTGGGGGAACGACTGCGGGTTCACGGCCACCCACGGCACGGGTAGCGAAAAGTACGCACACATATGCGCATGGTGCGCCAACAAATACAGAAAATCCAACCCGCACCGCGAGCAAGAGTGTAATAATAAAAAACGGCAGCTGGAGAGAAAAGCGGCTGCGACCGAGGCTGACGAACAACAGAAAGCGGATTTTCGCTGAACGGCTGGGCACGTGCCGAACGAAACGCCACCACCGACCACGATCCAGACACGGAAATCGCCGCAAATGTAACTCCCGCCAAAACCAGGCAAGGGGACGCGGACAACCTTCCCCAGACTCCCGCCAAAACACCACATGGGACGCTGGCGGACCAAGTACCCACCCCTGGCCCGGCCACCAACGGCCGAGACAGACCACGTGGCGGCCGGCGAGGGCCGGTCCCACACACCACCGCCTCCCTCCGAGCACCCCCGCCACCCCCACCACCCCCCCCCCCCACTGCCCCCCGACTCCCGCCCACGACCCCCAACCCAGCCCGCTCACTCGCTCCCCCAACCCCACAGCCAGCACCCACTCCCCCACACCTACCAACCACACGGACACCTCTCTAACCGCCACCCGCCTTCCCCTCCCCCACCCCACCCACCATCCCCGAACACCGCAACACACCACAGCCTCAACTTGCCTCACGTCCCCCCTACCGTCCACACCACCCCCCCCTCTCGCCCCCGGACGCGACGGCACCCGAGATCTGCCCCGGCCGGCACAAACAACTGACAACATCGCCGATGCACCACGCCTAAACGACGACACGCCACCGCAGACTGCCGTTGTAGTTCGCTATGAGCCGACCCCACCACGGCCGCGTGCGTTCAGCCATTCTCTCGGTCGGTGACAACCCACCGAGTGGACGACAATCCGACGACCGATAGCGAGACCGAACCTCCGGACGCGCTCCTGACATACCACCAGAGAGAGGCTGCCGACGAGGACATTGACGACATCACCAACGACGATCTCAGCTCGGCGGCGCCGCACTACAATCCCCCGCACACCCCGCTCTCATATAGGAACATCCTGGATCGGTTCTGGCCCACTTCCATACCCCAGATATGGAAGAATGACATATATCGCTACACTTACGACGAGGTGAGGCGGACAGGCCTCCCCAATTACATTGCAGCTCGGATTCCAGTCCCATCCGACCTCAACATAGACCGCTGGAGGGACCTCCTTAGTGGTGGATACCACGATGACCAGCTCGTGGACTTCCTGGAGTATGGGTGGCCCGCAGACTACACAGCGGACGGCCCCCCCATACCCTCGACAACAAACCACCGCGAGGCGCCCCAGCACATCGCCTGGGTCAGGAAGTATATCCAAAGTGAGGCGGCCAGAGGAGCGCTCATCGGCCCCTTCGTGGAGCCACCGTTCGCGCCCTGGGCGCAGGTCAGCCCGATGATGACCCGCCCAAAGAAAAACACCCAAGAGAGGCGGGTTATCGTCGACCTGAGCTCCCCGAGGGGCGCGAGCGTCAACTCGGGCATCAAGGCCGCCCCACCACATACACCCTCCCGAACATCGCCGACCTCACGGAGGAGATCACTCGCCTAGGGGTCGGGGCATATGTCTGGACGATCGACCTCGCTAGAGCATACAGACAGTTACGGACCTGCCCACTGTCGGTCCCACTGCTTGGAGTGACCCTCGACGGACTAACTTACTTCGACATCGCACCCCCCTTTGGGTGCTGCACATCCTCCATGGCCTGCGCTCGCACCACGAACGCGGTCGTCCACCTCCTGCGCCGCAAAGGACACTTCGTCCTCTGCTACTTGGACGATTTTGTCGGGGTGGCGGCAACCCAGAGGGAGGCGGACGCCGCTTACCTCGATGCCATAGAGCTCGCAGCGGACCTGGGCCTGGCTCTCTCACCCCAGAAGTGTGTCCCCCCGACCCGCTCGCTCGAATGGCTAGGGTTTGTGGTCGACACTGATGACATGACGGTCAGGATCCCATCCCCTAAGCTCGCTGACGTGGTCGACGAGTGTCGCAGATGGACGCCACAGGCCAAGGCCTCCAAGAAAGACCTCCAGCGCCTGGTGGGGAGACTCCAGCATGTCGCCAGGTGTGTGCGCCCCGCACGTAGGTTCATGAACCGCATACTTGATGCCCTCCGACAGGCACCTCACACCGGGAAACATCCCATCACACTCGACATGACGAAAGACATTCAGTGATTCCTGACGTACGCCGCAGCCTCGAACGGCGTCGTCCTCCTCCGCCCCCCACTCAAACACGAGTGGACAATTGAATGCGATTCCTCCCTGAAGGCCGGGGGCGCACACTCACCAAAAGGATACCTCTCCGAGGAGTATTCCGAGAACTTCCTGGAGAGCAAGCACAGCATACATCAGCTCGAGGCACTCAACCTCATCGTGGCAGTCCACGCACTTTCGCCACCGAACCCACAAGACTACGCCATAATAGTCAATACCGACAACCAGTCTTCCCAGATAGTTCTCACCTCTGGGGCCGGAAGGGATCCCATCCTCTGTGCCTGTGCCAGAGCACTCTGGACCTTCGCCGCCCTCCGCTCTTGCGAGGTCCAGGTCCTCCACAAACCTGGGGCCGAGATCGCCTTCGCCGATGCCCTCAGCAGGGCACCATTCGACGAAGTTGCCCGCCACAAGGCAGATCGCTTCGTGGAGGACATGGACCTCGAACGGGTCCGAGTCAGCCATGACCTTGACATCCTGGCAGGTAATCTTTAGCCTGGGGAGCTCGTAAATTTGCCTCTCTCTCCCCAGGCACCCGTAACGGAAACCAGGACATCATCCGACTCTTCCGGGCCGGACTAGCGCCCGGCACATGGCGCAACAAGTTCCAACAGACAAGGAGGTACCTCCAACACGCACGAATGGCCTCTTACGACCCACGCCGCCCCAAGCAGATGGACGTCGCCGCCTACCTGGCCCACCTCGACGACACCCTGGCCGCACCCGGGGCAGTTATGAACTATCTGAGCGCCGCTCGAACATGGGTCAGCCTATCCACAGGCGCAACTGCCCCCTTTGACACCTACCTAGTTGCCACCATCAAACGGGGGGTAACTAGGTCTTCCCACCATGTGACCAGACAGGCGCCCCCACTGTCCGTGAGACAGCTCAGGACTGTGCTCGACTACCTGGCCGATGCGGGCCCCCGAGCACTTGTCCTGAGTTTGACCCTCCTAATAGCTTACTTCACCCTACTAAGGCAAGGAAACCTTCTGGTGACCGGACGGAGGGATGACCCAGGGCACACCATCAGAGTCGCCGACGTCACTGACCACACGACGCACCTCAACGTCTGGGTACGCTCAACGAAGACGTCTCGATCGCCCCAAGGTCCAGAACTCCAAGTACTGCCCTGTCCGCGCATGGAAGCGGTACATCGCCTCCACTCGACTGGCTCCAGACGACCCCGCCTTTATGACCTCCAACGAAGGCCTCTTGACGACAGAGACGATGACCCGGATCCTCCCGTCAGCGCTCGAGCACAGCGCTGTCCAAGACTATGGACAATACACCTTGCACAGTATACGGAGAGGTGCCGCCCAGGCCTGTGCCGCAGCTGGGGCGACGCTCAAGGACGTCCAGGACATCGGCCACTGGTGGTCGTCCGCCATCCACCAATACGTCTGGGCCGACGCTTTCTCGGCCACGACCCGGGCACTCTCAACTCTATTTGGTTGAGGCCTGGATCGTGACCGAGAAACATCATCCCGACCCTCCCCTACTGACCTCCTTTCCTACTTCCCCCATCCCCCCCCTTCTCCTACACCTCCCACACACACTTCCCCACACCTCCTCCTACACCACTCCCAACCCCCTATCATCCCAACCTAATGACATACCGCATACCTGTCTGCATACCTGATGCACCCCCCTATTGTTCTCGTTGCTCTGATCCTCACTCCACCAATACCTTATTATATGTACCTATGTTCCATTGATCCTTATTGATGACCTACATGATCCTTCATTACCTATTGACTATACCTCGCTACTGCTCTGATCTCATTGCTAACGATTCTTGATTACCGATTACCGAGATGTCACTATTGATTATCTGATGATTTGATCGACTTCATTCGACATGATCCAACATTACCTATTGACTATGCCTCCCTAAAATATTTCCTTTTCAATAGAAATGCAATGATACAGATTATTTACTGCATAACCTTTTCAAGAATGAGAATTTTGCACCGGGAAGATATGCATGTGTAAATAGTTAAGCATAGATAACATTAATATACATATAATAAAAAAAAACTCCTCCAGTGCGACTTACACTAACTTGTCAACATCCGGTAGAGGTGAGGTGGGCCGCAGGTGGGCCGCAGATGGAGTCTTACGGAGTATAGAGGGTATTCCCGTGACGTCATCAACCGGAAGCGTGGCCATTGTGGCGATATCAACCAGTAAACAACATGCCGGTTGCAGTAACATAGTATATCATTCTTTCAGTTTTATTCCAAATTAATAGAAATGCAGAACCTTAAACTTATAAATTTTATATAATCTTTTCGTTGAATTTGTTTTCTATATGTGTGCTAAGCAGTTTGTTTCTAGGTGGTATACTTTTAGAGATATTTCACTTTTTCTCTATGAAGATTGCACACGCCATTGACAATACAATGACTCTGAGTTTGCCGATACGGGCAGTGCAACACGTCAATTTTATTCAAAATTAATAGAAATGCAGAACCCTAACCGTATAAATTTAATATAATCTTTTGGGTGAATTTGTTTTCTATATATGTTCCAAGCGGTTTGTTTCTAGGTGGTGTAGTTTTACATATTTCACTTTTTCTGTATGAAGATTGCTCACTGCCATTGACAATGCATTGAGTTTGTTGGGTTTGTTATTGTGGGTTCTATCGCCACAATGGCTGCACTTCCGTTTAGCGTGATGTCAGTGCATACCCTCTATAACAATGTCAATAATATCAATAATAACACCAATTCTCGTATGTATCTTTATACTCGCATAATGTGTTACACGTCACATAATGTGTTACACGTCACATATATTATATTGATTATTTAGTCTATATTAGAAACAATTGTGCAGTGTCGGACACCCACACAGTTAATGCTAAAACTGTATAGTCCGATGAAAGCATCATTTAAAAAAAACTAAAACACTTACCTAGGTTTGAGTCAACATGTCCAATTTCACCAATTTATCTAGTATTTTACCTGGCTTCAAATTTGTTGTCATTATAATTGTAAGCCTTTCACTTCAAACGTATCTCTGGACACATAGTTGACTATATGCTTTTACATTCTCTGCAAAAGTGACGACCTGATCATAATATGACAGAATATGATCTGAACAATTCTCGCCATGATTATGACCTTTGCTGCTGACATGGCATTAAGCAATCACCACTAACTACATGTTAATTAGATACAGTTGCACTTATTCCGCTTTTGTTGTAACAAGCATCAAGTCCTTTTAAACAAACTATTTATCTAGATCCTACATATCAGACTTAGGTCCTGGTTTACTTAGCAAACATGTTGTGCTGCATAGAAGGGCATGGTAAGTGCATTTAATATGACATATTGCTGTTGACGTAAATAATTTAAGTCTGGACAAAAATGATGCTGAGAGATTTAAAATTTAAAATAAAAGTTACTTCAAATTAAAGTAAAGTAAATTATACCAATCAACCTAATATATTTATGTTTTTTTGAATGGCAGAAACATAAAACCATCAGATTATGCAAGTTTAACATTATTCTACTTGTATTGTCACTAATTTGTGGGTTCGAATCCTGGTCGAGTCAAACCAATGACTTAAAGATTGATACTTGTCGCTTCCTAGCCAGATGCTCGGCATTATTAGGATAGGGCAAGGAGCAGTGGAATGAGGAAGACCAATCGCCTGCGACTGAAATTTCCCCTGCTTAAACAACTAATGTACCAACAACAAAAAATGAGACTATTTATGTAGGTCACACTAATTGGTACCATCAGACTAAGATTACGTGGGTACAGAACCATACGTGGTGTTCTCTGTGGCGGAGTGTCTGACTTTTATTAGGTCAGACTCCTAATCTGAAGGTCAGTGGTTTGATTCCCCATGCCCCCACCTCTGCCAATTTGGATTTCCACCTCTGGGTATAACTTATAGTGTCATCAAAGGCCAGTTGCTCTCATACCATATCTGTGGTGTGGGAGGTTAAAAATCTGTTGGGTCAGTAAAAGTGTACGCTCGGGCTTTCTATTGACAAACTGTCTAATGGTGAAAAAACAAGTCTAGTATAAATCTAGGCGGAAATTGTTCAGAAGCCAAAAAAGGTTTGGACAAAGGCAGTGGAAAATAACCAAGGGAGATGGATTATTTAGGAAATATCGACACAGTTTCTTCAGACATGGCCTGGTTGGAGTGAATAGGGCTGACAAACATAATGTGTGACTGCTTATCATACTTCCAGGTGAGTGCGGGAGAGACCTTCACTGTGAATCCATTAGGGTAGTGCAGGGGCGGGATGATGATCTCAGTGGGTGCGGAAATGCTGCTGTCGGATGTGAAGGTGAATTTGAACCTCCTTGTCTGAACATCGAACATCATCGCCTTTGGAATCCCGGCAGTTGCTGAGGCATAGACGCGTGCGAAGTGCCTGATGACGCCATGGCGGACTTCACCGGTGGTTGCATTAAAGAACTCCGAGTCCCAGTAGGTCCACGACTGGAGGTTTGCATCGGCTAACTTCATGACAAAGTCACACTCAAGCGTCTGGGTCTGCTTCAGGTGGTTATTTGGCTCACAGAGTCCAAACTCGGTGAGAAAGCTGCCACCGCCAATTCGCTTAATATCCAGCTGAATGGTCTCATAGACCTTCGGCCCGAGGAACTTGTCACAAACTGTCTTCTGCAAGACACTGTATGGCTCGCGGTCATCCTTGGCAAGCACCCAGCAATAGTAGTGCCATGACATGACGCTGCGGTTCGTGTATGCAGGACCTCCGGGTACGGTGTCGAAGCCACTGCCTAGAATGCCATGACCAGCAAACACCATGCCCCATGTGACTGGCTCATAGAAGATGATGGTGACATTGTCGACTTTTCGGATGGCCTTGTTGAGCGCTTCATACAGACGAGCCAAGTTCTTCCGGCCTGCATTGCCCGGAAGCAGCAGGTCCGGGTACTGGTAGATGTCCCCGGCCCAAGGCTCATTGATGAGCTCATACCCGATCACATTATCATAACCTCTGAACGTGGATGCCACCGTCTGCCAGAAGTGCCCCATTGCATCACGCGTCCCAGCAACATTGTCATATAGACACTGGAAGGCATTGCCAACAGCCTCGGTCAGATACCCGCCCGCCCACTGCAGCACTTTTGGTAAGGGCCATGGGTAGAGGTGGTGCGCCGGCGGCATTTTATCAATGACCCACCTGGGCACACCATCGTAAGCATGGAAGGCAGACGATATAACATCCTGGTGCATGTCCAACAAGATGTAGATCCCATTGCGCCCCGCCCGCTGCACCATGTCCGCGATGACATCCAAGTAGGTCGAGTTGGTGGCGCCCTCTGATGGCTCAACGCCCGCCCACATGGCGCCCAGGCGGACGGCGTTGAAGCCCCACTTCTGGTAGAACGCCAGGTTCCGGTCGGTCATGGAGTCCGGGTACCATGGCGGCTCCTTCCGCACGGCGTTGAAGCCGTGGAAGATCCTCACCCGCCCGTGGCCGTCGACCATCCAAGGGCCCCTCACGGATATCTTGCTGTTCTTTGCAGTGTGTGACACCTCCACCTCCCTATCCCTCTCCCTCTCCCTGTTATGTCGAGGACCGAAACAGGCCTGCACCACGAGAGGGCTGATGCAGAGGCACACGCAGAAAGCTGCAGCGTACATCCGCACTGCCAGCGCCCCGCCCATGTTCTTTGCTCGCCGGGCGTTCCTTTGCTTGGTACAAGCGCAGCGAACAGTCAATGTCGTGGTGTTGGGTCTGAGTGTGTGTTTGTATATATATATATATATATATATATATATATATATGACCTGGTTACCGACGTGGCACAAGCGCAGCGTACAGTTACCGTCACTGCCGACTGAATATAGTGTTGTAGGGTCTGGGTGGGTGTATATATATATATATATATATATATATATATATATATGTCTGTGTGACCTGGTTACCGACGTGGTACAAGCGCAGCGTACGGTGACCGTCACCGCTGAGTGAGTGTTGTGCGTAGGGTCTGGGTGTGTGCTATATATGTGCGCAGAGTCACGATCTTGCCAGTATCTAATCTTCACCCAGACTGCCACTACCCGGATCTGGGCTATCTATGTGCGCATGCATGTATCTGTGAATACGTGTATGAGTGTATATAGCCCCGTTCACACAGCACAACTTTAGGCCGAACTAGATAAGGCAAACTAGATGAGGCGAACTAGGCATCCTGTCCACACAAGCAGTACTTGGGGCGGTTTAAGGCGAAAATCGATCTCTGCGCATGAGCAAGTCCATACTAACCAGCGCCAGTTTCGGTTCATCGACGTCACCACGAGAGAGTGTGGGTTCGACCTAGATATGTATTGACTGAATCGTAATGTTTTGGAACGGTCAAAACTTCTGCTGGGCACACAAGCTACCGTCCACACAAGCTAGATGGGCCGACTTAAGTTAGTTCGGTTCATCTAAACTCCCTCGAGAGGTGGTTTGGATGAAGCGAACTAGATGAGGCGACTCAGGCTTAAGTCGCCCCAACATCATGTCCACACGACCAATTTGAGTCAAACTAAAGGAGGCGAATTAGTTAAGCCGACTTAACTCGCCAGTGTGAACGGCCCTTTGGTGTGTGTGTCTGTGACTGCGTGTATGCGTGTATGTGTGTATGCGTTTATGCGTGGATGCGTGTATGCATGTGTGTGAGTGCGTGTGTGTGTATGCATGTATGCACGTATCTGTGTATGTGGCTGACGTAAGTAGTCAGCTGACAGATGTGTAGCGAGTCGGATAAGGGACGGGACTCAGTGAAATGCGATAGAACATGCACTACAGTGACCCGACCCGTACACGAAACCAACAGTGTATAGTATTTCTGGGTTACTCGGCTGCTCAGAGCTCCAGAGAATACCATAAACTCTTCCCCTTCATATCACCTGTGATGCCTCCCTTAATCAACCCTTAATCAAACCCATCAACAAACTCATAAGGAAGAAAGTTAGACAAGTCACATAGATTAACAGTGAAAAAGTTGTGCTTTATTGGCATCAACTCCTGTACACCTACTTATGACCTATCACCTCCACTCCTTACCTGTTGTCCACACAGAGTCTCATTACATCTCTTGTATCTAGGAGTCAGTGCCTACAGCCCATGGAACCGGAGTCCCCTGGTTGTTGTTCACAGCTCAATTTGGATAGATGAATTTTGGTAGCATCAGACAGAGTGTCTGGGGTCCTGCTCTAGAGTAGGTGTGTCTCACTCAAGAGCTATGAGTAGAGTGATCCCTCTCCAGTGTGCCTGAAGCAGGGTCTTGAATAATTAATTAGGCTAGTGTGGTCAGAGAGCCGATAGTCTCGGTGAGTGGCACTCCCGGGTAGTGGTGGCTGTCACTCAACCCAGCTGCAGGTTGTGTTCTGTGTGTATATGCAGATTAGGCTGGTGTGCCCGCCCAGTGGTCATGTAGGGACAGGTAGCTGCAGACAGTTACAATAGATCTCTGTTAAAATGGCCTTTTCTCCAATTGCACTCTTTATGGATACATAGAGAAACATTTCAACAATCATGTACTGTTTCTTATATAGGAACATCTCTTCATTAATCTCAGGCATCATATATGAACAAGCATTGTTTATCCCATCATTACTAACAACCTACTTACTCAAACTACTTCATGTAGTCAAAAAACACACCTGAGGTATTAACCTTTTAAGCATAACCCTATAAGCTAACCACGCTCTATCTAACAGAATAAACAAACCATTCTACTAAAACTCACTCCATCTCAAAATGTTAACTCCAACAACATGATAGTTTTGCAATTCACAACATAGTAGGCATACAAACCTATGAAGGAAAACTATGCACCTAACCACTCCGTAATGTAAAGGTCTAATCAATACACATGTATGTATCAAGTGTGTAGGAATACAACATATAACTGCTATTTTTGTATGTGAATTGTCAAACTATACCATATGTAAGTCTTTGAATGTTTGATATTGTTATTTCAGCTGATTTGGGCTAGCTGCATATATTGTAAATAACTGTATTGTCACATGGCTGGAAGACCAGTGCCACGGCGCTGACAAAAGACTTTATTCAATGAATAAACTATATTTACAAAAAAAAATTAAAAAAATTCACATAGCTTATATCATGTCACAATGGGAGTGGGATAGTATTACTTTTAGATTACATAACCTTGTCCCCACTCCGTCGCCCAAGAATAATAATGCTCTCTGCCAATATATAATTCTGAACCGAAAATCCGTATATTTGTACAACTGTATCCAGGGAAATAGTTCATGAAATACCCACCAGATGGACACCAGGGCCTCGTTCAGGGTCCGTCTCCGAGATGTCTCCGAGATGTCTCCGAGACGTCTCCGAGATGTCTCCGAGATGCTTTTTGGCTTATTTCCGTTCAAGGTGCGTGTCTGAGGCGTCTCCGAGACGGCTCCCTTTTCAGACAGGAGACAAAAAGCGAAAATGGTCGCCGTATTCAGTAGTTTCAGCCAATCAGAGTGCTTCTTTTTCATTGCAAATGGCTGCTGCCAATGGGGGAGTGGCCATTTTCGAGGCGACCAACTGCATTTGCCGTTCAGACTAGCAGGACGTCAGGGATTTCCCCGAGACGTCTCGGAGGCGTACCCTGAATGCGGCCCGGATGAACCTGCTGCTCCCATATGGATGGGCTTGCCTGCTTCACACCCCCACGCACCCTTTCGACACTATTCATGCCGTGGCCATTTTGAAATCAGACCGAGGCCAGCTACGCATCAGCGAGGTGCCACTTTACCAAGCACCCATACACCTTCACTACATGGTTCGAACCCTGGTCGAGTCAAACCAATGACTTAAAAATTTATACTTGTTGCTTCCTAGCCTGGTGCTTGGCATTATTAGGATAGGGCAAGGACTGGTTGGCTTAGTGTCAGGATAATTTGACTGAGTGGGATATCAGGTCATGGTGCTGGTGGCCTGGTCTTCCAGTGGGTCAGCACTATAAAGTTGCCATGAGTGCGCACTGTCACAAGTTGGTACCTTTCCGGATATGACCTTAGATGTTGCTAGGACGTAAAACAACAACAAACAAACAAACCTTCACTACACAACCTCTACACACCCACCACATACCCCCTACACACCCACCACACACCCCTACACCCCCACCACGCCCACCTACATCCCAACCACACACACCCTCAGCCCCCACCACACACCCCTACACACCCACCACACCCACACACCGCACACACACCTACACGACATCACATCCCTAAACACCCACCACACCCACCCAGCCCACACTTACACCCCCACCCCACACCCACCACACACACCCTACACACGCTATTCACCGGTGACCTAATTAGGCGTCAGAACGAGGCTAAGTACGCATCGGCCGAAAGTCACTGTTGTGTGCCGATGTGTGGTGGGATGTAGGATGGTTGTTTGTTGGAGTTTTCCGTCCTTGCAACATCTAAGCTCATATCAGGACGGGGAGTGGCGTAGGTGTGTGTGGTGGGGGTGTATGGTGGGGGTGTAGGTGTGTGCGGTGAGGGTGTATGGTGGGGGTGTAGGTGTGTGTTGTGGAGGTGTGTGGTGGGGGTGTAGGGGTGGTGGGTGGGGTGTAGATGTGTGTGGTGGGGGTTGAAGGTGTGTGTGGTTGGGTGTGATGGGTGTGTAGGGTGTGTATGGAACACAACATATATATATATATATATAAATATATAAATGTATATATGTATCATTTGTGTATCTGGGCCATTTAATAACTAGTGATGGCAGATGTGAAAGAGAGATTAAACGGAGAATAAACATTGCCAAAACAACATTTCTAAAGATGCAGAAAGTACTAACATCTAGAGACATAAATATAAAAACAAGACTCCAACTGCTAAAATGCTATGTGTGGTCTACACTTTTATATTGCTGCGAGACATGGACATTGAAGAAAGCAATAACAACAAAGCTTGAGGCATTTGAAATGTGGCAATACAGAAGAATGTTAAAAATTCCATGGACAGCAATGATAAGCAACGTGGAGGTCCTAACAAGAATGAAAATAAAGAGACAGATAATACAAACGATCAAAAAGAAGGTTTGATTCCAATGTGTATCTCCATTTTTGGATTGGTGTTTACAGAGTTTTGCGCCTTAACTCTTTAAAAAAAAAGAATTTTTGTCAAGGGTTGAAATTTCCCCTGCTCAATCATCTGGGGCGTAATCGATTAATCAACTCGGGTCACCCGAGCCACTTTTTGGGGCATGCGCACATCCTACAGACTCGGGTTGAATAAACGAATACGCTCGGGGTGGACAAAATGGTGGCTTAATCTGAAACTTAATAATTGTTTTCAATAACCGATAGAAGTAGAGCAAAATAGGATTTAAAGTATTTTATGATTGTAGAAGCTGAAAATCTGGGTTATTAAAAAAAAGCATTAAAACAACACGTAGGAGTTGTACCGGTAGCTATTGTCCTACAGGTAGCAGCACAGAGGTGACGTCATTGCTCCTAGCAAACCCCAGTCAAGAGGTGGGTTACTGGGGTCGGATCGTTTTGCACACGTCACGTGTATTTCTCGACTCCACTCGCGGTGATCGATTTGAAATTCTGACGACTCGGGTGACCCGAGTCGCTCGGGTCCTATTAATCGATTACGGCTCTAATGCATAATAAAATGTATATAACTTGAAAACTATTTTTCTAGGATCTATTTATCGCCTAATGATTGCTGTGGTCAAGTAATGGTTGTTAGTTTTATTCAGCATAAATGAGTGTTCTCAGTAATGTAAGCTAGGGCATGTTACAGACTTGCAACAGAGTGCAAACTGTACGACCACTTAAAGTAGTTGGTTGGTTAGTGGAGTTTTACATCCTGGCAACATCTAAGGTCATATCAGGACGGGTATTGACTTGTGACAGTATGTCCTCATGGCAACTTTATATTGCTGCCCCACTGGAAGACTAGGCCACCAGCACCATGACCTGATATCCCACTCAGTTGCATTATCCTGACACTGAGCCAACCTGGGGCCGTATGCATGGGGCGGTGGTAGCGCTCTAAACCTGTGGGTAAAGGCGATTTCCAGGTTAGCGGCGAAAAGTCGGCATGCATGGACCAGTGTTATGGAAACCCCGGGAGTTAAAAGTCGGGTAAGCTACCCCCACTCCGGACCAGGTATAAGGGTGGTGGTAGGGACTGACTCGGGCAAAATCTATTGAATGTGATCATATTTAACAGAATTACATACGCAATAAGTGAAATTTGATCAATTTAACCCTAAATTCGAACCGTTATTAATACTACCGCCGCATTGGCGGCGATATTAATAGTGTCGAATTGACGAATGTAAAGTAAACAAATCGTCGCCGCCGCAGCGACGTCGATATCCATACTGGCATAACGCCAGCGGCAATGTTTTAGGCCCAAATCTATTCAATGCGACCATATTTAACAGAATTACATATGCAATAAGTGAAATTTCATGAAATTAACCCTAAATGCGAAGCAATATTAACGCATCAGGTACAACGGCGGCGATATTAATATTCTCAAATCGACGAATGTACACAAAACAAATCGCCGCCGCCGCATCGATGTCGCTATCCATACTGTCGAATATCAACAAAACATCGCTGCTGCTAGGGTAGCTAACGCCTCCGCACTTTGGCTCCATGCATACCCCTTGACCCATTTCTCACCACCGTCGATAGCTACCCCGAACTCGGTCCTTACCACCGGGGCCGATAAATAATTCTTCATGCGTACGGGCCCAGTCCTTGCCCTGTCCTAATAATGCCAAGCGTCTGGCTCGGAAGCGACAAGTATAAATTTTTAAGTGATTGGTTTGACTGGGCCAGGGTTCAAACCCACGGTGTTGAATCCAATGATCTATCAAAACCACAGATGGGTGCTCAACTCATTCGGCCATCCCTTCTGGTGCCATTTAAAGTAAATTTGAAGGTGTTTGTGTATGGCTGATAACCCTTCCATTCCCTGTGTTATGTCGCAGAATTACTAATAAATAGCTAAGTCTAATAGTGTGGGGCAGACCAATCTCGATCTACTGGGTTCGAGCTTAAATAGTCCATTCTAAGTGTGGTCTTTCATTAAAGATAACAGACAGGGTGGCCGAATGAATAGAGTTGTTGTTTGTTTGTTGTTGTTTTACGTCCTAGCAACATCTAAGGTCATATCAGGACGGGTACCGACTTGTGACAGCGCGCATCCTGGTGACTTTATAGTGCTGTCTCACTGGGAAACCAGGCCGCCGGGACCATGACCTGGTATCCCACTCAGTCACATTATCCTGACACTGAGCACACCAGTCCCCGAATGAATAGACTGTCCGTCTCCTGTTTTGGGAGATCGGGAGATCGGAGCCCATGAGTTTGTGGGTTTGAATCCTGGTTGAGTCAAACCAATGACTTAAAAATGTATACTTGTCGCTTCCTAGCCAGTCGCTTGGCATTATTAGGATAGGGCAAGGACTGGTTGGCTCAGTGTCAGGATAATGTGACTGAGTGGGATATTAGGTCATGGTGCTGGTGGCCTGGTGTCCCAATGGGGCAGCACTATAAAGTTGCCATGAGTATGCACTGTCACAAGTCGGTACCCGTCCTGATATGACCTTAGATGTTGGTAGGATGTAAAACAGCAACAAACAAACAAACTTCATTAAAGATTGATTAAATAATCATGTAAGGGATACAATGTGTCCAGTTATGTAACGCGTAATGCATATCAGCATATAGTGAAGTACAGGGATGTGAGGGGAAAACACCCGACCACCAGTCATGTAAGCACGCCAGGGACGCGTTCAACTAGGTGCCTCGGAGAAATTCAAAATGCCTCGCTACTCTGAACAGTGTTTTAGCATTTGTCTTCCTCGAAAATGGCGCCCTCCATAGCATGTACTTTGTGCAGCCATTTGCAATTAAAAGAACAGCTTTGATTGGCTGATACCCATGGCCATTTTAAAGGAGTTTCAGCCTCCTACTCGAAAAGCATGATGTGTCGCAGCTGACTCGGAGGCACACGTTGAACGCAAATTCGCAAAAAAATACGTCGCGGAGCGGTCTCGGAGTTGACTCTGCGGGATACCCTGAACACGGCCCAGGTCCCAGCTTCAGTTCAGCCAGGCAGTAACTAGGACAACATGGATTGGGTGACAACCTTTGTCTGTGCACACACAGTCAGGACGCTAGGGTTTAGTACAACTGGGACCCTTCACTCAGCGCGGAAGCTATTTACAGAAGCTACAGCTGACCTACACTCCCAATCCTGTTTAAAGTTACTTCAAGTTGTGCATGCCGATGTTTTTTTTAGTTTTTTTTTGTTCAAGTGTTTTTATTCCTCTGAATAACATGTTGTCAGTACTAATGCACTGGTCTTCCAGCCCTAATGACAATTGCCTCTACAGAGTAAACAAATCTACAACAATATATACATAGACAATTACAGGGAAATAAGCAAAACATTGGTACATGAATGATAGGTAAAGAATAAGATAAGAGAAAAAAGAAACATATATGGGGAGGTAACTATGTTAGACTAGTTTGTTAAACGTTAGTAGGGGGTGGGGGCATATCTGATTATCTTTCTAGTAGTAACATACTTGTTGAAAGGGTGGTGGTGGGATGTAGGGTGGGCCTTTGTGATTGAACAGGGCCCGTATTCATGAGCTCGGGGTACGCTTATTCGGAGGGTAGGCTTAGCGGTTGGGTAGGTATCCCGCGGGTTAACGGCGGAGGTTAATTAGGTCAATTGGTATTCACCAAGGTTCTAGCCGGGGCGGATAGCTACCCGTTCGCTTTGTTTATATTCGCCGATTCGAAAATATTAATATCGCCGCCTTTGCGCCAGCAGCATGAATTTCGCTTCGGATTTAGGGTTAAATTGATAAGATTTCACTTATTGCGTATGTAATTCTGTTAAATATGACAGCATTTAATAGATTTGGGCGTAAGAAATTCCCGCCGATTCGGCGGCGATGGCGGCGGCCATTTTTGCGCCGATTTGTGTACTTTACATTTGGCGATTCGAAAATATTAATATCGACGCCGTTACGGCGTCAGCATTAATATCGGTTCGCATTTAGGGTTAATTTGAGCAAATTTCACTTATTGCGTATGTAATTCTGTTAAATATGACAGCATTGAATAGATTTGGGCATAAGGAATTCACGCCGATTCGGCGATTCGGCGGCGACGGCGGTGGCCATTTTTGCGCCGATTTGTGTACTTTACATTCGGCGATTCGAAAATATTAATATCGCCGCCGTTACGGCATCAGTGTTAATTTTGCTTTGGATTTAGGGCTAATTTGAATAAATTTCACTTATTGCGTATTTAAATCTATCAAATATGATCGCATTGAAGAGATTCAGAGCCACACACACTCACTATCCCCTCGGGATAGTGGCTTACCCCTGGGTCGAAAGTGGGGTAGCTTACCCCCCAGTTAGAGCCCCAGGGTAGTGCTACCCCGAGCTCATGAATACGGATTTTCCACCGTTAGCCGGGGGGGTAGCGTACCCTCCGGTTAAAGCCTCAGGGTAGCGCTACCCCGAGCTCATGAATATGGCCCCTGGGGCCATATTCATGAGCTCGGGGTACGCTTAGCCGGAGGGTAGGCTTAACCGTTGGGTAGGTATCCCGCGGGTTAACGGAGGAGATTAATTGGGTCAATGGGTATTCACCAATGCACTAGCCGGTGCGGATAGCTACCCGTTCGATTATTTATAGATTTGGGAATTCCTTCCAGTCGCTGCGTTGTTTACTTTACATTCGTCGATTCGAAAATATCAATATCGCCGTCGTTACGGCGTCAGTGTTAATTTTGCTTCGGAATTAGGGTTAATTTGAATAAATTTCACTTATTGCGTATGTAATTGTGTTAAATATGACAGCATTGAATAGATTTGGGCGTAAGGAATTCACGCCGATTCGGCGGCGACGGCGGCGGCCATTTTTGCGCCGATTTGTGTACTTTACATTCGTCGATTCGAAAATAGTAATATCGCCGCCGTTACGGCGTCAGCGTTAATTTCGCTTCGGATTTAGGGTTAATTTGAGCAAATTTCACTTATTGGGTATTTAAATCTATCAAATCTGATCACATTGAATAGATTTGAGCGTAAGAAATTCACGCCGATTCGGCGGCGACGGCGGCGGCCATGTTTGGTTAACGTTGGACAGTATGGATATCGACGTCGCTGCGGAGGCGGCGATTTGTGTACTTTACATTCGTCGATTCGAAAATATTAATATCGCCGCCGTTACGGCGTCAGCGTTAATTTCGCTTCGGATTTAGGGTTAATTTGAATAAATTTCACTTATTGCGTATTTAAATCTATCAAATATGATCGCATTGAATAGATTCAGAACCACACACACTCACTATCCCCTCGGGATAGTGGCTTACCCCTGGGTCGAAATTGGGGTAGCGTACCCTCCGGATAGAGCCCCAGGGTAGTGCTACCCAGAGCTCATGAATAAGGATTTTCCGCCGTTAGCCGGGGGGGTAGCGTACCCCCCGGTTACAGCCTCAGGGTAGCGCTACCCCGAGCTCATGAATATGGCCCCTGGTGTTCATGGTAATCTCAGGTGGGGCCTATTGAGTTAGTAAATAGGCTAATATTGATACTCCTTGCACTTGCTATGCAGACACACACTCACTCTAGAAGTACAGAAAGAAGGAGTTCACCACTGAGCTGTGTGCAACAACCATTGGACTCAGGTTCAATGGGCTGTAGGCACTGATTTTGATTGAGCAAACAGGAACCATGTGGGTCTGTGTAGCAGGTTGTAAGTGAGTCAGGGTGACAGGTCGCTAGTAGCTGAACAAGAGTTGTAGCAATAAAGCTCAACCTTATCACTGTCAATCTTGTGTGACTTGTCTTCATGTGGTCGGTTGGTTGTTGGAATTTTACATTCTGATAACATCTAAGGTCATATCAGGACTGAGACCATCAGTGACCTGAGAACATTCATTTACCCCTTCCACCCCCTCCCCTCTCCCTTCCCCTCCCCACCCCCCTTCCCCTTCTCCTATCCCCCCCTCCCCTCCCCTTCCCCCTTCCCCTTCCCCTTCCCCTTCCATTATCAGCACCTCCCCTATGCCTTCTCCTTCCCTTCTGCTTCACTTCACATTTTGACATTCGCATCTTTATCCTGATCAAATGACACCTTGCCCCCTCTAATGCTGCCCTCCCCTTCTGCTTCAATACCTCCCGCCCCCCCCCCCCCCCCACTTCCACCGATCCTCACCCACACCCACCAAGTCACCCGGTTCCCACCTTCACACCCACCGAACACGCACACCGGTTGCTGCGGTGGCAGAATCGGTAGAGCGCAGGCTTCCCGTGCGGAAGATCGGGCGTTCCAATCCCAGCCGAGTCAAACCAATGACCTTTAAAATTGTTACATGTCGATACCTAGCCTGGCGCTCGGCATTAATAGGATAGGACAAGAATTGGTTTGCACAGTATCAGGTCATGGTGTCAGTGGCCTGGTCTTCCAAGTTCCAGTGGGGCAGCACTATAAAGTTCCCATGAGCGCGCACTGTCACAAGTCAGTACCCATCCTGATATGACTCTTATGCCTAGTACACACCTACTGTATACGATTCGCGCACTAAAACTGGCTGGCCGACGCAACGCGTCATGACCCGATCCATCCCGTTTGCGACTTAAAACTGACGACAGGGGGTGCGCACATATACCGACCGGGGGTGCGCACATATACCGTCCGTTTCGCGACTGCGTTCCACGCACCTGGTGTATTTAGTGCGAACTACACTCGCATCAGCGCCTCCTAGCAGTTGTTGATCGGCCGTCGGCCAGCAACGCTAGATGGCGCCACGTTTTTTTTCGCTGCGACTGGCGTCGGGGCCCCGAACAACTCTGAGCCGTTCAGGCGAGCAGGAAAGCAAAATGGCGCCGCGTTCAACTGCTCAAAAGAGGGCCGTCGCTATTGGGCTTGCTCTGCTTGCCATACGCCGCTGCCGACGATGTCGGAAGATTGCCATGACATGTGTGGGTTCAGCCACACATCGCTCAACGGTCGGAACTAGGAGCATTCAATGCCCTGATGCCTGGTCTACGCAGGGACGAGCCACAGGCCTTCACCAACTTCAGCCGCATGCCGTCGGATCAGTTCGACGAGTTGTTGCGCCTGGTAGAGGGTCGTATCGCGCGCCAAAACACCCGATATCGAGCGTCGATATCGGCTGCGGAGAGGTTGGCCATCACCCTGCGATTCATGGCAACTGGTAAGGGCTTATCTTTATTTTCTAAAAATTGTTCTGCTTGTCTGATTCACGATATAGTTGGTCTGAGCTCACAGTACCAATCTGTTCTGTATCTGTTTAAATATATTCAAATTTAAATAAACCGACATATGTAACCGATTATTTTATTTTAGCAAACAAATTTAGTCCTTGTCCTTGTTTTTAGGTGAATCCTTCCGGAGTCTGAGCTACCAGTTTAAATAAATTCAAATAGAAATAGAAATAAACCGAAATATCTAACCAAATAATTTATTTTAGCAAATAAATTTAGTCTTTATCCTTGTTTTTAGGTGAATCCTTCCGGAGTCTGAGCTACCAGTTCCGTGTGGGGGCGACCACCATCGGCCAAATTGTCCCCGAGACCTGCGACGCCATCTACCAGTCGCTGAAGAATGATTATTTCAAGGTACGATTGTTTTATATCGTTTCTTTTATTGATGTTCACACAACTTTTCACAGAGCTTGTTCAAAAGTCTAGAATACCGTAACAACAACTCTGCAACAGCAGAATCAATCTTCAGCAGTGTGAGTACACACAGTGTGAGTAAAATATAATGGAACCGACTAAAACTTAAGCTACATCTTTGTCTTAAACTTGAATAATGGAACAGACTAAAAAACGTTAACCAACTAATTTAATTGTCATACTCGGAATATTGATCAGATCCCAACATGTTTACGAACGAAAATGACCCAGCAACGGGCCTATGCGCATCGGTCCCCGATGGTCCGGGTCTGTTTCCACTGTCCACCTGTGGGGTTCTGTTTTGCGCCGCGTTTCACGCCGCGATGATCTTCATGTTCCCGCGGAAGCAAGCCTGATCAATGTCGTTTTGGACTACCATCAAGACTTCTGGATCTGTGATCGTTCGTAGTTTATTGGTTACATGTTTATTGGTTAAATGTCGTGAGCGTGTCGTCCGGAGGGGCATGTGTGTCCTCCAGGTTCTTAATAACCAGTTGCATAAGATCGTCATCTCCTGACACCAGACTACGAAGACCCGGCGACGCACTCGGTTACTCCTGGGTCATGGAGAAAAGATCGCGTGCTAAGTCAGGCGCCATTCCCATTGGGGACCAACTCGACTCAACGGGCCAAGACCCAACGGGATTACCTGGTTGAATACGTGAACTCTGCGACAGGGTCTGTCCCGTGGCAGTCGGCCATGATCTAGACTGTATATATGTTAACTAGTGTACAACTTCGGAAAAGTTGCTTGTATATATGTAACAAACTTGACTCTATATATGTATATATGTAAAATAAACCATTACTTTATAATTTACAACTTATAGTGTGTGTGTTCATTACTGATAAGTATCGTTACCTCAGCAGTTTCTTCACTGCATCCTGGCGACGGTAGTAGGTGGTTGGTGACACTCTGACGTCGCTGCAAATGGGGCGCAAGGAAGGACAGCGAGCTCTGGATCCACTTCTGCCTGGCCGTGAGACGCTTCCCTTCAGAACCCGAGGCCGCTTGTTTATGAAAGCGTGTGTACTGGGTGCGGAGGTTCGTCATCCTTTTCTGGATGGACGTCACTGTAAAAACTAATTATACCCGTCTTGTATTGTATTGTATATTAGGGAAACATAGCAGTAAGAAACCCGACAAATGATAAATGCTACAACCTGGCACCCCATATTATATTCGGCGCTTTGACATACAACGCGAACCGTTTCGCGATTAGAAAACTTATCCAGGGTCATTTATCTGATTATTTATCGCCATTATGGCCGTTCCGTGATTACGTTTCGCGATTAGTTACAGCTAATTTGCAGTTGAATTTCTTGCGCCCGACATCTTGTGGTTAAACTCAGCACACTTGTATATGACACAAAAACTGCCCTGTTCGTGAATAAGACAAATAAAGAAAGAACATTTATTCTCTACCGATGTGTTATTGATAGCCCGCTAACTTTGAGTTGAAAACCAATAACTTAATGTAATTTTCATGTGAGAGCGACGACGTAATACACAGAAGCCATTTTCAGCCACCGGTGCATTTCACAACAATGATGACAAACAAAAACTACAATATTATCTGGAAAAACGGGCCTACCTGACTGTCCGACTTCTGCGGAGATCGCCGCCAACGCACCAACCTTCTTGACTCGGTTAGAATAATCTTGACACGACACATCGAACAGACACGGCAGAGTTTGCCACGTCTCGACCATCGCAACCTCCGCCTCGTTCGTCCAGTCTGCCATTTTTATCGTTTTTGTATGGACACGGTCACATGACCCTTCCTGGCCCGGCGATTGGCTGACGCGTTAAAACCCCGATGCGATCGATTGCCTACTAGCACACACCTACCGTATACGATACGACTGACCGCTCACATATACCGATTCTCGAACGGGCCGATTCATTTTTCGAATCGGTTGCGATTCGAGTTGTAAGCCCTAAAACTGAGTTTTATACGCGAATCGCAAGCGTCTAGTGTGCGCGGGGGTCGCACACCTAACGACTAAAACTCAGTTTTATGCGCGAAACGGGCAGTTTTAGATCGTATACGGGAGGTGTGTACTAGGCATTAAATATTGCTAGGACGTAAACCAATACCCTAGCACCCACCCACACCCACCATCACCCACCCCACCACCCCACACACCGTGCCAACCCCCACACACACACTGCTTCCTTCCATCTCACCTAGCTCCCCCGTCCGGCCGCCTAATGAACTTACGCCCGGTTAGTGGGGACACGGCCTAAATGACCTGCCCGGACTTTGTGTTAGGCAGCAGCCATAAGTCTGACCAGCCCAGGCTAATTCCATCCCGGTCCCCGGCACCTTCCGGCCAGTGTTCAGGGGAGCCTTCCAGTAACAAGTCGCCACTCACACAATTCCAGTCATCACAGACGTCGGGAGATACCGTCACCATTGTGAGTCGTTAGCATTAATAATGAGACAAAAACTATGTCCTCATGAGAAAACCCCAGAAAAAAAACTCCATTCTGAAACAGTCCTGACTAATTGACTGTGTCAAAGGAACATGTGTCTGAACAGTCGTCCATTTTATTGTGCGCGGTATAGGTGGTGTAGTTAGTAGAATGTCCACCAGGGGGGGAAACTAATTCCATCGTGGCGCATCAAATCTATTTCCCGCGCTTTCCGCGACGGACGCTGATCACCAACTGATGCGGCAGACGACATCAGAAGTAATGAAAACTGAACCGAGGCGCATGCGCATGAATCAGTGAAGATGCACTGCGCAGACTCATAAGTAACAGCGGAAGCCATGATGTGCCACGGCAGCCCACACTGCCAACTCACAGACGGGATTTCGCTCAGAAATACATGGCATGTATGTGTCAATTCAGTGTTTTGATTCCATGGTTATATATATGTGCATATATTATATATATATATATTTATATATATATTATATAAATATTATATATATTATAAATACTATATATTATATATATTATATATATTATATATATTATATATATTACATATATTATATATATTATATATATTATATATGTTATATATATTATATATATTATATATATATCATATATATATGCTGTATATACATTCACGTATGGTGCATCTTTCATAATAATACACAAAATGATGAATGAAAATAGATGATCAGCAGAGAAATCGCTAGCTTGCTATCCACCTGGTGAGCAAATGGGGAAGTAGGTAAAGCTAGTAATACATATTGATGTGAGCTTGTAATGGCACCAGGGGGCGTCGCCCGTGTCATCCGTTCTCGCCACCAGGTGGACGGATGGGGCGAGGGGGGTGGCAGGTCCATGCTGGATAGTCGCTTTAGAGTAAGAACTATTATCCCACGTGTTTAAAATACCCAAGGGAAAAATCCCCACGGGAATTGTGTTTGTCATTTCCTGTTTAGACAGTGGTAAGATGGGCAGAGTGGGGATAGAGGGGTCGATGGGGGGCAGAGGGTGTTGAGGGGGGCAGAATGGGGTAGAGGGGGGAAAGGGGGCAGAGTGTGGGGGGGGGGGGGGGCGCAGAGGGGGCAGAGGAGGCAGAGGGGACAGAAGGGGCAGAGGGAGTTGAGGCGGAAGAGGGGGCAGAGGAGGCAGAGGGGGCAGAAGGGGCAGAGGGAGCAGAGGAGGCAGAGGGGGCGGAGGGGAGCAAGGGAGGAAGGGGGGTAGAGGGGACAGAGGGGGTCGAGTGGGCAGAGGGGAGCAGAGGGGGACGGTCGATTGAAGTGGGTGGTTGGGTTGGGAGGGGATGTTATACTTACACGGTAATTTTATTGTAAATGTATTGCTCAAATTAATTAACTAACTCATTCTAATTCGCTATTCCTTGTTGGATGCATTGCTTAATATATATATATAATATATATATATATGTATACATATATATATAGCCTAAAGCTACATAGTCTGCTAAAATCATCAACTTGTCTAAACCAAAACGATTAGCTTGATTTTATTCTACTTATCTAACTTAAATGCTGGTGCATTTATTAAACAATTGTTGCTGCATGGCGAACGACGAGTGTAGTTAATAGAACCTATTACTGTTGCCGTCAATGGTGTCAGAGTTTTGACATGCACACTAAAATTAATTTGGAATATTTGCCCTTCAAATATCTCAATTAAGATCAAAGTTATTTCAAACTAAAGTGAGGTAGATTATAGCAATGACCTTAGTATATGTATCTCACAAAGTGACAGAAACGCAAAACCATCGGACTGTGCAGCATTACATGTAATATCAATTTCAGTTTATGGCATAGTCTAATCAGATAATAATAATAATTATAAAGTTGAGCAATTCGATTGTTGTTCTTTTCTGCTATAGTTATTTTTATAGATAGCTATACTGAGTTAACAAAAAATAATTATTTACTCGACTTATATTTTTAAGTGGCTTCTATTTTAAATGGTTAACACTGGTTAATTTCAGAAATATTTTAAATGAAAACATATGGAGGTGTTTTTAGCATGCATGCCAACATGTTGGACATAGGCTTTGTCAGCCATTGTTTAGCCTTTTCTTGAAGATGTATACTGTCTATCATGGATAAGTCTGAATAGACTTGTTTTCACCATCAGACAGTTTGTCGATAGAAATATAACACAGGACCGCTAAGCTGCAATGGATGCTTTTTGAGTGTGCACGTACATGATGAGTTGACTATGTAATACCAAACCTACGTCAGTCATTTGTGTTGTTTTACATTTACATTTTGAGTATTTGGAACCGTGTGGTGACGAAGTCATAGAAAAGTCAGTTCTCTGCGGTATACATATTCAGTCTAGGCTATTTACTAGCAAAATGGTTAGTTTGTTGGTGTGTTCCATCCTAGGGACATTTAAGGTGATCTCAGGATGGGAACCAACCTGTGACAGTGCGCATTCATGGCAAATTTATAGCATTGCCTCACTGGGAGACAAAGCTGCCAACGCCATGACCCAATATCCGACTCAGTCACATTATCCTGACATTGAGCAAGCCAGTCCTAGTTCTGTCCCAGTAATGCTGAGTGCCAGGCTAGGTAATGATAAGTATCAATTTAGTAAGTCATTGGTTTTACTGAATCGGGAATCGAACCCCTGACCTTCCGCACGGGAATGTAGCGTGCGCTCTGCCGACCTGGCCATCACGTCCGGTCGGAGTCGACGAGTAGGAGGGGTGGCGGGGTGATGGAAGGGGGGGAGAGTGTTGGGGGTGGGGTGGGGGGGGGGGGGGTGTGGGGGGCTGGAGGGTGGAGTTAGCAATAGCTGCGCCTACGAGCACCCTGATATTATAGGTGCAGCCTCGGTTTGGGAATATGTTTCCCCCACCTGGTGGCGGATATTGCCACTGCAGCGGTCACAAAGAGGAGCATTGCCGGGCTGCCAAGACGCATGGAGACACGGGATGCAGGAGGTGCATCACTGTTTCCGGTACGCATGTGTGCTGTTTCCGCTATGTATGTGTGCTGTTTCCGGTATATATGTGTGATGTTCCCGGTATGGATGTTTTGTTGCCGGTATTTATGTGCACTGTTTCTGGTATGTGTGCTGTTTCCGATATGCATGTGTGATGTTTCTGGTATGTATGTGTGATGTTTCTGGTATGTATGTGTGCTGTTTCTGGTATGTGTGCTGTTTCCGATATGCATGTGTGATGTTTCTGGTATGTATATGTGATGTTTCTGGGATGTATGTGTGCTGTTTCCGGTATGTATGTGTGTTGTTTCCGGTATGTATCTGTGCTGTTTCCGGTATGTATGTGTGTTGTTTCCGGTATATATGTGTGATGTTCCCGGTATGGATGTGTTGTTTCCGGTATTTATGTGCACTGTTTCTGGTATGTATTGCGCTGTTTCCGATATGCATGTGTGCTGTTTCTGGTATGTATGTGTGATGTTTCTGGTATGTACGTGTGCTGTTTCTGGTATGTGTGCTGTTTCCGATATGCATGTGTGCTGTTTCTGGTATGTATATGTGATGTTTCTGGGATGTATGTGTGCTGTTTCCGGTATGTATGTGTGCTGTTTCTGATATGCATGTGTGCTGTTTCTGGTATGTATGTGTGCTGTTTCCGGTATGTATGTGTGCTGTTTCCGGTATGTATGTGTGCTGTTTCCGGTATGTATGTGTGCTGTTTGCAGTATATATTTGTGATGTTCCCATATGGATGTGTTGTTTCTGGTATTTATGTGCACTGTTTCTGGTATGTTTTGCGCTGTTTCCGATATGCATGTGTGCTGTTTCTGGTATGTATGTGTGATGTTTCTGGGATGTATGTGTGCTGTTTCCGGAATGTATGTGTGCTTTTTCCGGTATGTATGTGTGCTGTTTCCGGTATGTATGTGTTGTTTCCAGTATTTATGTGCACTGTTTCTGGTATGTCTGTGTGCAATTTCCGATATGCATGTGTGCTGTTTATGGTATGTATGCGTGATTAATCTGGTATGTATGTGTGCTGTTTCCGGTATGTATGTGTGCTGCTTCTGGTATGCATGTGTGCTGTTTCTTGTGTGTATGTGTGATGTTTCCAGTATGTATGTGTGCTTTTTCTGGAATGCATGAGTGCTGTTTCTGGTATGTATGTGTGCTGTTTCCCATGTGCATGTGTGCTGTTTCCGGTATGTATGTGTGCTGTTTCCAGTATGTATGTGCGTTATTTCTGGTTTGTATGTGTGCTGTTTCTCGTGTGTATGTGCGCTGTTTCTGGTATGCATGTGTGCTGTTTCTCTTGTGTATGTGTGCTGTTTCCGGTATGTATGTATGCTGTTTCTGGTATGCATGTGTGCTGTTTCTCGTGTGTATGTGTGCTGTTTCCGGTATTATGTGTGCTGTTTCCAGTATGTATGTGCGCTGTTTCTGGTATGCATGTGTGCTGTTTCTCTTGTGTATGTGTGCTGTTTCCGGTATGTATGTGTGCTGTTTCCAGTATGTATGTGTGCTGTTTCTGGTTTGCATGTGTGCTGTTTCTCGTGTGTATGTCTGCTGTTTCCGGTATGTATGTGTGCTGTTTCCAATATGTATGTGCATTATTTCTGGTATGATTTATCGATTTTCGCGCATGAACTCTACATTGCTGCCCCATTGGGAAACAAGGCTGCCGGCACCATAACCCGATATCCCACTCAGTCACGTTATTCTTAGATTGAGTTAACCAGTCCTTGCCTTACCCTACTACTGCCTTCACTTTCCACCATTATGTGATCTAGATAAAAGGTTCACCGCCTATCCACAGTAGGGGCAAATGGCAACCCAGCCTACATCCATACTAAAACTGCCTCGTTATGAATCAACTACAAACAAGCTTGTTGTAGAACCCATTGTTTATCCACCGGGCGTGGTGGCCGAATCGGTAGAGCGCTGTCATCGCTTGCTGAAGGTCGGGAGTTCGATTCCCGGTTGAGTCAAACCAATGACTTACAAAATTGATACTTGTCACTTCCCAGCCTGGTGCTCGGCATTAATACGATAGGCCAAGGACTGGTTAGCTCAGTGTTGGGATAATGTGACTGAGTGGGATATTAGGTCATGGTGCTGGTGGCCTGATTTCCCAGTGGGGCACCACTATAAAGTTGCCATGAGTGTGCACTGGCACAAGTCGATGCCCATCCTGATATGACCTTAGATGTTGCCAGAATGTCAAACTCCAACAACCGACCAACCTACAGTAGAGGAACTCTAAGAGAATACAACAACAAACCACCAAGATGGCAGCTACTGAATGCTCTGTCTAAATTTGATTCTTAAAGAGTGGCACACTAGATGATTCCATCAATTATTCACGGCTAAGTAGCAGTCTATGAGAGATAAGTATTTGAACAATATATTTAGTATATTAGATTGCAAATTCGTGTGGTTATTTCCATAGCCTAGCCTTCCAACATTTTTTTTCTATATGGCTGCTTAGCAGGTAACTACGCCTGATCTTGTCTTCTTTTTTTAAATCTTTTTTTTTATTTATTGAGCCTGTATTTATACTGTATTCGTCAGAGTTCAATATACCGTACATTGTTGGAAGGGAAGGTGAATGGCAGCAGAGGGAGAGGGAGACCAAGAACATCATGGTTTACAAATATTTCACAGTGGACAGGCTTGAATTATTCACAGTCTATCAGAACAGCACACCATCGGGACAAGTGGAGAACCATTGCATCCAACCCTCAACTAGAGGACGGAACTATTGATTGATTGATTTATACTGTCCATAGCATATAAGCCTTGGTATTCAGGCTTGTTTTCAATGCTGGCCAGCTGTAGTGTTGGTGTTATCTTATCACACAGTAGCTGCCGATAAGGTATTTGATTGCCTGCATTTCAGTATCAGATAGGTAGTTGGTTGGTACGATTAGTAGCCTATGTTAATTTTTTTTGATTTTCTTGGTATATATGTGTTTTAGGTGTTCTACTCTTACTACTAGACTAGCCTACTGCTATTTATATATCATAGGCTTGTACATATCTATCGGTAAGTGCTATCTGGCTACTTTTGGCATGGTTACCTTCCATTGGGCGTCCCGCTGGTCGGCCGTGACATATCACATGCCCCTTTGTCATTAGGATGTTAGCTGGTCTGCCCCTTGAGGTTCAAATCCACTCACACCCCGCCCCCATCTCAAGCATGCGTCACCACCACTAACTCTTTCACCATGACTATGGAAATCAAGAGTCTGCCATTGACATATTCCTTTGAAAGGTTTCTTTGTAAATGATGGGCTGTAAAAGTATGTACAATTAGGCTCACAGTTCACACTCTCAGGCTAAAGATGATTGTATCCCTTTGGAAAAAAGGCAATATCAAGAACACATGGAACTTTTTTTATTTTCAAAGGGGAATCATACCCCAGTTACAACGTTATATTATAACAATGTTAGTATTTGTCATTGAAGTGGACATCATACTTCTACCCACAGCAGGCTATGTTATTAATGCGACAATTTGTTTGATTTATTTAAGCAGGTACGTCATTAGTAGTGGCTGCGGAGCAAGACCTCCGTTATCGTTCAGAGATGAAGACTTTCACCTCCTTCATCTGGAGCTACTCGACACTGTTTCTGCTGCTCATTCTACCAATGGGTGAGTGATAGTTATAGGCCTCCCGAAGGAATTGTATATATATATATACATGATGCATACTACATAATAGTATATATATATATATTATATATAATATATACTACATATACTACATAATATTATATTGACTATATATAGTGCATAGTATACTATGTAATTATATCATATATACTATAAATATACAATGAATACTATAAATACTATAGATATATTTCTATATACTATATATATATAATATATATAATATTATATATAATATATACTGTATATACTACATAATATTATATTGACTATATATAGTACATAGTATATTATATAATTATATCATGTGTACTATAAATATTATAAATACTATGTACACAATACTATAAATACTATATATATTTCTATGTACGATATATATACTATATATCTTATATATACAATATATGCTATATATATGCTCTATGTTATATACATTTGATATATTATGTATGCTATATATCCATTATATAATATATATACGATATTTAATATAGATATTGTATGACCTATGTCTAATATATGTACTATATAAGTAATATATACTATATATATTATATATACTATATATAATATTTTTTTTTTTGGTAAATATGTTTATTCTGCTGAATAAATCTTTTGTCAGTGCCGAAGCACTGGTCTTCCAGCCATTTTTCAATTCAGGGTTATTTACACAAAAGGTATATAGAATAAGGTGTACAATACCTGTTGAATAGACAATTTGCACCATGTAACACAATGAAATTCTAAAACCCAAAAGTTCCTAACAATATGGTACAGTAGTGTCATATAACCAGATCAGTATTAGTCAGATCAATGCAAGTATTTACATAGTATTTAAAATGTAAGCAGAAGTTATCTTCTGTATTCAGTTGGTAAATATGTACTAAGTTTGAATGTTCAGTTGGAGTTAGGAAAGCGGTATATAAATGTTGGTTTGTTAGGAAACTCTAGTGTAACTCTAATGTAGCTAGTTATGTGAGTTTATGAATTATGTTGTTGGGGTAGGGTTGTTAATAATACACTGGGACCATCTGTGACCAGCGAAGCAGTGGGACCAATCCCAGTGCATTTAGGTCTTAAATTTTACATTTTTACCTGAGCTGTCTCTGTCATCGTATATGGTTGACTGGAGATAACAGAGGAACAGCAACAAGTGGGGGCTGGGTGGGGGGGGGGGGGGGGGGGGGGGGGGGAGAGAAACTACTATGTATGTACTATGTATACTACATATACTACATATACGACATATACTACATATACTATATATGCTATATATACTATATTTACTATATGTACTAATTATACTATATATGTTCAATATTTCAATCATCAATTTTGCATGCCTTAAATTAAAAGGTAACCCTTTGAGATATAAGTTACTTCAAACTAAAGTAAAGTAGAGTAATAAAGATAATTTATTTACCTATAATTTTATTTACAAAGTTAGATGCTCAAGATAGCCAGCCTATGAAACCGTTTGGTATGTTGTGGGATTCGAACCAAGGGTAGGAACCCTGGTTGAGTCAAACCAATGACTTAAAATTGATACTTGTCGCTACCTAGCCTGGCACTTGGCATTACTAAGATAGGGCTAAGAATACAGTACAACCTCGTTAAAACAAACTTTAAGGGACCTTAGAAATTTGTTTGGATTAACCGATCATTGGTTTAACCGAGCTTTGCCTTCGACTTTGACTTAGCTTTGGCAAAAATGCAGGTGCATTATGAATGCAATATACAAAGTATGTGGACACTTTGATTATTGTTTTTTTATGTATATACAGTCTAACCCAGTTCAACCAAGCTCAGTTATACCAAACGATCGGTTAATCCAAACTGTTTTCGATGGCCCGGCAATATCCTACCATTTATCATATAAAAAAGTCTCAGATGACCTTATAGCCACATTAAAGTTTGGTTTAACCATACCGGAAGTGGCCTGGGGCCCGACAATTTTGTTTGGATTAACCGACTTTGGTTTAACCAAATTTGTTATATGATAAATGGTAGTATTTTGCTGGGCCGCAGAAAAAAGTTTGGATTAACCGATCGTTTGGTTTAACCGAGCTTGGTTTAACGGGGTTGTACTGTAGTAAGATCCATCCGAGACAGCATTTAAGGCACAGTAGAAGGGTTGGATGCTTGCCATTCCCACCAAATCGAACACAATGCTAACATTGCGACTTGTATGGCAGTGATCTGCCAGGTGGTCCTGTGAATGAATAAAGCTTGTTTTATTTAACAATGCCGATAGAGCACATTGATTTTTATCATGGTCTATTGGATGTCAAACATATAGTTATTCTGACATATTTCTTTGGAAGAAACCCACTGCTGCCACATAGGCTAGTCTTTCCGATAAGCAGCAAGGGGTCTTTTATATGCACTTTCACACAGACAGGACAACACTTACCACAGCCTTTGATGAACCAGTTGTGGACCACTGGTTGGAACGGAAAATAGCGCAAACTGCAATCGGGTGCACTGAGCAGGAACAATAGGATGACCGACACCTTCACAGGTGAACATGCTACCGCCTGAGCTATGTCGCGCTCCCCAGCTGTGAATGAAGCTGTGTGCATTGCCTTTGCGTATTGCAGACATGGTGGCTGCCCTCCATTGCTATGATTGCATGCATAACGCTGCTGACTGGGTGACTGGCTGTGACTCTCTCAACACCTCCATCACCCGTCCTGTCCTGTGTGCGCCTACCGAGACTTACTGCAAGGTACTAAACAATTATTGCCCGAGATGGGATCCATTACTATCTCATATGTGAATTTTCAAAGTGTTCCATATGTGTGTTTTATAATGTATTATAATAATATAAAGGAACGGAGCAATTCCAATATTGATATCATATTCATTGTACCATTATTTGCGTGCATTCGGGATTCGCGCACCCACCCCGTTATATGTGTGCGATTGGGGCGCCAAATGTTTGGTGCGGAAATGACTCAAACCACTGTCACTTCGCTCGCATTTTTCTTTTTGGTAGGGCATATTAGTCCCAGCCAGAGAACTAATAAAGAACTCAGCCCAACTCTGTTTTGTCTAACCTTATTGCCTAGTGGTTTATAAGTCTTGAAATGAATAAATATCATAATTTCAGCTGACTTGAGCTAGCTGCTGATGGCAATATCAGACTGCATATGCATATACAGTAAAACCTCTCTAAATCGACCGACCCTGGGACCGACTTTAAGTGGTCCATTTAGGGAGGTGGTCGGTTTAGAGAGTTAGAATAGCCTTAAAATGGTATTTTTGGGACCCAAATAAAGCGATTGATATAAGGGAGTGGTCGATCTCTGGAGCGGGCGGTATAGAGAGGTTTTACTGTACTGTAAATAGCTGTATTGCCGCATGGCTGGAAGACCAGTGTCATGGCGCTGACAAGAGACTTTATTCAATGAATAAACTGTATTTACAACAACGACAAATTATCTGAGCAACTCTGGGAGGTGTATCGACCATCACAAGGTCAAATCCACTGAAATATTCATGACTTAAAAATGTATACTTGTCGCTTCCTAGCCAGGTGCTCAGCATTATTAGAATAGGGGAAGGAGCAGGGGAATGAGGAAGACCAATCGTCCATGATTGAAATTTCCCTCACTTAATCAACTAACGAAGCCAACAAAAATAACCAAAAAAAGATAAGGCCATGCAGTGTTTAGTCAATTGCTTTAGATGATTGAAGATTTTTACTGCATATCATGGATAAGTCTGAATAGACTTGTTTTCACCATTAGACAGTTTGTTGATAGAAAGCCCGAGCCTAGACTTTTACCGACCCAAGGGATTTTTAACCTCCCACACCACATAGACATGGTATGAGAGCTGTAAGTTATACACAGTGGTGGAAATCCAAAGTGGCAGAGGTGGGGACATGGGGAATCGAACCACCAACCTTCAGATTAGGAGTCCGACCTAGAAAAAAGTCAGACACTCTAACCACTCTACCACAGAGAACACCAATGTTAATGCTTAGCAATTTTGTTTGGTAAGAATTGTAATTTCAATGTTTTATGTACAATGTACAAATAAAAGGTGTATGCGATTCGGTTAGTCCAAAGTCAATTTAATAGGATCAGGCAAATTACCGGAAATGCATAGACAATGTGTGATCCAAATCCGATATGCAATTAATAGTTAGTGTTACTTGTCCATTGGTTGAGGACCTAGGTGTGACCGCTGTCAATGTGAATTTGTGACACTACCCTAATCCCAGCCTAGTGTCCCAACTCAAATTCGTTTTTCATCGAGTAATTCAGTTTAGTAACCAGCGAATTGCAGTGTTTTTTGCTGATGTTTTCCACTGTGCATTGCCTTACAGGTGGAGAGGATCATTCTGGACAACAAACTGCTCAAGTTCTACCGTGGATGTGAGGATGTATGCACACCGGAATGCATTGTTGCTCCAGGTAAAGTAACTTCTCAATTCATATTCGCCAGAATTTAAAGTAGCTTTTACAAACATGAACTTGTTTGTCAGCTATAAAAGTTACACTCAAAATACTGGACACCATAGACTTAAGCAGTATCAAGTTTGTTTCGTGTTTTTTGTTGTTGGTATATTAGTTGTTTAAGCAGGGGAAATTTCAGTCGCAGACAACTGGTCTTCCTCATTCCAATGCTCCTTGCCCTATCCTAGTAATGCCAGGCATCTGGCTAGGAAGTGACAAGTATCAAGTTTTAAGTCATTGGGTTAACTCAACCAGGATTCGAACCCACGGTCTACCAACACGGGAGACGCACGCTCTCACTCATTCGGCCATCCCGAGTTATATTCCATTGACTTAATATTTTGTCTATGCATCAAGAAGTGTTTACTGAATCGACCAGCAATTTAATTAGGATGTTTAGGATCAAATCTTATACCCCTGTCACACTACAACGTAATGAGAGGACGTGAGCCTAACGTGGTGATATTTCGTCATTACGTTGATGGACGTTGGATTACGTTATGATGACGTCATAATGACGTTAGAGTGACGTCGAGCTACGTCACATTACGTCATGTAACGTCGATTAACGTCGAGGTTTTGGACATGTTCAAAAGTTTCGACGTAGGACGAACGTAAGGGTTTACGTTCACCGTACGTTCTGTTCACGTTCAGCGAACGTCAATGACGTTAAACGGACGTTATTCCAACGTTCCTCACTACGTTCAACTACGTTCCACTACGTTGACCCCCATTAAACCGAGTGCAAATGCCCACGGGGCTTAATGGGAACGTCAGGAGAACGTCAGGAGAACGTCAGGAGAACGTCATGAGAACGTCAGGAGAACGTGCATTCAACGTACGTTCAACGTATCATGACATAGCTAACGTCACGTAACGTTCTTCTGGCGTTGGAATAACGTTCATAACGTTCCGTGAACGTCATTACGTTGACCTCTCTCGTTGAATGACGGGATCACTACGCTTTACCGACGTTACACTCTCGTCCACTACGCTGCATCCACGTTCAACTTCTTCCCAAATTTGCATGCTACGCCGAGAAGTTCAACGTTCTTCACATTCTCCCTACGTCGACGTCGTTACGTCATAGTGTGACAGGGCCATAATAGCGGGTTTTAAATGGTATACTTTCTCCATTATTGATCATGGAACTTTAAAGCAGTATTTCTATTAAAGTTGTTCTTTTAAATGCAACATTTCTCTATTCTATGACAGGAAACGAGAAGTGTTCATCGTGCTGCCAGACAGACCTTTGCAACGTGGCCAACAGAGGGCGGCACCAGTGTCCAATGGAGCTCTTCAATCGCCTTTCATTACTTCTGGTTGCCATACTTCCAACTGTCGTCTGCTACATGTGTTGTCCATACAGGTTTTAAATGGTAGTACTGTCATGGGCGTGATGACATTAGGAAATATTGCGCCTATAGCAGAATTCGAACCCACACCTCTTGTATTCCATACTAGTGCGCTAACCATTACACCACATATTCTCCTTGATGTCATCACTCTATCCACACCTGCCTGTCTATGTAAAAAACAAATCAGTTTATCCTGAGCAAATGCATAAGTAGATAGTATGTTGATCATTTCAATGGACAAAGTTTTGTCCCATATTGCTGAGCACCTTTTGAGACAGTCTCAGATATGGTTAAGTTAAGACATTAAGACATTTTTAGTCAATTTCATTAGCTAAGTTATAGCTAATGCTCGAAAATTGCAACACGATTTGCAGGAAATCATAGTTATTTACACTGACCTAAATTAAATCAACCTGAGATGTTTCTTCTTTTCTTAAATAATTATTTTAATGGGGAAAGAATGGTCTGTGTTTTCTATCCTGAAGATAATAAGCACTAAATTCATACAAGACAAGGCTGGTGATTAAATGTGGTTTATGACAGTAAATTGTACACATCTAGCATGACACTACCTGTGGCACCATATAACCAAAGATGGGTTATGTGTGCTATTGACCAATCCCACACTTACTCTATCTTGATTCGAAAATGAGGTTAGTTGCGCCAACTGATCTTGGCTTAGTGGTCGATGCCTGGAACGAAAAGTAGCTAAGGTAGTGACATTCTTATTCCAATATGTGTTAATGCATTTCCGAACAAGGATACAGACAAAGAAAGAGTCCTGACATTGATGGAACTAAGTGGGGCAATTGCAGATCTCTCAGCACTGTGTGGGGAAGGTTTCCCAATAATTACAGCTGTGCTGGTGTGTGTCTCTGCACCTCCAATGGTTCACTAGGCATTTAGTGCAATTGCAGATCTCTCAGCACTGACTTTGGTTACATTCAAAAGCAAGACTACATGCCCGGAGAGTGTGGGATCAGTCCATAGGGAGATAAATCAACTTTATAGTGCTGCCCCACTGGCAGACCAGGCCACCAGCACAATGACCTGACTTCCCATTCAGTCATATGATCCTGATACTGAGCTAACCAGTCCTAGCCCTATCCTACTAATGCCAAGTGCCAGGCCAGGTAGCAAAATGTATCAATTTTGAAAGTCATTGGTTTGACTCGACCAGTTTTCAAACGCCCAACCTTTCGCATGGGAAGCCTCAACTCTACCAATTCAACCATCGCGTCCAGGGGAACCTATAATACAAACCTAAGCTTTATGCCCGTGAAATAATGATGTTGTTTGTAGTAATTGAGATGGTCATATTGTCTAAAGATTATAGTGTGTGTAATACACCCCGCCAGTTAAGCTAGGGACATCTATCAGCAGAATCTGGAACCACTTTGGCTGCACATTGTACAGGCGATGCCGATATTCTCAACAAATATAAATAATCCCTTCAAATAAGTAATCTTATTCACGATAATGTAATAAGAGGTGTCTTCAAAAGTATGTTACCTGACATATCATCGATTGGCAGCTCCTTTTTCCAACTAATTTGCGAATAAAATCAATCAAATGTGGAGGTCCTCTGTTTCTGGATTTGTTGTGCCATTAGATAGCGCTTCATCGATCCAGATTTCCACTTGGGGAAAGTACCTGAATAGAGTGGTTCCAGATTCTGCCGATAGATGACACTAGGGCCGTAATGGATTAACATGACCCAGGCGACTCGGGTCACCTGAGTCATCAGAATTTCAAATCGAACATCGCGAGTGGAGTCGAGAAATACACGTGCCATGGGCAAAACGATCCGACCCCAGGAACCCACCTCTTGGCTGGAGTTTGCTAGGAGCGATGATGTCACATCTGTGCTGGTACCTGTAGTACAACAGCTACCGGTACAACTCCTACGTGTTGTTTTAATACTTTTTTTTTAATAACCCAGATTTTCAGCTTCTCCAATCATAAAATACTTTAAATCCTATTTTGCTGTACTTCTATCAGTTATTGAAAAAAAATATTAAGTTTCAGATTAAGCCACCATTTTGTCCACCCCAAGCATATTTATTTATTCAACCCAAGTCTGTAGGATGTACGCATGCGCCAAAAAGTGGTTCGGGTGACCCGAGTTGATTGATCGATTACGCCCTAGCTTAACTGGCAGGGTCTATTGTAGTAGTAATACTGCACACTACTGCTGTGCTCAGTGTGACTGCTGGTATATGGTGTACGAGTAGTTTACCATGGACTATAGAATTAAGCTGAAATTACATATACCCATCAGGCATGCTTGAAGTCGCCTAAAGCTGCCTATTTCTATAAAGGCAAATTGTCCAAATTAAAAATACTTACTTAGATTTAATCGTACGTTTGTTAATTTTTTGAATGGTAAAGCGTTTTATTCTTAGGATAATACTTTTGTCAGCGGCCGTTGATATTGTTAATTATTTACACACATCATTTTAAGGTAAATACTAATGCAGTCATTAAGCATTTGGGTACTGCATCGAATAAATACTAAGTTAAGTTAATAGGACATCTCTCTGATAATTTAGAATGGTTGCATGATAAATTGTTGATTAGATTGTACAAGTATTTTAAAATTCATTCTCTTGTTGTTTGTGTGTTATTTGGAGGTGTAATCGGTTGCACTCACCTCTCCAGGTGAAATACCACATATACAAGTAGGCACCGGTTAGTTGTTTGCCTCAGGCAGCTGGTTAGGACGCTCGCCCCGAAATGGCAGAAATGTGTGTTCGAACCCCTCTGTATGAATCGTATGTTTTATGTTAGTGTCATGGGGGTGATGAAGATGGGAAATGTTGTGCCTAGAGTGGGACTCGAACCCACATCTCTTTGCATTCCGGGCCAGTGTGCTAACCATTACACCACCTAGGCTCCCTGATATCAACACACTACCCATGCCTACCTGACTATGTGGTTACTTGCCTGAGAGGTGAGTGCAGCCTACTACACTCGTCCCCCTGGAATTGTAAGTCTTTTAAATGGTCATTTACTGCTTACAATTACATATATACAGTCAATGCACTTACACATACATACACAGGGTAGGTTCAACAACCATACAGCGCGTAGCTTGTACAGGATCGTGGTCACAGCAACCAGTGTCATGGGGGTGATGAAAATGGGAAATGTTGTGCCTAGAGTGGGACTCAAACCCACATCTCTTTGCATTCCGGGCCAGTGTGCTAACCATTACACCACCTAGGCTCCCTGATATCAACACACTACCCATGCCTACCTGACTATGTGGTTACTTGCCTGAGAGGTGAGTGCAGCCTACTACACTAGCAACACCTCCCGTGACACTATTGAGCTCCATAGAGTAGATTCATTCTGGTTTTGTATATTTATTTAATTGACATATCTACTGTGCTATATATACATGTATATCTGTCTGAAGACTTTGTATTGGGTATATTTAGATACCTATGTCACACATGTAATAACATTAATTTCCGTTGTATAGATAAACATTGTCCCCTTATTAAACCAAAGACCCTATAATACTAAGACGGCTCACTCCCTATCTCTCCCATGGTAATGTAAATTTCGCAGAGCCACCTTGTGGTGGGTTTGATCAACCCAGCTGCTGGTTGGTTTTTCACATGTAAACACATACAGTTATATTATACATGAGACAGGTAAGTATGAATACACATCAATATGAAATTGCTATGAACAAATACACATCATCATCAGCAACATCATCATCATCGCCATCATCACATATCTTTCACATTCATATATACATTTATACATATAATATAGCATCTGTTTAACCAAGAGAACAGCCAGTGCACCAAGTGGTGGGTTTGATCATTTTGATTACACAGTACAGGCTGAGTGAGCCGTCTTAGTATTACAGGGTCTTTGATTAAACTAAGCATGTGTTAATTTGTTGATTAAGTGTGTGTGTGTGTGGGGGGGGGGGGGGGTCAATCACGAATCTTCCCCATGTCACCGCTCCTTTCCCTATCCTAGTGATGCCAAGTACCCACCTAGGTAATTACAAGTATAGATTTTTAAGACATTGGTTTGACTCAGTTGATGTTGGGGCTCAGAAACCACAACCTGCCGAACAGGAGGTGGACACTCAACTCATTCGACCATCACACTTAGCTAAATTGTCTACTGTGTATCAGACTGTCCAATAATATAATCTTATATATAGATATTATATATATTCTTATATATTGGTAACTTGGTGTAATTCTAGCTGCCCAGGTTTAATACCACTGTACCCTACACGAGTATGCAGGTATTGCAGGTAGAGCAATACCTCAGGGAGTTTGATGCCCCTGCCCTGCAGAGTTGTAAACCACTGCCTTGTGGTACAGGTTCTTGACAGAACTGAAGGCTAAGGGAGCAAACCCTAAACAGAAAACCATGTCGCTGTGGCAGCATTAAGGGTGGTTGATGTATGGAACTCCCAACATCTCCCGACCAGCCACTGCAGGGACAAATAGTTTTGCGCCTGTCTGGACATGTTCTTGCCGGTGTGAAACCTCTATTTGCTCCCCTAGAGAGTGCCGCTGGTAACTTGCAAAAGCCAGCAGCACTTCAACACTTTTGCAGGAAGCTTTCATGAAATGTACAACCGCACAATGGAGAGCGGCAGTCAAGTAATGAAAGCAGTCTTTGTCGCATCGCACCCGACAGCATGATGATCATGATGATGATGACCCTACATGAGAATCATTGTGGGTGGGTTTTTTCTTTCCTTTATATACAACATGGCTTATTGATCAAAATATGCCTTTTTTTTCTTCAGCAATGACTCACTAGCAATACATCAATAGACGAGATCTCCGTTCCGAGTGTGCATGCCATGAAAAAGGTGATGGCAGCAAAACAAGGGTGTACAGCCATTGAGTTTGCCGATACGCATAGAGAAAAACTTTGATTTTATTCAAAATTAATAAAACTACATAACAATTTGTCACAAACATGGATGGATGTAATATGATAATATAATGAATGTGTTTAAGACACAACTCTCCATGATTAAGCATCTTGAGCTAAGAAACATACAATTTCAGTCACTTTACCAGCTGATGTTTATATCACCATTGATTAGCAGTGAAACACATGGGGTTTGAACCCACAACACCGAACAACTTCAGATTACAAGTTCAACACCTTAACCACTAGGCCACAGAGACCACACATAGTTACTTGTCTCAGTTCAGGCTATCTGTATATACAATGTCATATATACAAGGTGTTTGATTGTGTATTTGTGTATATATATATAATAGTATATATGTCATATATATACAACGTATATACAAGGTATGCATATATATATATAGACCCAAATATATATATATATATATATATATATATATATATATATATTGATCTGCCAATACTAATATATATATAGGCCTGGGGTAGTAGAACCATATCAGTTTCTACACTCACCTATGATGAACTGCATGTTCTGCGATCCCAAGTAGTCCGCCGGTGCCTACACTGCGGAACGGCTGCTGCCATCATAGCGTTAAGCCCAGAACCCAGCGCATTTGCAATGGATCCCGTCCAAACGATAATGCATGACCAGAACAGTGCTGCCACCATAGCATTAAACCTGGAAATCTGTGAATTTGCGGCGGATTCCGTCAAGCCATTCATGCTCAGGTCCGGCTGGATTGTAGAATTTGGCTGCTGCCATCATAACATTAAGCACAAAACCCGGTGCATTTGCGATGGATCCCGTCCAAATGATAACGCATAGGCACAACCAGAATGGCTGCTGCCATCATAGCATTAAAACCGGAAACCTGTGTATTTGTGGCGGATACCATCAAACTATTAATGCTTAGGCCAGCATGGAATGGCTGCTGCATTGGCTAAAACATTGGCTGAAAGTCAAAAACTTTCAAATGCACATCTCACTCCATATGGTTCACTCCTTTTTACATTCAATAACAAGAAAAACGTTTTCCTTTTATATACAGTGTAACTGACAAATTTCAAATGGATGTGCACAAAACACATGCGTGCGCATCCTCACATATGCTTAGACCGCCAAGGATATGTATACTGCTCACATCTGGTATGTGTAGACACTATGTATATGGCAATGGCCTGAACTGAGAGCAGCAATTATATGTGGCCTCTGTAGTCTAGTGGTTAGGGCATTGAAATTGTAATCTGAAGTTGATGGTCTTGTAGGTTCAAACCCCATAAAGTCCACTACTTTTTTACATTCAACAACAAAAAGACATTTTCCTTCTATGTGTTTCTGATTGAATTATGCAATAGTGTACTAAGATATATATGTAACACCCTAACCACAATACCACAGACCACATGAGCTGGTTGTCTCAGTTCAGGCTATTTGTATATACAACGTCATATATACAAGGCCCGATAACCCACTCCGTCACATTATCTGACACTGAGGAAACCAGTCCTGGCCCTATCCTACAAATGTGTAGCGCCAGACTAGGTAAGAACAGCTCACAATTTTGTAAGTCATGTTTCTGATTGGGCCAACCGTCCAGTCTCGTCTATGCGTGTGACTGATTCAAAGTCTGAGCCCAGTTCCGGGTTTCTCCAACCGTCTCTAGTGGCGCTATCTATGGAGAATAAAGGGCACCAGGCAATATTGTTTCAGCGATACACTAGGGCCATGTTCAGGGTACGTCTCAGAGTCAACTCCGAGTTGGCTCCGCGACATCTTTTTGGCCTATTTTGCGTTCAGGGTAAGCCTCGGAGTTGCCTCAGAGACGTCTTGCTTTTTAGCTAGAAGGCAAAATGCGCCTCTAAAATGGCTGCTGGAGTCAGTAGTTTCAGCCAATCAGAGCTGTTCTTTTCAATTGCAAATGGCGGCCCCCTATGGGGGCCCTCCATTTTCAAGACAGTCAACAGCTAAAGTCGTTCAGACCAGCGTGACGTCTGGAATATCTCCGAGGCGTACCTTGAACGCGGGCCGGATGGCGCTAATGATGGTCAGTAGCATTAATACAGGTATTCCAAGTTCCGCTGGTCCCTAACGTACAGAATGTAGATCTATACATTCCTAGTAATTAATGCTAAAAGTCAGGCTAGGTAACGATAAACACAGAAATGCCAAAGTCTCCCGCTTTAGCAGGACATATCCACATATTGTGATTCACCGACAGGTGGCAGCACCAGGTCAGATTTCCTGCATCTCGATATATCCATGTTAAGGCCTTGTCACATTACAACGCATTTCGCAAGCGCACGGCCAATGCATAAAATAACTTTTTTATGTCGAGAAGTGTCAAACTTTTCGGCGTGGGGGGCAAAGTTGGATATATACATAAGGTATACATAGCATATGGCCAACTTATGACCAACGTATGGCTAATGTGCTTCTGGCTGAAAAATGCTCGAATTACGCTCACGGTACATACGCAGAACGCCTGTGTACATTATATACATTATTCGATCGCCAGAGCTACGCCTTGCGTTACATATGTCAAGACACGCTGGAGAAACACTAAACATACATTAGATGTAAGTTAAACGCACATTAAATGTACATTAGACATACATTAGACATACATTATCCATATGTTGTCTGTATGTGGACTGTACATTCCCACTGCCTTTAATGTAGGTCAACATAGTGCAACGTAGTGAACAACATTTGTCTAACGTACATCTAATGTACATCGATGTAGGCCAAACGTATACATAACGTTTGTCCGACGTAAAATCCACACGTTGTCAAACGTTGTCATATTTCAAAAGTTTTGTGCATGCACAAAACTTTGCTGACCCCCTGACGCACAATGCCGTATCACGACGAACGTCAACGTACATTGACGTATACCAACGAGTGCCTCACGCATGCATAATGCATAATGACGTATCCCGACATAGCTGACAAAAATCACATATGTTGGCATGCTCCGTCATAATGTGACACCCCATTTATGTAGTAGCATCAATATTTGAAACAATGTTCACACCTAAGCCACCAATGGAATGTCACCTTTATATATGTTTATATAACAAAATACCAGATTACTAAAATCTGCAATATGGAAACAACAAAATTCACAACATAAAAAATTAAAATTGTTTGAACATAGTATAAATTATTTTATCAATTCAATTCAGAGGAACATAATGTTAAACATTCATGAAGGCAGACTATTTTATATTGCACTTCAATTTTTTTTAAACATAAACCGATGACCAATGCAAATACTATGTAAAAATCAAACCAATACAATATATACGCAATGATTTAGGCATCACAATAAACAAACTAAATAAAGATAGCAGTATATTCATAAGTTCACAGTGTTACAAGTCTATTTACAATATGAATGTTTCGTTCATGCAGTAATATGATACTGCAATTGAAGGCAGGCATGTTAAAGCTACATAGACCGATAAAACCATCAAATTTTCAAAACCAAAACAAATATCTAGATTTTATTCTACATATCTAAAGCCTAGGTCACACCTACCTGGATCAGGGGCCGGACGAGCCCCGACCCGTGATCCGGCGTGATCTGTGGCGATCTGTGGCTCATCTGTGGCTGGTCCTTGGTGGTCCTTGGTGATCCTTGGTGATCCTTGGCTGGTCTGGCCTCATCCTGGGTTGACCCCGGATGTTTTAAAATGTTTCAAACATTGAGGGCGATCCGGGGAATATTGCAATCCGGGCTCGATCCGGCATCATCCGGGTGTAATCCGGGGGTGGTCCGGGGGTAGTCCGCGTCCCGTCCAGGGCAGCCACATCATTTTTAAACCGGAAGAGCCTTGTATTAGCCATGGTTTAGCCCATACTAGCCCCGGTTTAGCCCGGACTAGCCCCAACAGAGCCACGGACCACTCCAGGACTGCCTGGCTAAGACCTGAACAGGCCGGATGACCACGGATTAACCACGGATCGCCACGGATGACCCCGTATTACTCACAGACTACCCCGTATTTCAGGCTATCATCCGGGGGTTGCTCAGGGCTCGTCCGGGTGTTGTCCGGGGCTCATCCGGGTAGTCCGGGGGTTGTCTGGGGCTTATCCGGGGTGATCTGTGGCTCGTCCGGGTAGGTGTGAGAGCGAGGCAAAAATAGCAATTTTATCCGGGGCTGTCCGGGACAGTCCAGGGGGAGTGGTCCGGGGGTGGTCCGGATAAACATCCGGGGCTCGTCTGGGTAGATGTGACTTGGGCTTAACTTAGATACTTGTGCACTTATTAAACATTTGTCAACACACAGAACGGAATACTGAGGCAATTTAATAGAACCTGTTACTGCAGAAGCCTATGGTGTTAGAATGTTGGCATGTTTGCTCAAATTAATTTTGCGTGTTGGAACTGGCATATTATCTCAGAAGTCAGCCATTTAAAATAAAAGTTACTTCAAGCTAAAGCAAGGTACATTATAACGATCAGCCTAATCTATTAATCTTGTCATGGGGTGATGAAAATGGGAAATGTTGTTCCTTTCCGGGCCAGTGTGCTAACCATTACACCACCTAGGCTCCCTGATATCACCACACTACCCACACCTACCTGTCTATGTGGTTACTGGCCCCAGAGGTCAGTGCAGACGACTACACTCATCCCCCTGGAATTGTAAGTCTTTTAATTCTTACAATTACATACATACAGGCAATGCACTAACACATACATAAACAGGGTAGGTTCAACAACCATACAGTGCGTAGCTTGTACAGGATCCTGGTCATGGAACCAGTGTCACGGGGTGATGAAAATGGGAAATATTGTGCCTAGAGCGGGACTCGAACCCACATCTCTTTGCATTCCGGGCCAGTGTGCTAACCATTACACCACCTAGGCTCCCTGATATCAACACACTACCCACGCCTACCTGTCTATGTGGCTCCTTGCCTGAGAGGTCGGTGCAGACCACTACAATCTCATAAAATGACAGAAACTCAAAGCGATTGGACTATGCAACTTTAAGTATCCCCAAATTACCAGTCTGCTTAAAGAGTAAATCATGCATAGGTCCAGCCGACGCAATTTATACAATGTATCAAACAGTGTCAAATGGTTACACTTGAGTTCAGCACTTGTGACAAGAAGACTAACTTAATATGATATAATAATAATTTTAATTTAATATAGTGCCCTAATCAGCTAGAGCCATTCCAATACGTAGTACAATTAAACCATATTATATATATATCATACAGTTGTATCAATAATGTGACTCCACCTATACTTACAGCTATACTTACAGCTATACTTACAGCTATACTAATTATATGATAACCATAGTGCCATATTACAATATTAAACCTACATATTCAATTAGTGGCGTTCCCTGTGGCAGAGTGGTTAGAGTGTCTGACCTTTTTATAGCTCGGATGCCTAATCTGAAGGTCGGTGGTTCGATTCCCCGTGCCCCCCCCCCATCTCTGCCAATTTGAATTTCCACCGTTGTGTATAACTTACAGCGTCATCAAAGGCTGGTTGCTTTCATACCATGTCTATATGGTGTGGGAGGTTAAAAATCCCTTGGGTCGGTAAAAGTGTAAGCTCAGGCTTTCTATCGACAAACTGTCTAATGGTGAAGACAAGTCTATTCAGAGTTATCCATGATGGGCAGTATAAATCTTCAAGAACAAGAATTACAGAGCTCCAATGACCACATCTGTTCATTGTGTACAAGCTGTCAATTGGTAGCCTAGTCAGTTGAGCACTCCTTTGCACTGTGGGAAAGTCGGCGTGTAAATGTACTGGAGTTATGCCAGGTACACACCTACCATTTATCCACACCCACCTACCGTTTACGATCTAAAACTGCCCAAAAGTCGGTAGGTATGCGATACCCTAGCACATCTACCGATTGCGATTCGCGACTTAAAACTCAGTTTTAGGGTTAAAACTGCTTGCTTGCGATTACGATTGGCGATTCGAAAAATGAATCGGCCCGTTTTCAGTCGTAAGGTCGTCGCGAGTTTTAGTGCGTGAATCCTATACGGTAGCTGTGTAGTTGACATTAGAGGGGGGACACAGTGGAAATGGATTAATGAGAACTCCCTTATCTATTAAAGTTGCTTAGTCCGATGCTTTTGAGTTTCTGTCATTTTTCTGAAATAAATATATTAGATCAATCGCTATAATCTACTTCACTTTAGCTTGAAGTAACTTTTATTTGAAATTGCTAACCTCTTGAGAAAAAAGACATAACATATACACTGATGGTGTTATTATGTGCATATATTTAGCCTATACTAAGAACACATACAGTGTTGAAAATACACTATACAGTCTGGATGATACATGCAAGCATATATACTAAAGATATATATTATGTATACTATATATATAATGTATATACTTTACATATTATTTATAATATACACTAGGGATACTATATATAGAGTAAGACCTTTCTAACCGACCACCTCCACAGATCGACCACTTCTCGATATTCATCGCTTTATTTAGGTCCCAAACGATCGCCCATACAATACCATTGTAATGATTAAAAAAACTCCTAAACCAACCAGCTCCCTAAATGGACCATTTAAAGTCGGTCCTATGGTCGATCAATGTAGAAAGGTTTTACTGTACTATATATATAATATATATACATTATATATATGCTTTGTATACTATATATGTGCTATATATACTATATATACTACATATACTACATACTATATATGCTGTATATGCTATGTATATTATATATACTATACATGCTATATTTACTACATGTACTATACATACAATATATACTATTATTATACTATATTAGTGTCGTGGGGGTGATGAAAATGGGAAATACTGCGCCTAGAGCGGGACTCGAACCCACATCTCTTTGCATTCCGGGCCAGTGTGCTAACCATTACACCACCTAGGCTCCCTGATATCAACACACTCCCCACACCTACCTGTCTATGCGGTTCCTTGCCTGAGAGGTCAGTGCAGACCACTACACTCGTCCCCCTGGAATTGTAAGTCTTGTAATGCTTACAATTACATACATACAGGCAATGCACTAACACATACATACACAGGGTAGGTTCAACAACCATACAGTGCAAAGCTTGTACAGGATCCTGATCACGGCAACCAGTGTCGTGGGGGTGCTGAAAATGGGAAATACTGCGCCTAGAGCGGGACTCGAACCCACATCTCTTTGCATTCCGGGCCAGTGTGCTAACCATTACACCACCTAGGCTCCCTGATATCAACACACTCCCCACGCCTACCTGTCTATGCGGCTCCTTGCCTGACAGGTCAGTGCAGACCACTACATTAGTATATACTATATATATACTATATATATATACTATATATATACTATATATATACTATATATACTATATATACTATGCTCTATATAACATATATAATATATATACTAATAATTACTATATATACTATATATATAATACATACTATATATACTACATATACTATATATACTGTAGATACTATATATATTATATAATATATATATACTATATATACTATATATACTGTATAATAGTATGCTATATATACTATATATCTATATAATATATATAATAGCATAACATATGAGGCATTCATTTCTTTAAAGAATACAACTGCCAGCAGTATTGCACGATTCACTTCTGAATATGTCTGTTCCATCTGACCGAAGCAGTATATAGTGTAGATATGTCTATGCGTACATATATGTATGTATGTATTTATATTTACATATTTATATATGTATATATGAATATTTATATGTGCTACGCAGATATGCATATATACATATATATGTATACATATATATGTATATGTATACATGTATGTAAGGCAGACAGTGTTATATGAAGCTGCCCCTGTAGGGGAGTTTGGAACTATTGTACTCCCACCGCTGTCGACGTGTTGACGTAATCGCGCTGTTGTCAAGTTCTGGAAACGAGAGGTTGTCAAGGATGTCGTACACTCCAACCTTACACGCCACCTACAGGAAAAGAGATACACCACAACATCTGAAAGCGCTGTTGTTTAACAGGTAGGACGTTGTGGTTCAACTGATTTAATCATAATAGTTGTATTTTGTGTGCTTTATTCTCTCAGTTTCGGTTTCTACAATTCAAATTGGCTAAAGTCCCTGTCACACTATGCCATATTGCATTAGCGTATGCTGACGCATGTGACATGCGCTGTCATATGGTGGAATTTTTAACACACTAAAACATACCACTTATACCAAACTTACTCATAACATATCTCAGCGTACACCAGTGGGCTGTTAACGAATACTACTTCTGCCAAACATACCCTTAGCTTGTCTCAGCGTACACCAGCATACACCAGTGTACACCAATGTGTTGACGCAAAATAACATACGTTGGCATACGCTGACACAATACGGCATAGTGTGACAGGAGCTTAATGTTCCTCATCCCACACAAGCTTAAACTGGACCTAACCTGGTTTCTTGACTACACAAAAGCATCAAACAGAATCGTCCTACTCCCCGCCGGCCCCAAAACAGCATTGACTTACAGATTAACTTACAGATCCTCTTCTGTCTGGTCTAGCCCCTATTGGGCCTCCAGTGCCAGCTCGTTGTGGCCAAAAAAAAGAACTATTTCTTTTTCACACATATGAAGATGGACAGAGCCCTGGGCGTCCTCTGCAATGTCTATCCAGCCTTCTCGCAAATGCTTCTACCATTGGTGCTTCAACCACTTGGCCTGGGAGACTGTTCCATGGATCTGTCACTCAAAAGAAAAATGAGTGTTTCCTCTCCTCAAGTCTGGGCCTCTCCTTTTTTCTTTTTTTTTGTGATGGGTGTATTTATGCTGCCCATAACGGTTAAGTCTAATGACTTGTTTTCGCCGCTAGACAGTAATAGTCTTGTGACTCCCCTCCTTTTTATCACTCTCAGTTGGTGTGTAGCTAACTACTGCATGCATTATTTCTCTGTTTGTAACCATTCTCCCGCATCCCCAAACCTCTGTGAGTTTGTCCTTTCTACATCGGATAATTGTTTCGGTACCAATAGTTAATTTCTCTGAATGTCTTCACCTTGCTGTGTTAGTGGTCATTAGGTTTAGATTTTAAGTTTAAAGTTTACCTTTGTATGTAAAACTTTGCTTGAATTATCAGTGTATTTTCTATTTATTTATCTATCTTTCTTTTTCTTTTTTAATTCATTTTATTTGTTGTTGTCATTAGTCTAGCAGTGCATTTAGCTCTCTTTTGATTAATTTGTTATATGTTTCTATTGTCCCTGTACTTCTTTCTTTTACTCCCAGTGTATTCCATTCAAGGAAGGGGAACCTACCAAGTATTTACCCATAGTAAGCAATGGTAATTAATGGAAGCAAATTTAGAGATGGAGACAACTCTGGTCCCTCTGTGGGGAAGCCTTCTAATAGCTACAGTGGAGGCACCTTTCCTTCAACTATTAAGAAAGCTAGTAATGACAATGTAAACCCAAAGCCTAAAATAGGAAGGTATGCATCTGATGTCAGGCAACTGAAAACTGGAGGAAAGGTGCTAAAGATTGGAACATGGAATGTACGAACATTGTACAAACCAGGCCGATATGACAACCTTAAAGTGGAAATGACAGCGCTAAACCTTGACATCCTAGGTATATAAGATGAGATGGAGGGGTGATGGGAGGATAGGTGATGATGAGGTAGATATGATATATTCTGGAGATGAAAAACATCAGTATGGCGTTGGAATTATGATGAAGAAGTCCATTGCCACCACAATGATTGGATTCTGGCCAGTATCTGACAGAATTATTATGATGAAGCTGAGGGGAAAACCGTTCAATATAAACATTCTGCAAGTTTATGCGCCAACCTCAGATCACGATGATGAAGAAGTCAACGAGTTCTATGACAGCATCAAAAAGGTAATGGAATACACCAAGTCTGGAGAAATAACAATTGTTATGGGCGATTGGAATGCGAAAGTTGGAGAACAACATGAATATCCAGTAACAGGAAGATTTGGCTTAGGTGAGAGAAATGATCGTGGTGAATACTTGATAAATTTCTGTTTGACATCAAAACTAGTAATTGCTAACACCTTATTCATCCAAAGAGAAGACAATATACATGGAAGAGCCCTGGTGATGTATGTCGGAACCAGATCGATTACATTCTTGTCAACCAAAGATATCGAAATTGTATCAAACAGGCAAGGACATATCCAGGTGCTGAGATATGTTCGGATCATAATCCAGTAGTAATCAGTATGGTAGTGAAATTGAAACAGCAGAACAAAATTATAAACAACATTCAAATGTATATGAACATGTTAAAAGATGCAAAATACAGAACTAAGTATAATGTCTCTGTTCATAACAAATTCAGTGTACTGATGAATGAAGAAACTCCTCAGAGAGAGTATAAAAACATTGAAATGGAATGGGAAGCTCTCAGAGAAAGCATGGTCAAGTCAGCAGAGGAGGTGTTACCAAATAAAAAATGAGAGACAAAGCAATCATGGATGACGCAACCCATACTAGAAAAGATGGCAGAAAGGAAGAAAGTGAAAACCACTGATCCACTTAAATACAAACACCTGAAGAATGAAATAGAAGATGAATGCAAAAAAGCTAAAGATGAATGGTGGAATAAGAAGTGTGAAGTAGTGGAACAACTTGAGTCTCAACATCGTTCAAGAGAGATGCACAAGAAAGTGAAAGAGATAACAGGTCAAGGATACAGACAGAGAAGCAGTAAATGTATCAAGAACAAAGACGGCAAAATGCTCTTTGAAGAAGATGAAATAAAGTCCAGATGGGAAGAATATGTAAATGAACTATACAATGATGACAGAGGGAACCCACCCACAATTGAGAAAGAAGATGGGAATATTATATTAGTATCAGAGGTTGAGAAGGCTATCAATGATCTAAAGGCAGGTAAGGCTCCTGGAAGTGACCAGATAACATCAGAAATGATAAAAGGACTAGATGAAGTGGGGATTCAAATCATTCATAAGCTAGTAACTGACATCTATGAGACTGGATTTATACCATTGAATATGAATGAATCCATATTTGTACGACTCCCAAAGAAGCTAAAACCAACATTGTGTACTGAGTACAGAACACTAAGCCTGATGAGTCATATGTTGAAGATAATCCTGAATATAATTTTACTGAGAAACATACAGAACATTGAAGAACAAATCAGTAATGTACAAAGTGGGTCTATATCTGGAAGAGGTACCCGTGAAGGGATTTTCAATATGAGAATGATTTGTGAACGTTATTGTGAAGTGAACCAGGATGTTTATGCCTGCTTTATTGACTATGAGAAGGCCTTCGACCGAGTCAATCATGAACTGTTAATCAAATGTTTAAAAGATATTGGTGTCAATGGCAAAGACATTAAACTAATTGTGAACTTATACTGGACACAACGTGCATTTATAAAAATGGAGCAGGGCCTATCGGATGAAGTTATGATTAAACGAGGAGTTCGACAGGGGTGTGTATTGTCACCATGTCTATTTAACCTGTACACAGAGATGATTTTCAGACACATTGAAGATTGCAAGGGAGTGACAATAGGTGGCATGAACATCAACAATCTTAGATATGCCGATGACAGTGTAATACTAGCAGACAGTGAAAAAAACCTACAAGATATAGTGAATAGAATCAATAAAGCTGGAATACTATTCAACATGAAGATGAATGCCAGGAAGACCAAAACAATGGTAATAAGTAAAAAGACAGATAAACCAAATATCAATATAACCATAGATGGCACAAACATAGAACAAGTATCCGAATTCATATATCTCGGACAAAAGATTACAAATGATGGGAGATGTGAGGAAGAAATTAAAAGAAGGATAACAATAGCCCGAACAACATTCTCCAAAATGTATAGAGTGTTAACATCAAGTAAGATATTAATACAAACAAGGAAGCGTATTCTTCAGTGTTATGTGTGGTCTACTCTAATGTATGGGGCTGAGACATGGACAATCTCTAAGAAAATGTACAAATGTTTAGCAGCATTTGAGATGTGGACTTATCGAAGGATGATGAAAATATCATGGACAAAGAAGATCACCAACAAAGAAGTTCTCAGAAAAATTAAAACTAAGAAAAGCTTGTTTGCCACTATACAGACAAAGAAACTTATTTATTTTGGCCACATCATTCGTCAGAGTTCAATATACCGTACATTGTTGGAAGGGAAGGTGAATGGCAGCAGAGGGAGAGGGAGACCAAGAACATCATGGTTTACAAATATTTCACAGTGGACAGGCTTGGATTATTCACAGTCTATCAGAACAGCGCACTATCGGGACAAGTGGAGAACCATTGCATCCAACCCTCGACTAGAGGACGGAACTATTGATTGATTGATTGATTATATTCCATTCCCTTGCCTTCATGTACTCAGTACTCTCATATGATCTGTTTGAAGATCTTATACTGCTGGCCTCTAGTGTTACTGGTCAGCATGGGTGATAGAGTGTGACTCCAGCTTGCGTGTGTGTGTGTGTGGGGGGGGGGGGGGACACACTCCCCCATCCAACTCTATGGAAAGGCTACCCTCAAGAGAGAACACTAAAAAGAAAATTGAAACTGATCAAAAGACTCACTGTAGATCCCCACTAACACACTCACAACCAAACCCACCAAGAAAAATAGACAACTTAAAACACCACACTATAACCATCGTGTTCCCATCTCGGGAATAACAGTTGTTGGAACAACTAAATAAAGTTTAATCAAAATCGCGATAGAGAAGGCTTTCTCAAAATTATCGAAGCAATGAATTATTATAATCCAAATTCACAAACAAACAACAAAAGCCACAGTCCCCTCAAACCCCAACCCCCACCCCTAAAAAAAAAGAATTACTTAACAAAAAATATATGTTGTTTAATTAGTTTAAAAATTAATTTGTGTGTTATAAAGTATTTTGTATGCAGTATGTAAATAAGAGGCTACTTACATTTTTCATCCATGCAACAAATGTCATTTTCCATTTGTGTCTCCTTTCACAGTGCAGGTAGGCGTTAAATAGGATCAGGTAGATATAGCGTTCGAGATAATCGAATGTTCTCATGCGATAAGATTCACGTTCTTCACCATTCTTCGCTTTTCGAATCTGTAATGATAGAATGTCTTGATTGATTGATTGATTGGTTGCTCGCTTGATTGTTTGATTGATTGATGATGGCTTAAAATCGTGTCAGCAACAAAATCACTATTTGTGGCGACAAGTTAGTAGAATTAATTCTGTCAGTTTCTTTGCACACAAATGAAAACTGTTTTTATCATTTTGATGAGTGCACCGTGTTCTATCGATTCGGCCACCGTGCCTGGTGTGAATAATCAGAAGATACCACCGAGCGCGGTGGCCTAATCGGTAGAGCGTGGGCCTCATGTGTGGAAGGTCGGGAGGTCGGTTCGTGGTCGAGTCAGACCAATGACTTTAAAATTGGTACTTGTTGCTTCCTAGCCTGGCGCTCGGCATTAATACGATAGGGCAAGGACTGGTTAGCTCAGTGTCAGGATAATGTGACTGAGTGGGACATGGAGCCACCAGCCTGATTTCCCAGTGGGGCAGCACTATAAAGTCGCCATGAGTGCGTACTGTCACAAGTCGGTACCCGTCCTGATATGACCTTAGATGTTGCTAGGACATAAAACAACAAACAAACATCACCAGATACCTGCCTTGTTGTATGTGAAGAAGACGACCTCCCTGATATGGTAGTGCATTGGGGTCATGGTGTCAGAGCACATGTCAAGGATGAAGTCCACCTCGCGCTTTACCTGCTGACCTTCAGGGATGCGGCGCACCAGCCGATGCACCACCTGCAAAATAGACGGCGTTTTAATTTTAAATTGTCTGGAATTAGCGGGGATGCTCATTAGGGGTCATTGTTAGGTTGTGGAGGGCCGCGGTGGTGCTCCCTCCCCTGATCGGGAGGATATGGGGGGGGAGTAGAAATGGGGGTGGGGGGGGGTGTACCACCCGTATCCGGGGTGTGGGGAGTGGAGTGTCCGGTGTGGGATGTGGGGTGTGGGGGAGCGGGACGTACCTCAGGCGGTAGAATGTCCACCTGTGAAGGTATCGGTCATTCGATCGATCATTCTCAATGGACACATTTGCAGTTTGGGCTATTTTCCGTTCCAACCAGTGGTCCACTACTGGTTCATCAAAGACTCTGATATATGCTGTCCTGGCTGTGGGAAAGTGCATATAAAAGATCCCTTGCTGCTTATCGGAAAAAATAGCCTATGTGGCGGCAGCGGGTTTCCTCCAAAGAAATATGTCAGAATGACCATATGTTTGATGTCCAATAGCCAATAATAAAAATCAATGTGCTCTAGAGGCGCCATTAAATAAAACAAATTTTGTTGTGTGGTGTGTGGGATATGGGGTGTGAGGTGTGAGGTGTGGGGTGTGAGTTGTGGGGTATGAGTTGTGGGGTGTCGGGTGTGGGGATTGGGGTGGGATGTGGGGTGTGGGGTGTGGGGTGGTGGGTGTGCGGGTCTTCTGATTTCACATTTTCATGTGGTAATTCATTCAACATCTTGCTCCCTTTGAAAATGTGTATTATCGATTGAAATTGATTAATTAAATACCTCAGTGGCTTCTAATCGGAAGCGTCCCATGCTTATCTAGATAGTAGGCAGTAGCGTGTGGATGAGTGGGGATATGTGGGTGGAGAGGTTCTACACACTAGTTGGCTGCTACTAGACGAGGGTGTGAGTATGCAATAGCAAATTGTTGTTAAGACTAGGAACTGGCAGTACTTCGATAATATTGGAAGAAAGTATGAATATCATGAAAGATTGCTAGTTTTTAAACACTCCGATTTGAATGTATGTTCAAATTAAAAAATACCCAGAAAGTACTGTGAATAAACTAAAACCTTTACTCTTTATATTGATACCAAATTTACTTGAGCTCAATATTAAGACAACACGCCATAAGGCAGTTTATTAAAGGCACTTTTGCTAATTTGTGCATTCTTTTGCGTCACATTAATCAGAACAAGTACCAAAGCATGCGCGTTTGTTTCGCACAGTGCTGAATTGCAATTGGATACACAGGCTAGTAATAGATCCAATCAGCAAGAGCACTAAATGAGCTTTAATTTGGTATATGATAGACCTATATTTGAAAGAAAATCAAATTATGCAAAACAAAAATAACACGCCTCATGTTTCATTCAGTGTTAAATGCAAATTTAATTCAAGTAAAAGGGAAAATCTTAAAATATAAATATCTTGAAAACTAAACAAGATAGAACCATTCTGTTCTTTGTGTTATTCTGCATTTAACTTAGGACTGTGTGATTAACCTTAATTTACTCCCCAGTTTAAATATCAAAAAAAAAAAAAAAAGACTACCGGTACCTATTAAGACACGCCTTACTTGGAAGTTTCCTTTTGTATAATCAGCATTTGGCAAAGACACTCTTTCTTCTTCACCTGGTTTGGTTCCGTACGGGAAACCCTGCAGAGAAAGTGGGGCAAATAAGGGGTTATGCATACAAGTGGTGTCACCTGGATAGCTTATCGTCTGGTAATAGTGTACATGTGATTTTTAACATCGATAAGTCTTGGGCGGAGACAGGACCTTACTGAACCCACCAAACTGCATGGTGGCACCACCTGTATGAAACCCCTCACACTACAGATTGACACTAACGCAGCGGCCGGCGAACTGTGGTGGCATCACCTCACAGAACTCACCCGAAATATAACCACTGGAAGCAGACATTAACACCAGGAGGCGACACTAGACCGCCCGCGCTTTTCCCACACATGCAACGGTCTATCCGTTCAAACCAGAACTCAACTGCCGCAGCCATTGTCATCGAACCACCCTCAAGTTTTTCTTCACCCACCCACCCACACTGAATAATAAGGAGAACGGGTGGGGCTGAGGGTTTGAGTCCGGGACCTCACCATCTGAGCTGACCCGAGATGATGAGAGAGACTGAAATTGACCTGATACTGACCTGAATGTACAAATGTTTCATATTCAGTTCTTCCATGTAATAAAAACCCACTATATACCTCTGTCTCTGCCTTAATTGAATTATTGTCATGGGGGGAATATTTCACTTAGAGCAGGATTCAAACTCACACTTCTTGCTATTCCGGGGTTAGCGTGCTAACCATTACACTAGTTAAGCTCCCTGATGCAATCACCCGATCCATGCCTATCTGTTGACGTGGCCCCGGACCTGAGAGTTCAGTGCAGTCTACTACACTCGTCCCCCTGGAATTGTAAGTCTTTTAATGGCCCTGTCACATTACGGCGTATGGCGGCGGCGTATGCAAAACCTACCGCAAAAATTTGAAAAATGTTGCGGGACGATGTATGGTGACCTTTTTCCACTGACGTGTCTTTTGGAGTATATGCGTAACCTATACATAACCTACCCCTAGCGTATGACGGCATATGAGAAGCCTAACCCGACGTATGCGCGGCGTACTTTGATGTGGTTTGACAGTTATGAGTGGCAGGTTGACCGTATACGCAATGTATGAGCGACCTATGCCTAGCGTATGAACGTATGAGTAGGGTATGAGTAGGGTATGAGTAGCGTATGAGTAACGTATGAGTAACCTATGATGGCATATGTGTGGCGTATGAAAAGCGTATGGTATCTGAGCAGCAGAGCCGGACTGACAGAAGAAGCCTTGCGGCGCCTTCATATACCAAGACCATAGGCCGAGCATACGCTGCACATACGCTTTGTATACGCTGTGAATACGCTAGGAGTACACTCAAATATGTTACACATAGGCTAGGCGTATGCTATATACGCTATAGATACGCTGAAGGCGCCTAACCTATGCCAGCGTACCCCTAACCTATGCATAACCTATGCCGGTGTATGCATAGCGTATGCATAGCGTATGAGCCACGTATGAGCCTTATGCCGCCATACGCTGAAAATGTTGAGCATGCACAAAAATGTTCGGACGGACGCGGGTAGTATGACGGCGTATGACGGGGTAAGCCGGGCGTATACGGCGTATGCATAGCGTTTATGTAGCATATGCGTAGCGTATGATGCATATGACGGCATATGTGATGCAAACCGTTACGCCGGCATACGCTTACGCCATACGCCTTAGTGTGACAGCCCCATTAGTGGTTTACGTCCATAATGTGCTTAGTGTTTACAATTACATACACCAGGTAGGTTCAACAACCATACTGTGCATAGCGTGTATAGGATCCTGGTCATTGCACAGGGTGTGGGGTGATGAAAATGGGAAATATTGCACCCAGAGCAGTATTTGAACCCACACATTGCAGTCTACTACATTATTATAATTACTATCCGATGATATGGCTTTCTTTTAAAAACAAGTAGGGTTTACTGATTATACATTGCATGCAATCACCATTATAGATACACCAGTATCTAAGTTGGATACATAGGATCAAATCTAGGTCAGTGTTTTTTGGTTTGGAAATTTGATGTTTTCATGGACTGTGCACCATAAACCGAGATTCAAGACCAGATGGGATGGCCGAATGAGTTGACTGTCCGCCTCCTGTTTTGGTAGGTGGTGGGATTCGAACCTCCAGGTTCAAACACTGGCTCAGTAAAACGAGTGACTTAGAAATTGATACTTTTTGTTACCTAGCTTGGCATTCTGCATTACTAGGATAGGGCAAGGAGCAGTGGAATGAGGAAGACCAATTGTCCGCGATTGAAATTCTTACTGCTTAAGCCCCAGTCACACCTCACCGGATTGTGGGAAATGGACAGAAACCAAACAAAGTCCGTTTTGTGTCCATACAAGTTTTGAACATGCACAAAACTAAGAACGGATGCCGCCAGACTGACATCTATGGTTCTTGTCCGGTTTGAGTTTGTTTCGTCCGTTGGCTATCTGTTCATGTCTGTTTCAGTTCCATTCGTCCGGCGGCCTTCGCAACACTTTGACACATTTTAATACATTTTGGTACTTATCACCACCGGACTAGACAATTCTGTCCATTGCTCAATCCGGTGAGGTGTGACTGGGCCTTAATCAATTAATGTACACACTCACACAAAAGTCAATCAAACGTAAATCGTCAAAAAGCACTACAGCGCTTTGAGAAGTAGATGGTGACAGTTGAGGGGAGGAGACAGTATGGGCACCTTTTTGTGACAGATGATGAGGCCAGTGATGGCCATGGCCGTCGTCGTGCGCCCTTTCCCCGTACGGCAATGGAACACTAAGGCTGGTCCATCCTCGTCCGTGTCCAACTCTTTGAATGAGAGCGCTAGCCGCATCAACATGTCAAAATTCTGTAGGGAATATTCCCCGGAAAGGGGGACAATTAGAAGGAGGGAAAAAAGAGAATTTTAGCATGCTTATCAAAACTAATTTGACATGTTCACACTTTAAATATCTCAAAACTTAGCCATTAAAAATCAAACTTACTTCAAGGTAGCATGAGGTAGATTATAACAATCAATTGAATATAATTATCTCAGAAAAATTAGAGAACCTCAAAACCATCGGAATATGCAAATTTAAGAGAATATGTCCTTCCTATGACACAGACAACCTCATGGTGTCCACAATTTCTGTATGCACACCAAATTTATTGTGCATGTTTTTTATTTTAGTTCAAATCACTCCATAGCTAGCCATTTTACAATTGAAGTAAATTACGCCAAAATAGAAAATAACGATTAAACCTGATTCTTTGATTCTTCAAATATGACAGAAATTGACATCTTGTCCAGCTTTATCGCCGTGATAGGGCTGCGGCATGACTGTACCTCCTCGGTGGGCGCCTTGTCGTCTGAGATGGGGATCCGGTGGTAGCGCAGCTCTGGTACTTGTAGCTGCAACTGGTTGCACATGTCGACCGGTGTCAGCACGCTCTGGAACTCGCGCTGCTCGGCGCGACGGTCTATCTCGTGGTATACCTGTGGATAGTGCATGGCAGAAGGTAGGTCATTTGTAGCAGAATGTGTATGCTGTTCAACCCTGTGATAGAACTGCCAGCTCATGTTGATCGTCGATCCCTCTGCCTTTATTTCTTGTTTTTCTAATTCGACCACAATCCTATAGGCGGCAGCACCATACGGCGCTTTGCACGTTGTATACTACAAACACATCGAGCGTTCTCGTGATATACCTGTAGATAATGAATGGCAGAAAGTAGGTAATTTGTGTTGGTTAGCACAGTGAGCAATCTTATTGATATAACAATGGATAAGGAATTGCAGAAACTAGGGCATTCGTGTTGCTTAGCACAGTGAGCGATCTCATAATATACCTGACAACCTGTGGATAATCTACGGCAGAAAGTAGGTCATTAGCAGAATGTGTGTGTTGTTCAGCATACTGGTCGATCTCATGATATACCTGTGGATAATGAACAGCAGAAAGTAGGTCATTAACAAAATGTGTGTGTCGTTCGGCACAGCGAGCAATCTCGTGATATACCTATGGATAATGAATGGCAGAAAGTAGGTCATTAGCATGTGTGTGTGTGTTGTTCAGTACAACAAGCAATCTCGTGATATACTTGTGGATAATGAACAGCAAAAGTAGGTCAGCAGAATGTGTGTGTTGTTCAGCACGGTGATTGGTCTCATGATATACCTGTGGATAATGAACGGCAGTAAGTAGGTCACCAGAATGTGGGCGTTGTTCTGCACAGCAATCAATGTCATGCTATACCTGTGGATAATGAACACGCAGAAAGTAGGTCACCAGAGTGTGAGCGTTGTTCGGAACAGGGATCAACCTCGTGATATATCTGTGCAGAAAGTAGGTCACCAGCAGTTGTGCCAATTTAACAAATTCTTCCCAACAAAATATAATTCACTTTGACCTACTAACTGGACCTACTAACTAATTGTACAATAGTGATATGTATAATGTATCACTGCATGTCGATAATGCAGTGTAATCATAAACTATAGACATAATTCCTTATCAGAATTTTGCATGAGATTACACCACACGATTCAACCATAGTGCTAGCACTACAATTGTGTGGTTCATGACAAAATAATCCAAAATGTTCTCAAAGATGCAGATTTATAAATACACCATAAGTAAAATGTATATAATGAAGCGCAGTATCCTTCGAAGATGGTACATTGTGCAATTTATATATTCAGTGCATATATAAAATCGACAATTCAACGCATTAACCTAAGCACAATTTGTTATACTGATACTATAAAAATGCATTATAAGACTTTAAATAAATCGCCATGAATATGGCCTTTGCTGCCGACTCGGCGCTAAACAACCACCAATCAATAAATCAATCAAAACTTAAAACCGGACGTGGTAGTCGAATTGGTAGAGCGCAGACTTCCCATGTAGAAGGTCGGAAGTTCATATCCTGGTCAAGTAAAACCAATGACTTACAGAATTGATACTTGCCACTTCTATTAGCCCTGTGCTCAGCATTACTAGGATAGCGCAAGGACTGGTTAGCTCAGTACCAGGGCTGTGTTCAGGGTGCGTCTCGGAGGTACTGGGGAGACGTCTGCGCGACGGTTTTTGGCCTATTTGCATTCAGGGTGCATCTCAGAGACGTCTTGGAGATGCCTCCCTTTTCGGACAGGAGACAAAAAGCGCCTTGCAAATGGCCACCGTATTCAGTGGTTTCAGCCAATCACAGCCGAGATTTTCCATTGCAAATGGCCGCCACCTATGGGGGTGGCCATTTTCAAGGCGACAAACTGCTTTTGCCATTCAGACTATCGTGACATCAGGGATTTCCCCGAGTCATCTTGGAGGCATACCCTGAACGCAGCCCAGGCTACTGTGACTGAGTGGGAAATCAGGTCATGGTGCTGGTGGTGGCCTGGTCTCCAGATGGGGCAGTACTAGAAAATGCACACTGTCACAAGTCACTTCCCGTCCTGATGGGACCTTAGATGTTGCTAGGACACAAAATCAAAACAAACAATCAAAACATAAAACAAAAATGCAAAAGGCGTCCTCGGTAGTAATTTCACGAAACTATCACTCATTCGGTGATATTGTTAAGGTCTATGCATTAGCAAGCAGCCGTGGCCGAGTGGTTAAGGCGATAGACTTGAAATCTATTGGGCTCTGCCCGCGCAGGTTCGAACCCTGCCGACTGCGTGTGTTTTGTCTTTTGGCGGATAGCTGCTATCATATAATGAACATTGTTTCATAAAAGTAGTTATAATTATTGTGTCCTCAAATTATCTTATATAAAATAGCTATATATATATATATATATATATATATATATATATATATATATATATATTTTTTTTTTTTTTTTTTTTTTTTTTGGTAAAGTATTTATTCATCTGTCATGATCTGAATATGACATTTGTCAGCGCCGGAGCACCGGTCTTCTGGCCATCTTACTATTGGAATTGACAGTCTATATAATCTGTAGTTCATGCAAAAATGGGGAGCAGCACCGAGTAGACATATATGTATGTAATTCTCCTGCTTATCATTTGCTATCTCGTTCTATATAGGGTATGCACTGACGTCACGCTAAACGGAAGAGTAACCTCCTTTGATATGTTCCTTTGTACTCGGGTTACTGGAGGCTGGAGTGCAGCCTGGGGATCGATAACTGGGGGATCGAGAGGTCTGCTTCAAAGCAGCTCCTCTCCTGCCCTCCATATTGTTTCACAGAAGTAGTCTTATGTTTATTTTAAAATTTGAGCATATAGTTAAATAATAGGTGTATTTTATTAATGCGCTCAAAATATGTTATTTGCCTTACCTGCATTCCCGATTCTGTTATTAGTAACATACCTGAAATACTTTCTTCATTTTTATTTCCTTTTTCATCTGCTCTTCCTTTTCCTACCGATGAGAAAGGTGACATAAATAACGTGTGTCGAGGTAGATAAAATATTCATTTCTACCCAAAGTAGGAGTAAATGACAACCATGTCTAAAACTATACACAATATACAGTAAAACCTCTGTAAATCGACCGACCATGGGACCGACTTTAAGTGGTCCATTTATGCAGAGGGTCGGTTTAGGGAATTAGAATATCCTTACAATGGTATTGTTGGGACTCAAATAAAGCAATCGATATAGGGGAGTGGTCAATATGTTAAGATGGTCGGTTAGAGAGCTTTTATTGTATACAGTTGCTAGTTCCAGCACCCAATGTTTATTTATCTATATTGTGGTGTTCTCTGTGGCAGAGTGGTTAGAGAGTCTGACTTTTTTCGAGGTCGGACTCCTTAAGGGCGCATTCCATATACGCGTAATGCGTAATGCGTTATGCGTTACGCGTTATGCGTTATGTGAATGCCAGCATTCCATATACGCGTAATGCGTAATGCGTTATGCGTTATGCGTTATGCAGTGAAGTATATAAAAAGTGTGTGTGACTCTGTGTCTCTGTGTGTGTCTCTATGTGTGTGTCTGTGTCTCCATGTCTCTGTGTGTGTCTCTGTGTGTGTGACTCTGTGTGTGTGACTCTGTGTGTCTGTGTGTGTGTGACTCTGTGTCTCTGTGCATGTCCCTCTGTGTGTGTCTGTGTCTCCGTGTCTCTGTGTGTGTCTCTGTGTGTGTGACTCTGTGTGTGTGACTCTGTGTCTCTGTGTGTGTCTCTATGTGTGTATCTGTGTCTCTGACAAAGAGACACACACAGACACATATACACACAGAGACACACACAGAGACACACACAGAGACACACACAGACACAGATACACACACAGAGACACACACAGAGACACAACACAGAGACACACACAGAGACACACACACAAACACACACAGAGACACACACACAGAGACAGAGACACACACAGAGACACATATACACACACAGAGACACACACAGAGACACAACACAGAGACACAACACAGAGACACACACAGACACACACAGAGACACACACAGAGACATACACAGAGACACACACACACAGACACACACACAGAAACACAGAGACACACACACAGACACAGAGATACACACACAGACACACACACAGCAACAGAGACACAAAGACACAGACACACAGAGACACAACACAGAGACACACACACAGAGACACACACACAGAGACAGACACACAGACACACACAGAGACACACACAGACACAGATACACACACAGAGACACACACACAGACACAGAATACAGAGACACACACACATACACACACACATACACACAGACACACACAGAGACACACACACACACAGACACACACACAGACACACACAGACACACACAGACACACACACAGACACAGAGACACACACACAGACACAGATACACACAGAGACACACACAGAGACACACACAGAGACACAGTGACACAACCCAGAGACACACACAGAGACACACACACAGACACACACACAGAGACACACACACACAGACATACACACAGACACAGAGACACACACACAGACACAGAGACACACACAGAGACACACACATACACACACAGAGAAACACAGAGACACACACACAGACACAGAGATACATACACAGACACAGACACACACACAGCAACAGAGACACAAAGACACAGAGACACAGACACACACAGAGACACAGAGACACAACACAGAGACACACACACAGAGACACACACAGAGACAGACACACACAGACACACACAGAGACACACACAGAGACACACACAGAGACACACATAGACACAGATACACACACATAGACACACACACAGACACAGAGACACAACACAGAGACACACACACAGACACACACACAGAGACACACACAGACACACAAACAGAGACACGCACACAGACACAGATACACACACAGAGACACACACATAGACACACACAGAGAATGGGACGGTCCAAACATGGCTCAGTTTAGCTTGCTTAGAGGGATGTTAGGACCGTCCCAAATATGAAGACTGCTTCCTCACAGGTCCACCCCATAAACCTACATGTTTGCACCGGCTGTCCGTAATTATCAGTCGCCTCCTCCAGCCTTATATCAATGGACAAATGCGACTGATGCTATTCTGTTCGCACCACCTTGTCCCGGCTGTCCGTAATTATCAGTCGCCTCCTCCAACCCTATATCAATGGACAAATGCGACTGATGCTTTTCTATCCGCACATCTTTTACGCATTACGCATTACGCACCGATCGCTACAGGGACCGATCGGGATAATGAATTTCTGACGCATTCGCATTCGCATTACGCATTACGCGTGTATGGAATGTAGCTCATAGGTTTCAAGGCGTTTCGATTTTTTGTCGCATTCGCATTCGCATTCGCATTACGCATTACGCGTATATGGAATGCGCCCTTAATCTGAAGGTCGGTGGTTCGATTGCCTGTGCCCCCACCTCTTCCAATTTAGATTTCCACTGCTGTGTATAACTTACAGTGTCAACAATGGTTGGTTGCTCTCATATCATGTCTATGTGATGTGGGAGGTTAAAAATCCCTTGGGTCAGTAAAAGTGTAGGCTTGGGCTTTCTTTCGACAAACTGTCTAATGGTGAAAACAAGTCTATTCAGAGATATCCATTATACGCAGATACATCTTCAAGAAAAAAAATATATATATTGTGGTAGAGTTGAGGAATTGGGTGAGAATGCAAGAACAACCAAAATGGCTGCCACTGGAAACTTTCCGTACTTTTCTTGAAGATTTATACTGCCTATCATGGATAAGTCTGAATAGACTTGTTTTCACCATTAGACAGATTGTTGATAGAAAGCCCGAGCCTACACTTTTACCGACCCAAGGGATTTCTAACCTCCCACACGACATAGACATGGTATGAGAGCAACCAGCCTTTGATGACGCTGTAAGTTATACACAGCGGTGGAAATCCAAATTGGCAGCGTTGGGGGCACAGAGAATGGAACGACCGACCTTCAGATTAGGAGTCCGACCTCGAAAAAAAGTCAGAGACTCTAACCACTCTGCAACAGAATTTCCTCATGAACATATAATTTACATAATTTCATCAATTCTTTACCACCAAAGTAGCAACTATGATAGATAAGTACTTGAACAATATATGTAGCATATTAGATTAAATAAGTCTCTTTGGAATATTACGCTAAATATGTCTCCTCTAAGTTAGTGATATTTTGCTGGTTCCAGAAGCAACAAAGGAAGTTAGTTTTCTTTACCGACGCCTCTAGAACACATTGACTTTTATCACCGGCTATTGGATGTCAAACATATGGTCATTCTGACATATTTCTTTGAAGGAAACCCACTGATCCCACATAGGCTACTCTTTCCGATAAGCAGCAAGGGGTCTTTTATATGCACTTTTCCATATACAGGACAGCACATACCACAGCCTTTGATGAACCAGTTGTGGACTACTGGTTGGAATGGAAAATAGCCCAAACTACAAATGTGTCCATTGAGCAGGATCGTTCGCATGACCAACACCTTCACAAGTGGACACTCTTCTGCCTGAGCTACATCCCTCTCCCTGAAGCAGACCAAGACTGCAAACAAGTGACATTGCACACCAGGATTAAGGGCATGTGTGATGCCCCTTCCAGCTCAATCCCTAACTATTGGGTGGACTGATTTAAAGCTGCATAATCTGATGGTTTTGAATATCTACCATATATTTTAGATAATTATAATAGATTGATCGCTATAATCGACAATATATACCTCTATTTCGGCAATGGGTATTCCTGGCATTATGATTGGCTCCTGAAGGTCACATGTCTCCCTCCAGGAGTACGTGGTGCCGTGACATTCCACCACCAGGTCCTCCCTGAGGTTCACGATGACCACCACCGGGTGGCGCTGTTTGGGCGACAACAGGTGGGTCACTACACACGCCAAGCCCTGAATGCATAGGAGTGGAGGGATAAGTAATTATTAATACGATCATGTATCTCAAGCTAAATACAAGCATCAGCAGAGGAAAGATCGCCTCCTTCACCCATCAGACTTTCTGACTGCGGCTACACACACATGTCTGATTAGATAAAGGATTCACCCGGTACTCGCAGTACACGGGTGAATACCAACCCTATATAAGAATGGTCGAAAATGCGGGGAAATGAAATGAGAGCCTAATTTCACAATCTAAGAAGCACCAATTATTCTTTACATATGTCTTATTATTTCCCCGCTACCTTTGAGTTGAGAAATATAATAAAATATCTACTTTAATAAGATTTAAAAGTGAAATCAATGGCGTTCTAGCGCTGCCATCTTGTCTTTTTGCATTCTCGCCAATTTCACCAACTCTGTGCCTATATGGGTAGCCATTTGATACTGGAGCCACAGTTTCTAGTTCCTGTTCCATACTAAAGCTATTTTCGCCCGTATTTACAGTACGTTGTCCTTCACCCATGTACTACAAGTACCGGGTGAATCTTTTATCTAATGTCTGATGTGTCACTGCACATTCCAAACACAAATAGGACTCATCAGTCATCGACGAGTTCGCAACAAATGCTGAGTCTTAATGTGTAGATGAAGAGCCTTAAAATGACAAATATTCATGTGAGATTTCATTAACCTTTCTTTATGGGTTTCACGATATGGCTTTGTGGGATAAGGGGGGGGGGGTTAACAAATGGGATGGTCTGCCCAGAGCAAGACTCGAACCAACATGGCTGCCATTTTAGGGTGAGGATTCTAATCATAGGTATAGCATCGCACAGTCCGATGGTATAGTTTGTCCGCCATAATTTTAATACAAATATATTAGGTTATTCATTCAAATCTATTTTAATTCACTTTCAAAGTAACTTATAAATGGCTAACTTGGATATATATACTTGATGTGAACTTTAAAGAGGTACCGTATACATGTATACTCAAATATAAGTCGAGGAAATTTACTACAAAAAAACTCTCCTATTCTGAGGTCGTCATATTCTCGTGATACACCCCAAGGTAGCATGGATGGCACCCAGGACGACATCTTGAGGCAAGATGAGTCTGACTCAGTCAGTGATGATGACTCTGAGGACATTGACGCTGGTGATGAATATTACAGTGATGCTCTGAGTCATGAGCAGGTACTGCAGTTACTGTAGGAGTCTGATGACAAGTCTCACTTTGAAGGTTTTTGAGTGACCAGTGGTGTTGTCATCTTGTTGAATATTTGTGCATGTCTTTGAATAAATAAAGCTCGACCTATAGTCAGGTTAGGCCTAATTCCAGATTTGTGCTTCAAAAGTCCATTTGACTTATACTCAAAGTTGCCTTACATTTGCGCATATATATATCATCATGCTGTCGATCGTGATGCGACAAAGACTGCTTTCATTACTTGACTGCCACTCTCCATTTAGCTCTCTGCTGTGAGAGTGATGTCCATGAGTCAGTCTTAAAGGGACCAGCTATAGCTCGCTGGGACACTGCGCGTACTCCGACAAATGCTCCCCAAGCACAATCTTGTTTAGTTTTTATGTTTAAATGAACCAAGTATGTGTGGGGAGAGTATGGGACCAGGGCACTGCTAGTCTGAACTGCAAAGGCAGTTTGTTGTCTTCAAAATGGCCGCCCCCATAGGCGGCGGCCATTTGCAATGCAAAAGCTGCGCTGTGATTGGCTGAAATTGTGCCGGCAACAGGCTCACACAGTAACAAGATTTGCTGGTTCCCAGTATGGGCGGCAATAAATTTCAGACCGATTACGCCGAAATCTATTGAATGCGATCATATTTAACAGAATTACATACTCAAATCGTGAAATTTCATTAAATTAACCTTAAATTCCAAGCGATAGTAACGTAGCAGCTCGATCAGCGTCGAATCGCCGAGTGTAAACAAAACAAATAGCAGTGATCGCCGCAACGTGCGAAAATCCGCGCATGCGCAGAAGCCACGACAGGCCGCTGGTGTTTTGGGGAGTTTTCAGTCGCAACAGAATTTCAAATCGAGTTCGTTTGTTTTCCACGCGGCGGATAGCTGGCGACTTTAATGTCTCTCAGCTTCAGGTTTGACATTTCATGAAAGCTGCCTCCAAAAGTGTTGAAGTGCTGCTGGCTATTGCAAGTTACCAGCAGCACTTTCTCAGGGAGCAAATAGAGGTTTCACACCGGCAAGAACATGTTAAGACAGGCGCAAAACTATTTGTCCCTGCAATGGCTGGTCGGGAGATGTTGGGAGTTTTGATACATCAATGCTGTCACAGTGACATGGTTTTCTGTTCAGGGTTTGCTCCCTTAGCCTTCGGTTCTGTCAACAACCTGTACCACAAGGCAGTGGTTTACAACTCTGCAAGGCAGGGGCGTCAAACTCCCTGAGGTATTGCAATACCTACATACCTGCATATATATATACGGTATATAAAACTAGTCTTACAGCTCTTGAGGGTTGTGCCATGCCATAAACGCACAACCCGGAAACCCTCCTGAAGTTTGATGTCTTCACGTCGATCTGGGAGCTGATTACATCCAGCCCGATGTACTCGTCGGCCACCTGGCGGTGTAAAGAGAAAACAGTACCTGAGTCAATCATTCCCTTTCAAATAGCTGCCGTGTACTGTATAGGCTATGTATTGCACGGTATATTATAGAGATTTGCATATACTGCATGGTATATGATGCAGTTCTTTGTTTGCTGTTGTTTTACATTCTAGCAACATCCATGGTCCTATCAGGACGGCCACTGACTTGTGACAGTGCACGCTCATGGTGACTTTATAGCACTGACCCCCTAGGAGACATGGTCACTGGCACCATGACCCAATATCTCACACAGTCACAGTATCCTGACACTGAGCTAACCAGTCCTTGCCCTATCCTAGTATTGCCAAGCGCCAGGCTAGATAGTGACAAAGTATCAATTTTGTAACAAACTGTAACTTGTAAGTCATTGCTTTGACTCGACCAGGTTTATCGAACACCTGATATTCCGCATGGGAAGCCTGCACCCTAACTGATTCGGCCACTGCGTCCGGTCAAATAAACAGAACCATGTTCCCAGATGGGATGGCCGAATGAGTTGAGCATCCATCTCCCATATTGGTAGGTTGTGGATTTGAATGAATGACTTAAAAAATTATACTTGTCGCTTCCTAGCCAGGTGTTCGGCATTATTAGGATTGGACAAGGAGCAGTGGAATGAGGAAGACCAATTGGCCGCGATTGAAATTTCCCCAGCTCAATCAAGTAATGTACCCCCCCAACAAAAATGTGCATACAAACTTAGCATACCAGGACGCGGAGTCCGTCGGTGAGCAGGCTAGGGCTTGTACCCCGCTCTGAGATGTCGATGTAGCGTAGGATGTGGTAGAGCTCTGGACGCTGCTTCATCCACTGGGTGAAGCTTGTCGAGAAGAGACGCGGGTACTGGCAGCCCAGGTAGGCGCCAAACACCAGCAGGGAGGCGTACTGCTCAACGTGCTGCCGGCACTGGCGTGCAATGAAAGTACAGGCACTGACACCCTGCAAGGATACGGGGGTTGACACCCAACACATAACGTTAAGTAATGTCAGGCTAACGTCATTATTTGGTTATGGTACAGTACAGCGTCATAGTAACGTTATACAGACGTCATAAGATGTATTGTAATATTTTGGGGTATATTTTGACTGAGACAGAGGGCTGCCATATTGGAAGAGACTGTAAAGACATGTGAGATATTAAGTATACCCAAACCTAATCCAACTTAATCTAGTTGATATTGGTACCATCTTCACTACAAATATGGTGATGATGACGGAATGATCTGGGCCAACCATCTTATGACCATTTAATGGGAAACTAACCAGCATTAAAGTGACATTCAAGAAAAGTGAGTGAACCAACTTAGATATAAGGAAGGGCCACTGCAGGGCAACCAAAATCAAGGATCACAGCAAGTAACCATTAAAAACATTATGGCCATGAATTGTTATGATGATGTTTCTACAACATTCTTATGATATAAAAAAAATGGTTCTCGAATGGTATGCAAAAACGTCATATTGGCATTAAAAAATGTTGCATTAATGTTATATGAAAATGACATCATGATTTTTTTTAAAACGTCTCCAGAATGTTTTAAATAATGTTATATAACGTTTTTACTCCATACAAAATAACGTTTATATAACGTTTTAATAACGTTATTGTGACATTTTATAACGTTATTATGACGTCACGATGACGTTTTATTGTTAGCTGGGCAGTGACAGGGCCAGGGGCAGTGATAGTGATGGGGCAAGGGCAGTGACAGTGATAGGTCAGGGGCAGTGACAGTGACAGTTATAAGGGTAATGACAGTGATGGGGCAGGGCAGTGTCTAGCTAAACATTAAGAGAAACTAAATTAGAATAAAAACCGTGTAAATTGCTAATTTGTATTTCAAGTATATACAATGGAACATAAAAAATGCATAATAAACAACAATAATGCATACGGGGAAACTCTACAAAGTTATATCTAGTTAAAATAAGCACAGTGACGTCATGGTATTGACCTCAATGAGGTAGTCGTCGGTGATCGTCTCCAGACATCGTCTGCTTTCGTTGGCGAAGCTTCGAACGTTGTGCAGTTCACCGCACGTGTCGATTGCAATGTCCACCTAGCGAGAAGGGAGAGAACTAGTCATAAGGCCAAAGAAAAAAGAAAAAAGGTGGTGATTCTGACATTATTTGAGATAACTATATTAGGTTGGTCAATATAATCTACCTTACTTCAGCTTGAAGTAAGTTTTAAAACGAATGGTTGTCTTTGGAGATATTTAAGTTGCAAACATGGCAGATTAATTTGGTCATACACATAGAAATTCGAACACTAAATACTTCAGTAATAACAGGTTCTATTAAATTGACTCAGTATTCACGTCCATGCATTAACAAATGCTTAATAAGTGCATCGGTATCTAGGTTGGATGCGTAGGGTCAATTCTTGACAAGTGCATTAGTTTGAACATTTACTGATTTCATCGGATTGTCCATGTTGCGTCTGCAACATGGGTAGGCCTAATTGTGGCGCGGAGGGAGGACTACACCTGGTGCCACCTATCATTTTAACTAAGAACTAAACCCCCTCACAGCAGACTAACAAACTAAGACACACACGCTGGGGGCCCACGTCCACTGCTAACGGCATTTACCGTCAAGACGCCGCACCGACAACACGAGCTGACCTCCAATTTTGCCGCCCACCCACTCGCATTTAGGACAGTAGATGATAGGCTTGAGTGCCTGGTCCATTATCGCTTATCGATTCAAACTGTCTACCTCTCACTCACTTACTCTAACTGTTATGAATCGAACTTGATACTTAGATCATTGCCCTCATTGACTAGACCTCTATTACATTTGAACTTATACTTAGCTATACTTAGCCATTAGCCTGAACTTGATCACTTTGTATTACATTACAATAAAGCCCCAGTTTATAGTAGGCCATCTCCGCGTCATGAATTATGCATCTTTAATCAACAAATGCAGACCTGCCACATGATAGGATTACCCGTATCCGATACAGACTTTGGTGTTATTTTTAGTGATATGGACGTATTATATTTTCATACGGATGTTTAGTTAAAGCTGCATAGTCCGATGAAATATCAAATTTCCAAAACAAAACCAATTATCTAGATTTGATTTTACATATCTAACTAAGATATTGATGCATGTATTAAGCATGTGTTTCTGCGTAGAAGGCAATACTGAGTCAATTTAACAGAATCTGTTACTGCAGAAGTCTATGGTGTCAGTTTTGGCAAGCTTGCCAAAACTAATTTTCCATGTTTGCACTCAAAATATCTCAAAAGTTTACCACTTAAAATAAAAGTAACTTTGAACTAATGTAAAGTAGATACCAGTGATCGATCTAATATATTTATCTCAGAAAAAATACAGAAATTCAAATCCATCGGACTATGCAACTTTAAATTTATAGGGGAAACAACTGTAACCACAGCCACAGTGATGAATGTTGTATGTGAAAGTAATGTACTGTGTTGTATAATGTTTGAGTAATACAATTATCTAATTGTATTCACATGTTTTCTTATGGTATGTGCAACATATGTATATGAATTATTATGTAATACAGATTCATACAGGATTTTAGGTGAAAAATACAGATTGCCATCCAAAAGAATGTGGCAGATCTTAAATCTAATTTAAGATTTAGACTGCCTATCATGGAATAAGTCTGAATAGATTTGTTTTTGCCATTAGACAGTTGGTCGATAGAAAACCTGAGCCTACAGTTTTACCGACCCTAGGGATTTCTCCCCCCCCCCCCCCCCCCCACACCACACAGCCATGGCATGATAGCAACGCTGTAAGCTATCCACAGTGGTGGAAATCAAAATTGGCAGAGGTGATCGCAGGGCGAATCGAACCACCGACCTTCAGATTAGCAGTCCGACCTTGAAAAAAGGCAGACACTCTAACCACACCATCATAGAGAACACCACCTTTGCTGTGAGTGAATAGAAGCACGTGACAGTGCAGTATTTGTCAGTCGTGACGTCACGTGACCATGTGATCACCTGCTGCTTGGTGCGCAGTCCATTCGGTAGGACGCTGACGAGCTCCTGGATGACGTGGAACTCTCCACGCTCGAAGTTCGGACTCTTCTTGTTGATCTGGTAGGGAGCTTTGCTGTCAGGGAATATTGTGAGTTGAGGTACTTACTTCAATTGCGCACTCAATGTTACACTCAATGTTACATTCAAATTTACACACTCAATTTTGAGCACTCAATTTTGCTCACTTAATTGTGCACACTTAATATTATACACTCAGTTTTACTTTCATTTTTGTTCTTCAAATTTACACACTTAATTTTGATACTCAATTTTACACTCAATTTTACGCCCACTTTTACTCAATTTTCACTCAATTTTGCACTTAATGTTACACTTGATATTAGACTCAATATTAAATTCGATTCACCTAATTTACACAATCAATTTTACTCAAAATTGTACTCAATTTAGATGAAATTTTACACACATTTTAATCCCTCAATTAAACACTCAATTTGACACTCAATATTATACTCTATTTTACAGACAATAGTAAATTTTATGCACTTAGTATTACACACTTAATTTGGTACACTTAATTTACACACTCAATGTTATACACTCAGCATTACACTTATTTTTACATGCAACCTTATTACACTCCATCTCACACCCAAGATTACATCAATTTTACACTCAATTTACACTCAGTTTTACTGTGTGTTCAAAGCATCTTGTCTATACTGAAGTATAGCTCAGGGAAGGAGCATCAACACCGCCTCCACAATTTCCACCTCGAAGCTGAATCTGTGACCTGGCATGCTGGATTACATCTTCCCTCATTCCTGAGGGAGCAGCGAAACTCGGAATACCCGCATCAAGACTCAGGCCAACCCCTGACCTAGATTTGGACGAGGTGACCTACTGTTGGAGGTCACATGGTGCGCCTCAAGTGTTAACGCCTGAGGCTGTGCGAATCATGCCACTTACTGAATGGCAGCATGTGGTTTCAGACCAGGTGGTGGCTGTTTACAAACATTGTGGGGACAGTTGTAATGGCGACCCACCTGATAAAGTTGCATAGTCTAATGGTTTTACATTCCTGTCATTTTCTGAGATAAATATAGTAGGTTGATCGTCATAATCCACCATACTTTAGTTTGAAGTAACTTTGTGTTAAAGTTGCATAGTCCGATGGTTTTGAATTTCTGGGTTTTTTTTCTGAGATAAATATATTAGATCGATCACTAGTATCTCCTTTACATTAGTTCAAAGTTACTTTTATTTTAAATGGTAAACTTTTGAGATATTTTGAGTGCAAACATGGAAAATTAGTTTTGGCAAGCTTGCCAAAACTCTGACACCATAGACTTCTGCAATAACAGGTTCTGTTAAATTGACTCAGTATTATCTTCTACGCAGAAACAAATGCTTAATAAGTGCATCAGTATCTAAGTTAGATAGGTAAAATCCAATATGGATAATTGATTTGGTTTTGAAAATTTGATATTTCAGCTGACTAACTTCGGGGATATTTGAAGTGTAAATATGCCACATTAATTTTGACACGCTTGTAAACATTCTGACCCCCAAATGATTCCGCAGTAACACTAACAGGTTTCCCTTACATTGACTTACTATCCCCTTCTATGAAAGAACACATACTTAATAAGTGTGCCAGTTGGACATTTAGGTTCAAATCTAGATACATATTTTGCTTTTGAAAATCTAATGTTCTTATCGGACTATGCAACTTTAAATCTCTCAGTGAGATGGCCTCAAATATTATGGAATTTAAAAACTGCATAGTCCGAAAAAAGCATACAATTTTCAAAACCAAAACAATTATCTAGATTTGCTTATACATGTCTAACTTAGATACTGATGTACTTATTCAGCATTTGTTGCCACATAGAAGGGCATACTGAGTCAATTTAACAGAATCTGTTACTGCTGAAGCCTATGGTGTCAGAGTTTTGGTGTGCTTGCCAAAACTAATTTTGCATGTTTGAACTTCAAATATCTCCAAAGTTAGCCATTTCAAAGAAAAGCTGTTTCAAACTAAAGTAAGATAGATTATACCCATCAATCGAATATATGTATCCCAAAAAATGACAGAAACTCAAAACCATTGGACTGGGAAACTTCAATAAATCTGCCAGTACATTAATTGGGCATGTATGTTCAAATATAGATACATATGTTGCTTTTGAAAATGTGATGCTTTTATCGGACTATGCAACTTGAAGTATCTTAATGAGATTGGTTAAAATATTATGGAATAAATCTATCTATCTTGCATAGTTATTTTGGTTGGGTTTTTTCTTAGGGAAATTGGTTATGTTGCTTTGGCAACATGGGTAATTCGGAACCGAGACGTGACAGATAGTGCTTCCCAATTTCGACCCCGACCTTAACGCTACCACCTATTGCCCCCTTTTATTCATAGGCGGCCAGAAACTGCACTAACTCCAGGTGGCGACACCGGTGCATGTGCCAGCGGCCGCCACCCGTACACGGTGACCCGTATCTATGTCGCTTCTGCCCCTGCCCCCGCACCATCGGCACTTACCATCCAGACGCCGGATCGACACCACCACCTGCCTTTTCTCACTGCCCCATCCGACCCTACTTATAAGACACTTGAATCGCAAGAGTTGAGTGCCGGGTCATGCAGAGATTCAAACCTTTAACTGAACCTTGTACCTGACATTTGAACTTGACCTAATGCTCTTTGTTTTAGACTAATAAATTCCCATACTATGTAGTTCCGTCTCATGTCCTGAATTTCGATGGAGTGAGTTATCAGTTGAGATACCTACGTAGCCTCGTTTGGAAATCCCGTTTTGTGCGAGAGCACGAGACAGCCGAGCACCATGCCGAGTGTGGTGCGACTCAGGCCGGCGTGCGCAGTGAACACCAGGGCCGGGCTGGGGCCCGTCCCCCGGTCAAAGAAGCGCGGGATGCCCTGAAATGAACAACGCAGTGGAGTCCGATGTCAGGCCCACGTCATAAGGCCCAGCTTGCTTTTTGAGCGAGTCGTACAGGCGTGAGGCAGAACCAGGACAGCTGAAAAGGCCAGGTGGCAGCACCAGGCGAGGCAGAAGGCCTGACCAGTCGCTTGCGTAGTTGAGTGTCATTAGTTGTGTAGTGTCATCTGGGGCCATATGCAGGAGTCAGTGTTAGCGAGCCAAAATGCGTTTAAACGGGATTTCTGGTTTAGCGCCGAAAAGTCGGTATGCAGGCGGCGGTGTTACGGTAACACCGCGCGTTTAAGGTCTGCGACACTAACCCCGTTTCATATGACGTTTACGGGCAGTGTTAGCATAAGGTTATGGCCAAATCTATTAAATGCTATCATATTTGACAGAATTAGAGACGTAATAAGTGAAATATGATTAAATTAACCCTAAATTCGAAGCAATATTAACGCTGCCGCCGTAAGGGCGGAGATATTAATACTTATATTTTCGAATCGACGAACGTAAAGTAAACAAATCGCCGCCGCCGCCGCATCGACGTCGCTTTCCATACTGGCGGCGGGGACGGTTTCTTTACTGTACCTTCGGCGATTCGAAAATATAACTATTAATATCACCGCCAATGCGGCGGTAGCCTTAATAACGCTTCGAATTTAGGGTTAAATTGATAAAATTTCACTTATTGCGTATGTAATTCTGTTAAATATGGTCGCATTGAATAGATTTGAGCCTCATATATGGCTACAAACGCAGAGGGATTTCCCAAATCTATAAATAAATTCATGTTTAGCTACAATGAAAGTGTTACGCGCTCCTGCATATGACTTGACACAGTTCCCGACGTCGGCGATAGCTAACCGGTAATAGGTTGTAACACCAAAAGCCGTTATCACCGACTCCTGCATATGGCCCTTGGTGTCAACTAGAGAAACAGTTCATGGGTAATCAGTTTACGGATAATTATACTCATATAATTGCTTATACAGCACATACCGTATATGTCCCAATCGAAGCATGCTACCCAAGAGAACCACACCCCCCATTTCAAGACTGAAAGCGCACACAATGTTATGATCATATTCAGACTGAATGCACATAAAATAAGACAATCCCACTTTATTTCAGAGGCACGACAAAAACAAATCCATGAAATTCTTTAACTTTGAATAGACGGGCATCCATGTGTTTGCAATCGCGCAGTGCATGTCTATTGGGACATCTACGGTATATAGATTTTGTAACCATTTGTACAACAGTAAATAATGTAGTGATTATAATAGAGACAGTTCGGGCAGCAAAAGGAGGCAAGGGACCAGTGGGATACAAGGAATTCACTTTTATTCTCTAAGATGATCCACATATTGGCCGGAAAGATATAATACCCAATCACATATATAATTACATATTAAATTTAGTAACCATCAATGAGAACCAAATTTATAAATACATAAATAAATATGATTTAACGTCGGGAGAATGCTTGAGGCACATCCGACTGGTCGAGTGCAGCGCTCAAACGCCTTTCCCTCACAGGCACGCCAATATATATTCTAGCAGGCATCCCCTAGTGAGGGGAGGAAAAACTAGTCCTTTCTCAACACTTCTGGTTCGTTGGGTATTGGAATTCTACGTCCTTGCAACATCTAAGATCATATCAGGACCGGTACCGACTTGTGACAGTGCACACTCATGGCGACTTCTTAGCGCTGCCCCAGTGGGAAATCAGGTCAGCAGTACCATGACCCAATACCCCACTCAACCCCATTATCCTGACACTGAGCCAAACAGTCCTTGCCCTATCCTATTAATGCCGAGCGCCAAGCTAAGAAGCGATGAGTATCAATGTTATAAGTCATCGCTTTGACTCGACCAGGAATTGAATTCCCGATCTCCCGCATGAGAAGTCTGCGCTCTACCGATTCGGCCACCGCGCCTGGTAGTGACCATGACGGTAACCCTAACGCAGGAGATGCCACTAACCTTGAAGGCCTCAATGAAGGTGTCCAGTTCGCGTCCCAATGGCGCCCCTACCGGGGGAATCATCAGTCGAGTATACCTGCGCCGAGAAGGGTTAATATTAAAGCTGCAAAGTCTGATGAAAACATCAAATTTCCCGGATAGATATATACATAGATATATATAGATATATATAGATATATATATAGATATATATAGATATATATATATGGATATATATATAGATATATATAGATACATATATAGATATATAGATATATATATAGATATATATATAGATATATATGGATATATAGATATATATAGATATATATAGATATATATGGATATATATAGATATATATAGATATATATAGATATATATGGATATATATAGATATATATAGATATATATAGATATATATAGATATACATAGATATATATACATAGATATATAGATATATATAGATATATAGGCCCCTATTATTCTTTTGTCTGCGTACGATTGACACAAAACAGCTCAGAAATGGTTACACTGAAAACACAAGGACATTTGCTTCAAATCAATATGTATTCTATTGGGTTCATGAAACACTATACATCAGTTTATCCTGAGCAAAAGACATAAGCAGATAGTATGTTGATCGTTACAATGGACACAGTTTTGTCCCATATTACTTATTACCTTTTGAGACAGGCTCATCTATATATATATATTGCTTAGCACCTTTTGAGACAGGCTCAGATATATGCAGATATATAGATATATGCAGATATATAGATATATATATAGATATATATACAGATATATTTAAATGAACGCGGAAGCCTGCGGGGAGTAAAAGGCCTTTTTTTTTTATTAAAGTCCAAACCTATACATATTAATCAAACAATTGAAGGAAACAATTCAATAAAAGTCAAATTAAATATGTAGAAAGCAAAGCGCGCGCTGCCGATGTGGGCGGTGTGCGCGGTGTGCGCGGTGTGCGCGGTGTGCGCGGTCTGCGCGAATGTCGTGTGTGCGTCAACTGTCAGAGTTAATTAACGCCTACCGCCACCTGGCGTGCAGTGTTGCGCGCCGGCCCGCGCCCTCCCGCGCCCTCCCGCGCCCTCCCGCGCCCTCCCAAATCCCAGCATATAGATATATGGAGATATATGGATATGGATATGGATATATGGATGTATGGATATACGGGTATACGGGTATACGGGTGAATGGGTATATGGGTATATGGGTATATGGATTTATGGATATATGGATATATGGATATATGGGTATGGATATATGGGTATATGGGTATATGGACACATTGATACATCGATATAGATACATTGATACATCGATATAGATAAACATAGATATATATAGATATATATAGGCATATATAGATATATATATAAATATATAGATATATAGATATATAGATACATAGATACATATATATATATATATATACATATATAGAGATATATATACATATATAGAGATATATTGAGATGCATACATATATATATATATATATATATACAGATATATATATAGATAGATGTATAGATATACATAGATATATATATATATATAGATATATATAGATATATAGATATATATACATATATAAAGATATATAGATATATAGATACACACACATACATATATATAGATAGATATGCAGATACATTGAGATATATATAGATATATATAGATAGATATAGATACATATATATATACATAAATATACTTCCTAGCGAGTGGAGTGTCAAGCCCCATGCAGGATGTGGTAGCCCCCCCCCCCCCAATCAGGGGGGGATAGGAGAGGAGACACTACAGAGCTTATTACAGGCGATAAGGAGCTTATCACTCACTATCCATAAGCGAGTGGTAAAGGCAAGAGGCTGAGTCATGACAGCTGAATAGGCCAGGTGGCAGCACCAGGCATGACAGAGACCTGTCCATTCACCTGAGTTGCTAAGTGTCGGTAATTGCGACATGTCCAGACAAGGTGCAACCAGAGGCACCATTAAAGGATAATCAGTTTACGGATAATTATACTTGTATAATGCTTATACAGCACATATAGATATCATCATCATCATGCTGTCAGTCACGATGCGACAAAGACTGCTTTCATTACTTGACTGCCGCTCTCCATTTAGCTAAGTACATTTCATGAAAGCTGCCTGCAAAAGTGTTGAAGTGCTGCTGGCTTTTGCAAGTTACCAGCGTCACTCTCTCGGGGAGCAAGTAGAGGTTTCACACCGGCAAGAACATGTCCAGACAGGCGTAAAACTATTTGTCCCTGCAGTGGCTGGTCGGGAGATGTTGGGAGTTCCATACATCAACCGCCCTTGATGCTGCCACAGTGACATGGTTTACTGTTCAGGGTTTGCTCCCTTATGCTAGGTACACACCTACCGTATACGATTCGCGCACTAAAAATCACGACCCGACCCGCTTAAAACTGAAAACGGGCCGATTCATTTTTCGAATCGCGAATCGCAATCGTAAGGAAGCAGTTTTAGCCCTAAAAAGTCACGAATCGCAATCGGTAGGTGTGCTAGGGGAGTGCACACCTCACAATTTTGGGGCAGTTTTAGATCGTATACAGTAGGTGGGTGCGGAAAAACGGTAGGTGTGTACCTAGCATTAGCCTTCGGTTCTGTCAAGAACCTGTACCACAAGGCAGTTGTTTACAACTCTGCAGGGCAGGGGCGTCAAACTCCCTGAGGTATTGCAATACCTGCATACCCTCCACATATAGATAATATATAGATATAGATATATAATATAGATATATATATAAATATATCGATATATAGATATATATAGAAATATAGATAGATATATATAGATATATATATAGATATATATAGATATATATATATAGATATATATAGATATATATATAGATATATAGGGATTATGTTTACCTTTATTTATTTGGTACTGAGTGCGTATGACTATGAGATCACAGTCTTTCAGGACTTCAAAGTTTCCTTTTTTACCTCGGTAATAAAGGACTTGTTAACCAGGTCATCCGCTATCCACTAGCGGAAGTGGATCTGTAGGATGTATAAGATCCCAGTGCGTTTGAGAAGGCCATTTGCCATTTGTGTGTGCTGTTATTCTGTTGCGTAGTAACCATGACGCTTACTTTCCTTTGGTGGTGTGACTTACCACAGTGGCACGTCATCTTATGCGTTAATATATTATATAGCCTCACGAAAATAAATATTTACAATAGAAGTTTAAATTTAATAAACGCTGAAAAATAGGTATATGTATATAATATTATACCGCGAATATTTATAAATTCACTGCAAATTTGGTATAAAAAATATATATATATATATATATATTTATACCATATATGCATATATGCATGTATGTAAAATTGTCAGCCTTATATGCAAATTAGGTATGAATATAGATGTACAAATACCAAACTTGCAGCGTTTATTGCAGTTTCACGATCCGATGGTTTTGAATTTCTGTCATTTTCTCAGATAAATATACTAGGTTGATAATTTTAATGTACCTTGCTTTAAGTTTGAAGTAACTTCGCATGAAAGTGACTAAATTGGGAGAAATTTGAAGGGTTGAACATTCCAAGTTAATGTTGGCATGCTTGTCAAAAGTCTGACCATGATAGCAGTATGAATAGCAGTAACAATGATAATGCTGGTAGCTTAGCAACAAGAGAATTTACACCGGACCCGGTGGCCAAATCGGTAGAGCGCATGCGTTCCATGCAGACATCTGGAAGTTCAATTCCCAGCCGAGTCAAACCACTGACTTTTAAAATTGATACTTGTCACTAAATAGCTTGACGCTTGGCATTAGTGGGATAGGGCAAGGATTCGTTAGCTCTGTATCGGAACAATGTGACTGAGTGGGATAATTATTATTATTATTTTATTATTATCCTCTTCTTTGATGCAGGCTTGTGGTAGCCTATACAAAGCTCGTAGCTCTCAGCTCTAATGGTATGCAGCCTCGAAATCGTACAGGAATGTTTCTCTGGCCCAGGCCCTGTCCAGCGCATTCTTGAATTGATTCATGGTAGCTGCTTCCACCGCTTCTTCCGGTAGCTCATTCCAAATGTTTATCACTCGCTGTGAAAAGAAGGCCCCTCTGGGTTATGGTGCCAGTGGCCTGATCTCCCAGTTGGGCAGTACTATAAAGTTGCCATGAGTGTACACTGTCACAAATCAGCACCCATCCTGATACGAACTAGATGTTGCAAAGATGTAAAAATCCAACAAATAAACAAGAGAATTACACTAATCCTCATGAGTTTTGTAGAACAAAATCTCTGATGAGTTTCTGTCATTATTCTGAGATAAATATATTAAATTGATCGTTATAATCTACCTTACTTCAGTTTGAAATATGATATAATTTAAATCGCTAACTTTTTGAGATATTTGAAGATTAGGCTGACCGCTATAAGTATTATCTACCTTACTTTAGATTGAAGTAACTTTTATTTGAAATAGCTAACTTTTGAGATATTTGAAATGTAAACATGTCACATTAGTTTTGACAAGCACGCCAAAACTCTGACACCATCGGCTTCTGCGGTAACACGTTCTATTAAATTGACTCGGTATTCCCTTCTATATGGGAACAAATGCTTAATAAGTGCATCAGTATCTAAGTTAGACATGTAGATTCAAATCTAGATCATTGTTTTGGTTTTGAAAAGTTGATGCTTCATCAGACTATGCAGCTTTAATTTCAGAGAGTGGCAATTGTGGTGTTCTCTGTGGCGGAGTGGTTAGAGTGTCTGACTTTTTTCTAGGTCGGACTCCTAATCTGAAGGTCGGTGGTTTGATTCCCCGTGCCCCCAGCTCTGCCAATTTGGATTTCCACCGCTGTGTATAACTTACAGCGACATCAAAGGCCAGTTGCTCTCATACCATGTCTATGTGGTCTGGGAGGTTAAAAATCCCTTGGGTCGGTAAAAGTGTAGGCTCGGGCTTTCTATCGACAAACTGTCTAATGGTGAAAACAAGCCTATTCAGGCTTATCCATGATAGGCAGTATAAATCTTCAAAAAAAACAAAAAACAAACAACAACAAAATAAAAATAATTAGCAAACAGCTGAGACTGTTCGCACGCCTGTCTCCTCCATTATGCTCGAATGTGGGTCAAGGCTGTCGGAGTTACAATAGGTTCGGGATATGCCTGCATCATTCCCCAATTACTACTACTACTACTAATAATAAAATATATATTTCCACATGATCATTGTACATACAAGTTGATATTTATATCGGTAATGTTTCACATGAAAAAGAAGGAAGCAGAAGTACGATAGGCTTACTTATGAGGCGCTTTCCCCAGTTAGAAATAGCACATAAACATTACTAATACTACAAAAATAATAAACAATAACACCAAAAATAAAAGTAAAACGTATATCAACATTACCTTTTATACTGTAAATTACATCTCATTATTTGTGTATTAGACTACTACATATTTTTACTCTGGTAAAGCTTAAAGATTGTATTTATATACATTCGTTGAGACATATAGATGTTCTTTGAACCTTAAATATTATTATCAAGTGAATTCTATATGTACATACACTGTATAGATATACACTGAGACTTTAAGGTTGTTCTTGCAAATACTTGTCTTATGTTGTTACTCTACCGCGTATCATGGCTACTATCTGAACTTATTTTGAATAATGACTCTAGATTTTTTGGCAGTACCCTTTTGGTTGCATTGTAAATTATCATACTAGATTTGATCATAACCAAGTCTATTAATTTCAAGACATGAAGATCAAAGAACAATTTATTAGTGTGCTCTCAATATCCAACGTTGCAAACAATTCTCACTGCTTTCTTCTATTGCAAATAAATACTCTCCCAAGTTATTACTGCCCACCATCTTCTGAGGCATAAAATGTCATAGATACTATTTTGCATTATATAAAATACCACTTTCTGCTTGTGCGTGTTCACCAGCTCCCCCATCCTTGTTGGTTGGTTGGTTGTTGGAGTTTTACGTCCTAGCAACATCTAAGGATTTATCAGGACGGGCATAGACTTGTGATAGTGCTCTCTGTCACAAGTCAGCACCCGTCCTGATATATCCTTAGATGTTGCTAGGACCTAAGCCACCAACAAAACACACAAATTCAAAGCGCACACAGCAATATAATGTCTCCACACTCCTGCCAAATGTATTCTGATATAGTCACGGTGCTGTAGGCCTGGTCTCCCAGTGGAGCAGCACTATAAAGTCGCCATGAGCGCCACCAGTCGGTATCCGTCCTGATATAACCATAGATGTTGCCAGGACGTAACACTCCAATAACCAACCACCAACCAATCCGATATAGATCCTTATCAATTCGATATACTAGTCGATACGTTGCTTGCTTGACATGATTCACAGAGGATAAAGACTGGTTATCTCATTATTTGGGTAATAATGAAACTGAGTGGGATATCGCATTGGGGCTAGCAGCACTAAAAATCCACAAGTATGAGTGCACACAGTCACAATTCGTCAGAATTCGACCCCCACTAGGACCCCCCCACACTCACACCCACACCCACACCCACACCACCACAACACAACCACAATCGCAACCACACCACAACACAACCACAACCACAATCGCAACCACACCACCACAACCACCCACAACCACACCCACAACCACAACACCACAACCACAACCACAATCGCAACCACACCACCACAACCACCCACAACCACACCCACACCCACACCCACACCATCACCTGCACACCGACCCACCCCCACCCATCCCCACCCTAAGTACTGCTATGACCTCAAGATGCTTAGATGTTGCTTTGATGTACAGCCACAATCGATGCAACTCTCAGGTGCAACTGTCACGAACATGTTGACAGTGTACTCCAGGGGCCATATGTATGTGTCGTGTTAGCGAGCCAAAACTGGTTTTGGACGGGATTTCTGGTTTAGCGGCGAAAAGTCAGTATGTATGTTGCGGTGTTAGGCAAACACCACGAGTTTAACATCGCCTAAACTAACACCACACCGTAGCAAGTTTAAGGTCAGTGTTAGGTACCGATTAGGTCCAAATCTATTCAATGCGATCATATTTGACAGAATAACATGCTGCAAAAGTGAAATTTGGTCAAATTAACCCCAAAATCGAAGTGATATTAACGCCGCGGCTACATCGGCGGCGATATTCATACTGTTGAATCTAAACAAAACAAATCGCCGCCGCCGTCGTATTGGGGGCGATATATTAGTGCCAAATCTATTCAATGCTTTCATATTTAACAGAATTACATACTCAAAAAGTGAAATTTGATCAAATTAACCCTAAAATCGAAGCAATATTAATGCCGACGCCAAATTTTGGTCAAATTAAACCAATAATCAAACTGATATTAACGGCGCCACCGCCGGCAGATTGGCGGCGATATTGTGAAATAGCGGTGCTCGCCGGGAACAGGCTCAGCAATAAGAAGGCTTGCTAGTGCCCTGCGGTGTTAGGTACTGATTAGGCCCAAATCTATTCAATACTATCATATTTAACAGAATAACATCCTCAAAAAGTGAAATTTGGTCAAATTAAACCAAAAATCGACATGATATTAACGCCATCGCCACCACCGCAGCATCGACAGCGATATTGTTAAATAGCAGTGCTCGCCGGCAACAGGCTGTGTTTCTGTGTGTCTGTGTGTGTGTGTCTGTGTCTCTGTGTGTGTGTCTGTGTGTGTGTCTGTGTGTGTGTCTGTGTGTGTCTGTGTGTGTGTGACTCTGTGTGTAAAATTGTCCGATTTAATACATGTGAACCGAGGTGAAGTTACTATAATAAATTACAAACTGTCTATATAATGATAAATGTTAAAATATAAAAACCCAAAGGCATATGAGGGATGTGTGAAATTGGTAAACTATTATTCATTGAGTATAGAATTTGTATAATTGAATAGTCTTTAGAGGGAGTGTCACTTCCGAGTTTGGCTAAGAACAGTCTTTGGAAGAGTCACCTCACATGCCCCCTCCCCCCCCCCCCCCACATGGTATTGTTATGATCATTGACCACTGCATTGTACTCTGATTGGAGGAGTGAGTCATGTGACCACTGCATTGTACTCTGATTGATGAATGGAATCATGTGACAACGGCCATCTTGAATCTTGAAGAACCTATATAAGCCAATAAACTAAAGAGTCTCATTCTCTTACTTTCACTCTAACCCTGTTTCCTTCATTACCTGTAGTGCTTTCATTTGACCTATTTACACCACCCACACCCACTAGCCGGCACGTTTACATGTGTCTCTGTGTTTCTGTGTGTCTCTGTGTGTGTCTCTGTGTGTGTCTCTGTGTCTGTGTGTGTGTCTGTGTGTGTGTCTCTGTGTGTGTGACTCTGTGTCTATGTGTGTCTCTATGTGTGTGTCTGTGTCTCTGTGTCTGTGTGTGTGTCTGTGTGTGTGTCTCTGTGTGTGTCTCTGTGTGTGTCTCTGTGTGTTTGACTTTGTATCTCTGTGTTTCTGTGTGTCTGTGTGTGTGTCTGTGTGTGTGTGTCTCTGTGTGTGTCTGTGTGTTTCTCTGTGGGTGTGTCTCTGTGTGTGTATCTGTGTGTGTGCCTCTGTGTGTGTCTCTGTGTGTATGTGTGTATGTCTGTGTGTGTGTCTCTGTTTGTGTCTCTGTGTCTGTGTGTGTGTCTGGGTGTGTGTTTCTGTGTCTGTGTGTGTGTGTGTCTGACACAGAGACGCACACACAGCAACAGAGACACAAATACACAGAGACACACACAGGGACACACACATAGACACAGAGACACACACAGACACAGAGACACACACAGAGACACACACAGACATACACAGACACAGAGACACACACAGACACATACACACAGAGGCACACACCTAGAGACACAGAGATACACACACAGACACACACAGCAACAGAGACACAAAGACACAGAGACGCACACACAGACACACACAGAGACACAGAGGCACAACACAGAGACACACATACAGAGACACACACACAGACACACAGACACACACAGACAAAGAGACACACACAGACACACAGACAGACACACAGACACAGATACACACACAGAGACACACACAGAGACACAGAGACACAACACAGAGACACACACAGAGACACACACACAGACACATACAGAGACACACACAGAGACACACACAGACACAGATACACACACAGAGACACACACAGACACAGAGACACAACACACAGACACACACACAGACACACACAGACACACACAGACACACACAGACACAGAGACACATACAGAGACACACACACACAGACACACACAGAGACAAAGAGACACACACAGAGACACAGAGACACACACACAGATACACACACAGAGACACACACACACAGACACAGAGACACACACACAGACACAGAGATACACACACAGAGACACACACATAGAGACACAGAGACACACACAGAGCGACACAGAGACACAAACACAGACACAGAGACACACACACAGAGACACACACAGAGACACACACATAGACACAGAGACACACATACAGCTGCTATGGAGAGAGAAGCGACGACAGCATAACGGCAACGACGACAGCTTACCGGCAAAGACAACACCGTAACGACACCGTAACGACACCGTAACAACATGCAAACGACATCGGCTGTCGTCAAACTTTTTCAACATACCCAAAACGCCGACGACAACCCGGCGACAATCAAGAAACTGGAGGTGTCGCGGAGGTGTCGCGGTGACACCCGAATGACACCGTAACGACACCGTAACGACACCCGACGACAGAGCAAAACTCCAAGTCGTTGGACTGTTGTCGGCCTTGTCGTCGTAGTGTGACAGCTACATTACATCCTGGCAATATCTAAGGTCATATCAGGATACACGTACTAGTAGTATATGCTGATAGCACTACAGTGTCTGCACCATGTATTACTTACTATACGCTGATGGTGCTGCGGCTATTTTAGCACGTATTAGTATACGCTGATGGTGCTGCAGTGTTTGAAGCACATATTAGTAGTATACGCGGCACACTGTCCCACCCTACTGAATTCTTCCCCACTTCACTGCATACAATCCCACCCTACTGCAAGCTGCTCCACCATTCCTGCATACTGCCCCACCCTACTACAAATGACAATGACTATGCAGCAATTATATTAAAACAATTAGAGTAGTGCTTTGAACTTAAAGGTAGCGTTTTGAATTTAAGGATAGTGTTTTGAGCATGACCACAGTAGTGTTTTGAACTTACCTTCCACTAGGTTGAAAACACTACCGTAGTGTTTTTGTGGGGTAGTGTTTTGAACTTACTACACCGGCTCTATACCTGTTGTAGCCGGGACGTACATGGACTCACCGAGTGTCCTGTTGTTGTCGGAGTTTTACACCCTGGCAACATCTAAGGTCACATCAGGATGGGTACTGACTTGTGACAGTGCGCACTCATGGTAACTTTATATTGCTGCCCCACTGGGAGACCAGGCCACCAGCATTTTGACCTGATATCCCACTCAGTCACATTATCCTGACACTGAGCCAACCAGTCCTTGTCATATCCTAATAATGCCGAGTGCCTGGCTAGGAAGCGACAAGTATAAATTTTTAAGTCATTTGTTTGACTCGACCAGGATTCGAACCCATGAGTTCGAATTCCTCGATCTCCCAATACGGGAGATGGACGCTCAACTCATTCGGCCATCCCGTCTGGTCTTTTAAGCGTCAATTTTTGGGGATAGTTAGTTAGTCGAAGGTAAAACATGCACAAATTTATTTTGGGGGTGCGTACCGTATATGTGGCTAGGATATAAAACCCCACTAAACCACACCCAAACAGCGCTTACTTGGTGCCGCTGTTGTTGAAGCTGAGCCGGCCGTAGATTTCGTCAGTTACTGCAAGGTCATCCTCGTAGGCGACCTTGAACATGTGCGGTTCGTCCTTGAAGGTCGTGAGGTCATGGTAGAAATAGAAGGTGTTATCCTCCCGCAGTAAGGCGTGGTCGATCACCTAGTCACCGGAAGAAATGCAATGAAGTGGTGTCATAGTAGAACAACAATAATAATAACGCCAAGTAGTGGCAAGAATCAATTTTGTAAGTTATTAGTTTTACTCAACCGGGATCGAACTCCGTACCTTCCGCACGGGGAGGCTGCGCTCTACCAATTCGGCCGCCGCGTCCGGTCCCAGAATGTATTAACTATTATGTGCGTGTATATAAGTATGAAGAGTTCAGGCGTAAATCGCCATATATGCCGATCCAAAAATTGAGTTAAAATTGTAAAACTTTACCTGAAGGTAATTTTAATTCTCAATAATGCCATGTTGTTTGTGAATAAGTGGCTATAGAGCAATGAACAAAAGAAATAGGAATGTAAACAAAATTATCTTTTGAGGGTTTGACTCCAATGCTTAAGTCAATATTTGGATTGGTTTTTACACTGTTACAGGGATTTGCACCTGAACTCTTTATATATATAATTTATCTACCAAAGTTATCAATATCTGGTGTCAGGAGATTCAGTTCTGATTATTGATAAAGCACACCTGTCCATTGATTGTACTTAATGAGCTGTCATGTGTGACTGTAGCGTCAATGTGTCTTTCCTGTCGTGCAGGCAATACCAGCAGCTAATTGCCCATCACTATCTTACTGTCGAACGGACGGGGCTGCCCTCTATGGAAGATCTTCTGATCAAAAAGAATCTCCGGTGGACTGGACACCTCATGAGGATGTCATCAGACAGGCTACCAAAGCAGATCCTCTATTCTCAACTGTCTTCTGGTTACAGAAAGAGAGGGCGCCCTCATCTCCGGTTCAAGGATAACATCAAGAGAAACCTGAAGCTGAGAGACATTAAGACCGACTCATGGACGCAACTCTCACAGCAGAGAGCTAAATGGAGAGTGGTAGTCAAGTAATGAAAGCAGTCTTTGTCGCATCGCGACCGACAGCATGATGATGATCTTACTGCCAAGCTCCACTTAAAGGAGCATAATCCGACGATCTTTAGTTTCTGTGATAGTTGGTTGGTTGTTGGAGTTTTACATCCTGGCAACATCTATGGTCATATCAGGACATGTATCGAGTTGTGACTGTACACCCTTGGTGACTTTATTGTCCTTCCCCAATGGGAGATCACGCCACCAGCACATTGACCTGATATCCCAATCAGTCACATTATCCTGACACCAAACTAACCAGCCTCTTGCCTTATCCTAATAATTTTCTAGCGCCTGGCTAGGTCGTGACAAGTCTCGACAAGGGTTCGAGCCCGTGGGTTCGAATCCCACGATCTACCAAACTGGGAGACGGACGGTCAACTCATTTGGCCATCCATCCCTAATTTAAAAATAATAATTTTAAAGAGAATTTAAATAGCTGGCTCCGCCCCTGCATATGTCAGGACCGGAAGTGGACCTTGCGGAGCCTTTGCCTGGCTCCTTGTGGTTCACACAGTGCCAATAGACTACATCACGGTTCCAGCGGCGCGGTGCATTGTGGGATGGGTCAGAGCAAAACAACCCCCCCAAAAGCACATGGCACATGCTAATACACTGTGTGCAGCTATGAAATGTGCTAGTTTCAGCTCATCTCAGCTCTTGTTTGAAACATAGAATACCAACTAAAAAAATATATATAATAAATTCAGATATTAATCTTTTATCCAGCATTGCATTTACATCAATATAATCAGGACATCTTATGCCATGTGCATTTAGATTTAGAAAGATCTGGGCACTCAGACTAGTGATAGAGCCATAGCCAGAGTACTCAATGCATTGTCAATGGCAGTGAGCAATCTCCATACAGAAAAAGTAAAATATTGATAAAACCACATGACCTAGAGATAAACCGCTTGGAACACATACAGAAAACATGTTTAACAAAAAGATTATATTAAATTGATAAGGTTAGGGTTTTGGATTTCTATTAATTTTGAATAAAACTGACAGTTTTCACTGCGTGTATTGGCAAACTCAATGGCCGTACGCCGTTGCTTTGCTCCCAACGCCGTTTTCAGTGCATGCGCAGTCGGAACCGTGATCTATCTGCCCACTCAACTCCACCTCATGACATCCAAGTTCCCATTAAAGCTGCATAGTCCAATAAAAGCGCTACATTTTCAAAACGAAAACAATTATCTAGATTTTATTCTACATAAGTAATTAAGAAAATAATGGTGTTATTAAAGATTTATTGCTACATAGAAGGGAATATGAGGTCAATTTAATATAACCTGTTATGATAGAAGGCAATGGTATGGCGTAACACATGGAAATGAATACTGAGGCAATTTAATAGAACATGGTCTGCACAAGCCAATGATGTCAGAGTTTTGGCGTGCTTGCCAAAATTAATTATGCAAGGTTGTACTTCAAATTTCTCCAAAGTTAGCCATTTGAAATAAGTTACTTCAAACTCAAGTATGTTAAATTATAAGTATTAACCAAATATATTTATCTCGGCAAATGACAGAAGCTCAAAACCATCGGACTATACAACTTTAATGCAAATGGAACGTCTAAAGCTGACATTCCATACAAACAATTTGGCATATGTTATATGGTACGTGACATGCGACACATATATCATACATGATATGCGACATAATGATGTCAAATAGTTTACATTAGATATCAGAATATTTTACATTTACATTGGGTGTTGTTGTTTGCGTGTGGGGGGTGAATGTAATTTATTCATCGAATAGAGTCTTTTTATCAGGGACTGGATGCGGTGGCCGAATCGGTAGAGTGTAGGCTTCCTGTGCGGAAGGTCCATGACTACAGTAATTAATACGCAGATTCCACTGACCTCTTTGTGCAGTTTTAACTCTATGTCCCAGAGAGTTACCATGACTACATTAATTAATACACAGATTCCACTGACCTCTTTGTGCAGTTTTAACTCTATGTCCCAGAGAGTTACCATGACTACAGTAATTAATACGCAGATTCCACTGACCTCTTTGTGCAGTTTTAACTCTATGTCCCAGAGAGTTACCATGACTACAGTAATGAATACGCAGATTCCACTGACCTCTTTTCCCAGTTTTAACTCTATGTCCCAGAGAGTTACCATGACTACATTAATTAATACGCAGATTCCACTGACCTCTTTGTGCAGTTTTAACTCTATGTCCCAGAGAGTTACCATGACTACATTAATTAATACGCAGATTCCACTGACCTCTTTGTGCAGTTTTAACTCTATGTCCCAGAGAGTTACCATGACTACAGTAATTAATACGCAGATTCCAATGACCTCTTTGTGCAGTTTTAACTCTATGTCCCAGAGAGTTACCATGACTACAGTAATTAATACGCAGATTCCACTGACCTCTTTTCCCAGTTTTAACTATATGTTCCAGAGAGTTACCATGACTACAGTAATGAATACACATATTCCACTGACCTCTTTGTGCAGTTTGACCTCTACGTCTCAGAGAGTTACCATAACTACAGTAATTAATACACATATTCCACTGACCTCATTGCACAGTTTGACTTCCACATCTCAGAGAGTTACCATGACAACAGTAATTAATACGCATATTCCACTGACCTCTTTGCGCAGTTTGACCTCTACGTCGGAGAGGTCTTCGAGGTGCCAGTTGGGCGTGGAGACGCAATCCCGGAGGTGGTCCTGGTGGCGCACAGAGTAGGGCACCATGTCGTGATCCAGCCGCACGAACAGCACAGGCTCAGCACGCAGGTTGAACAGCAGGATGTCCTGGGTGGTAAGGAAAGCAGACTGGCACGCAGAACCTCCACTATAGAAGCCTTACTTTGATACGCGGGTGCTTTCTAATCCACCCATTGCATAGTTGCAGAGGGGTCAAGTCACAAGATTTGCCGGGAGATCTCCCTAAAATATAGCAAAAATAACCTCAATCTCCCGATTTCGGCCTTTTGATTTATAATGTCCTGATTCTCCGCTTTTAATTTGTAATCTCCCACCAAAGAATGAGTTTAGCTTGTATTTTGTTTTTAAATATTTTTGTATGCATATTTTTCGTCAAAATGCAGCAGAATGCCCCATTTTGTATGAGGCTTACCAAATTGTCCAGGGACTATTCCCTGGACACCCCTTGTGGAAGGGGAGCAACCCCCCCCCATCCCCCTCCCACATGCTCCCCTTTCAACCACTCTATTTCTCCCTATCTACAATTTGTGTATTAAGGCCCGTTTAGACTTTTGACCGAGTGTGACGGCGCTAGATGGCATTAGACGGCGCAAACCGGCACAAGCCAATGCTCCCATTTATACTTTATGGCGACGCTTGACGGCATTAGACGACGCAACACGGTGCAAGTGTTGACCAGAGTTCAACTATGTTGAACTTTCAAGGTCAGCAGTTCAGCCAATCAGCAAGGTTGGTTTGTTGGTTGTTGGCTTTTTACATCCTGGCAACATCTAAGGTCATATCAGGATGGATACCGACTTGTGACAGTGCGGACTCAATGCAAGTATATATTTTATAAGTCATTGGTTTGACTCGACTGGGAACTGAACTCTCGATCTCCAGTACGTTTCGTTAATATTTACATGTAGTAAATTTACGATTTCTCCATGGAGCCTGGAAAATAGGTCGACGTTAGTGACCGTGTGCATCAAAAGCATTCAGACTTTCACGGCGACGTTCCACTTGTAGCACTCCCTGTGAAAGTACAACGTCTGAACACTTTGACTTCTGGATACTGAATGGTTTATTCACGGCCCAGGGCTTGCTGAACCCGCCGGCTAAACTTTCCATGACGTGATCTCATTTACATAATCCTTTGTCCAAACCTTTGCATGTCATTATCATATATTAGCCACATGCCTATACATCTGTTATGCATATATCACACTCCCCACTGTTTTGCGCCATCACATGGCGCTAACAAGTGTCAGGTTGACGGCGTCACATGCCGTCAAAAGTCTAAATGGGCCTTTAGGAAGATCTACCTACTCACCCTCTTATCCACTTGGCACCTCTGCCAATGTCACTAGTAACATAAATGTTGAAATCACCGGAATATAGTTATATAGCGATCTAGCCTGGCACTTGACATTGCTAGGATAGGGCAAGCAGCAGTGGAATGAGGAAGACCAATTGTGTATGATTGAAATTTCCCCCTGCTAATAGTTGCAGGGTTCGATGTCTTTTTGAGTTATTGCCAATTGTTTTAGATAGATATACCCTGTTGATTTTTATAACCTATATTATGTCAGTTTAAAGTGACTTTTAACAAGCGTAAAGCGGCTGTCACACCTCGCGGATTGAGCAACGGACATAATTGTCTAGCCCGGTGGTCTTCGGGCGTGATAAGTATCAAAATGTATTAAGATGTGTCAAAATGTTGTGATATCAGGTGAAAGGACACTGGACGAACGGACATGAAATGGACATGAAACGGACATGAAATGGATATGAACGGATAGCCAACGGACGAAAAAAACTCAAACCAGACAAGAACCGTATATGTCAATCCAGCAGCATCCGTTCCAAGTTTTGTGCATGTTCAAAACTTGTAATGACACAAACCGGACTATCAACGGACTTTGTTCGGTTTCTTTCCATTTCCTCCAATCCGGTAATGTGTGACAGGGCCTTAAAAGCTGGGCTCTACACGGACTTAAAAGCTTCCTCCTGCAAAGGGCTACTTGGGGATTTAGCCCATAAAACTGACGGCTTAGAATAATCAAGTACAAATTTTAATGAGTAAGCAATTCATTGGAATAAACAATAAAAGCTATAAAATATAACGATCACAACCAATTTCAGATCATTGTAAGGCAGCAGGGTCTTTTTGCAAAGACAGCGACAAACAAACACACGCATTCACTTTTATTTATAAAGATGTCTAATTTTTTAGATATCCAAAGTGACAACATGTTAAATTAATTTAGGTGTGCATGTCAAAATGCAGATGCCATAGGCTTCAGCAGTAACAAGTTCTATTAAATTGACGTAGTATATGTACCCTGTTATGCAGCAACAAATGCTTAATAAGTGCACCATTGTCTAACTTCTAAGCAAAATTCTGATGCCATAGGCTTCAGCAGTAACAAGTTCTATTAAATTGACTTAGCATACCCCTTTCATGCAGCAACAAATGCTTAATAAGCACACCAGTGTCTAAGTTGTCGATATAGACTCAAATCTCAATCAGTGTTTTGGGTTATGAAAATTTGATGCTATCAATCAGACTATGCTGCTTTAATCAACGAATGCAACAAGCAGACAAACAGATGCAGAAACAGCAGAAAACGCCATGTTGGGGACACTTGACGCGCATGCGCACTATGAGGAGGACCTACTTCGAACTGCTCCTCGCGGAGTACGTGGATGAGGGTGTTGAGGCCGTTGAGGGTTGGCTGGCCGAGTCCATAGATTGGGAAGCCTCCCCAGGCCCGCCTCATGTTGGGTGCCATGTACTGTGGTAGTGTGTCCAGCTGGTCCATCTGGTCGCACACGTCCTTCACGAGGAAATATCGGCTCTGCACAACGAGACCAGAGGGGATTGCCAAATGAGTTGAGCGTCCATCTCCCATGTGGCACATTCTATCTGACCCCCACCCGGCCAAGTCAAATCCAATGACTAAGAAAAATGTATACTTAGTTGTTAGCTGCTGGCCTGGTGCTCGGCATTATTAGGAGAAGGTGGGGAATAGCGGAATGAGGAAGACAAATTGTTTGTGATTGAAATTTATGCCTCGTTATCAACGATTGCAACAACAATGGAAAACTTTCGGATCATCCAATCTCAACTCAATTCATATGGCCATTATGGCTAAATATGTCTGACATAGGAGATAGGAACTATATTATCTGATGAAAATATATAATCAGTTTTAAAGGCTTACCTTTTTTAATTTTAGGCTGGTTTTTGTGGTAAATGAAATTTCTGTCTTCTACCATTTGTTAACCATGTGTGAGATATTGAGGCTTTATTGTTCAGTGCCTTAAATGATTCCTGTTAGTAAAGATGCTGTATTAAATCTATATTATTATAATTACCCACACACCCAGTCACACACGCACCCACAGTTATACACAGACACACACCCTCCATCCACACACACACACATGTACACACACATCTAAACACACATCAAGACACACACGCATCCTTATGCCCGGTACACACCTACCGTATACGATCGTTTTTCCGCACCCACCTACCGTATACGATCTAAAACTGCCCAAAAATCGTGAGGTGTGCACTCCCCTAGCACACCTACCGATTGCGATTCACGATTCTTAGGGCTAAAACGGTAGGTGTGCGCTAGCTAGTATTACGATTGCGATTCGCGATTCGAAAAATGAATCGGCCCGATTTCAGTTTTAAGCGGATCGGGAGTTTTAGTGCGCGAATCCTATACGCTATGTGTGTACCTGGCATTAGCCATACACACGCACACGAAACCATCACAGCCACCAACACCCACACACCCACAAACACACACATCCGTGGACTGACACTCAGAACCATCACATTCACCCACACACAGTCATACACACACCCAGAACCACCACATCCATCCACACACACAGCCATACACACGCACACACAGCTATACATTCTCACCCAGAACCACCGCATCCACCCACACACCCACAAAGGTACATGTACACACAGCACCAGCAAACACACGCAGACTCATCCATATCTACCCTCACCGACATGCACCCACATCCGCCCACACCCACATCCGCCCACACTCATACATAATCACACCCTCATACACATATCCACACACACACTCACAACCACCCACATCCAGACACACACGCACACTCTCACACACAACCACGCACACACTCACATCCACCCACGCACATCCAAACCCAGACTAACACACTCACACCCACACACTCAATCCTACCCCTGCACACCACACACCCACACATACACACCCACACCCATCCACATCCGTTTGTGTGTTTGTTGTTGTTTTACGTCCTAGAAACATCTAAGGTCATATCAGGACAGGTACTGACTTGTGACAGTGCTGACTTGTGACATGGCGACTTCATAGTGCTGCCTCACTGGAAGACCAGGCTGCCAGCACCATGACCTGATCTCCCACTCAGTGACATTATCCTGACACTGATCCAACCAGTCCTTGCTCTATCCTAATAATGCTGAGCCCCAGGTTAGGAAGCAACAAGTATAAATGTTTAAGTCATTGGTTTGACTCGACTGAGGTTTGAACCCACGATCTACCAACACGGGAGACGGACGCTCTAACTCATTCAGCCATCCCGTCTGGTCATCCACATCCGCACACACGGACATACACATACACACACACACACAAACCTAAACATATTCTAGACACTCACATATACAGCCACATATACCTATACCTACACACATACACCCACACATATCCTTATCCATACACACTCACACCTATAGTCACCTACACCTATACCTACACACCCACACACACATTCATACACAGCTACTCACACCTGTATCTACACCTAAACTCACTCCTACACCACCACACACTCACACTCATATTTACACACTTACAGCCACAGCTATCCTCACCTATACCTACACACCTACACCCACACTCACTCCCAAAACCACACACATCCACATCCATAGACATCCACACGTATGCCTATACCTACACACCTACTATCCCACTCACACATCCGCACACGTCCACACCCACAGCCATACACACTCACATCCAGAAACCCACACCCACACCTACACATACACACCCGCAACCCACACCCACATCCATTCACATACGCACCCACTTCCATACACACTCACATCACACTCACATCACTACACGCTCACATCCACAGTCACCCACACACTTCCATACACACTCACACCCATATCAATTTACACTCACATCCAACCACACACACACACACCACACGCACACACACGCATTGACCACTTATCCCCGAGGCAACCGGCCCCCCACCCGGTCGCCACCCCTCCCCCAGCCGCCCCCACTCGGCCCCCACCTAACCCCCACCCCCACCCACCCCCGGCCCCACTTACCCCCCTGGCCGCCTACCCGGCCTCATCCATCCCCCACCCGCCACCACCCATCCTCCCCCCGGCCCCCACACCCGCCCCCACACAGCCCCCCGGCCCCCACCCAAACCCGCCACCTATAGACTACATCACGGTTCCAGCGGCGCGGTGCATTGTGGGATGCATCAGAGCAAAACAACCCCCCCCCCCCCAGAAGCACATGGCACATGCTAATACACTGGGTGCACCTATGAAATGTGCTAGTTTCAGCTCATCTCAGCTCTTGTTTGAAACATAGAATACCAACTAAAAAAATATATATAATAAATTAAGATATTAATCTTTTATCCAGCATTGCATTTACATCAATATAATCAGGACATATTATGCCATGTGCATTTAGATTTAGAAAGATCTAGGCACTCAGACTAGTGTTAGAGCCATAGCCAGAGTACTCAATGCATTGTCAATGGCAGTGAGCAATATCCATACAGAAAAAGTAAAATATTGATAAAACTACACCACTTAGAGACAAACCGCTTGGACCACATATAGAAAACATGTTTAACAAAAAGATTATATTAAATTTATAAGGTTAGGGTTTTGGATTTCTATTAATTTGGAATAAAACTGACGTTTTTCACTGCGCGTATTGGCAAACTCAATGGCCGTGCGCCTTTGCTTTGCTCCCAACGCCGTTTTCAGCGCATGCGCAGTCGGAACCGTGATTTAGTCTATTGTTATTGGCACTGCGCCCAGCTGCTAGTTCCTCCGCGCTCCGCCATGAGCGCCACTCACCTGTACCATCGCGTGTTCGGGCATGCCCTCGGCGATCCTGCCGTACACCAGCGGCCCCTTGAAGTTGGTGACGTGTTGGTACTCCTCTGTGCAGTTCTTAATGATGATGGGCGCCACCTGGTTGGTTCGCACTAGCGTGCTCCTGTTGACTTCTGTCACAATCAATCCGAATGGAGAGTTACATTTTTACACCAAACTGTGCCTTAGTGCGTGGTGTTCTCTCTGGCGGAGTGGTTAGAGTGTCTGACATTTTACTAGGTCGGACTCCTAGTCTGAAGGTCGGCGGTTCAATTCCCCGTGCCCCCCCACCTCTGCCAATTTGGATTTCCACCGCTGTGTATAACTTACAGCGTCATCAAAGGCCGGTTGCTCTCATACCATGTCTATATGGTGTGGGAGGTTAAAAATCCCTTGGGTCGGTAAAAGTGTAGGCTCGGGCTTTCTATTGACAAACTGTCTAATGGTGAAAACAAGTCTATTCAGACTTATCCATGATAGGCAGTATAAATCTTCAAGAATGCAGCTTGAGATATGTATGTGTGCGTGAGGGGGTGGGGGTGGGGGTGGGGGGTTGATGTGTGATGGGTGATTGATGGTTAAGGAAGGGGGGGGGGGGGATGGCTTAATGCATCCTGTTGCTTACATCTTCTAAACTGTTGGTTGTTTGTTTGGCGTTTACATCCTCGCACCATCTAATGGCATATCGTGACAGGTACTGACTTGCGACAGTGCACACTCGTGGCGGATTTTATAATAATAATAATAATAATAATAATAATAAGCACTGCCCCACTGGGAAACCAAGCCCACACCATGACCCAATATCCTACTCAGTCACATTATCCTGATTTTGAGCTAACCACTCCTTTCCCATTTCTATTAACGCTGAGTGTCAGGCTAAGTAGATTATATTTTGCTTCTTAAATTAAGAATTTATCTGCTCATTTCATTTACCCAGCATGTAGATATTTTTCGCCAGTTTTTCTGATGGGTTGGTTTTCACCTCTACTACAAGTACTGGGTGAATACTTTTATCTAATTATATGCCGGCGTTTATTCGACAGCATAATGCCAAACAATCACAATGTGCAATCATTGGTTTGAAAATGATTATTGCTACAGAGACTGCAAACAACAAATTATGATTCATGACTGATGTGCAGACTATTTTCCACGTAGATAGGAAAGTTAAGAGTACTTGCTATTGTCTGCATTTGCAGAAAATTGATCAGAAGGAGAACTAGTAGTAGTGACGCACAAGGCGAGGACAAAACAAATGTAGGTCAACAACAGTCCCGCAGTTACTAACTTGCAGGAGTCTGGGCCGCGTTCAGGGTGCGTCTCGGAGACATCTCGAAGACGACTCGGAGACGTCTCGGAGACGTCTCGGCGATGCTTTTTGGCTTATTTCCATTCAGGGTGTGTCTCAGAGACGTCTCGGAGATGCCTCCCATTTCAGACAGGAGATGAAAAGTGCCTCGAAAATGGCCACCATATTCAGTGGTTTCAGCCAATCAGAGCGCAGCTTTTCCATTGCAAATGGCCGCCGCCTATGGATGCCGACAGTTAAATTCTGTTCAGACTAGCGTGACATCAGGGCCACCTCCGAGGCGCCTCCGAGGTGGACCCTGAAAGCGGCCCAGGCCAACCAGCCTCAGCACACTTTACATATTATGGTCGTATTCGATTATGACTATCCGGACGATTCGGGTCATCCGAGTCGTCAGGATTTCAAATAAAACACACCGAGGTGAACCTAAAAATACACGGGCCGTGTGCAAAATGATCTGACCCCAATGCCCCACGTCATATCAGGAGCATTTGCGCCTGTGCCTATAGTGAGATCCTGTAATGCAAAGCTACACTTGTTGGGGGGGGGTGTAAAAGTATGACAATCCAGATTAAAATAGAGATATCACTAATTATGCAAACATAAAATGCTTTAAATCCTATTTTGCTGTAGTTATATTGGGCTTTTTTTTTTTTTAAGTTTTGGAATCAGCAACCATTTTTTTTCCACCCCGAGCACATTCGTTTATGCAACTCGAGGTTGTTAGGCCTGCGCATGAGCAACAAAAGTGGTTCGGATGGTCCGAGTTGTTTAATCGATTACAACCACATATTAACACCTACTAAAGGGTTGTCATGTGCATAGAATAATGAGAGGTAGAAAACAGATATATAAGGGTTATTATGCTACTTTGTAGACAAACGACACAAGTAGGCCCTAATTAGCGATATGGCCTACATACAGTGGTGAACAATCTAATCAGAACCGTGAACATATATTATTTCTAGATAATGCGATACATATATTGACAATAATACGGATAAGCAGACAGTTAAACAGATAAAAGTCTTCAATTATAAACCCAAATAATTGTAAGTATTTATCGGTTATCGTCTTATATTGACAATAATATGGATAAGCAGACAGCTAAACAGATAAAAGTGTACAATTATCAACCCAAATAATAGACGAGATCACCGTTCCGACTGCGCATGCGCTGAAAACGGCGTTGGCAGCAAAGCAAATGCGTCTGGTCATTGAGTTTGCCAATACACGAAGGGCAAAACTTTTTCTTTTTCCAAAATGAATAGAAATACATAGCAATTTGTCATAAACATGTATGCACACATGCAATATAATGATCTGGTGAATATAGCTAAGACAAAAGTAGCCATAGTTAAACCTTTTGAGCTAAGAAACATACAAGTCCACACAAAACAATCAGTCACTTTAAGGCTGATATCCACATCACCATTATTAATTCTTGTTCTAATTATTAAAATGCCAAATGTGTCAACACACAGTTGTTTCAGAGAAATATATAACCAATATCTGATTAACCCTATTCATTTTCTAGTTCTACATATGCCATTAACCATAGGATATAAATACAAATATGAATAAAATAAGTAAAACTGGCTATGGCTCTAACACTAGTCTGAGTGCCCAGATTTGTTTAAATTTAAATGCACATGGCATAAGATGTGCTGATTATATTGATGTAAATGCAATGCTGGATAAAAGATTAATATGTTAATTTCCTATATATATTTTTTTAGTTGGTATTCTATGTTCAAACAAGAGCTGAGATGAGCTGAAACTAGCACATTTCATAGCTAACCCAGTGTATTAGCATGTGCCATGTGCTTCTCGTGGGTTTGTTTTTCTTCTACGCATCCCACGATGCACCGCGAGGCTGGAACGGTGTTGTAGTCTATTGTGAATATTTATCGGTTAGCGTCTTATTTTGACAATAACATGGATAAGGAGACAGCTAAATAGTTCAAAGTCTTCAATTATAACCCAAAGTATCTATGAATATTTAAACAAATTATACATTAACAATTCAAGGAGATTTGTAACATAAATCTCTCTATGTATGAATCTAAACCTGAATCTAGACACGATATTTCTAATACGACAAAATTACAAACAATACGTAAATTATTATATTATGTACGCACCATCTTCCTTGTCGTCTATTTAAACATCGTGGGCATAGCATTGCTACATTAATAAACTAATACAACTTCTACATCTTCAATCCGGCATTCCATACTTCGGCAATTCATTTTGAATCTGTCTTCTGATGTAGGCCTAATCTGACTTACAGGTGCTACAGGTTTTATGTCTGGTTTTGAACTTTACATTTCATGAACCAATAAAATCCTTGTTTGGCAACGTTAATGTTTTTATTATTTCCCATTTTAAAGCTGCATAGTCCGATATGAAGCATCAAATTTTCAAAATCAAAATATGGAACTAGATTTGATTCTACATATCTAAGTTAAGCCCTGTTTATACGGGCGAGTTAAGTCGGCTTAACTAATTTGCCTCCTTTAGTTCGACTCAAATTGGTCGTGTGGACACTACGCTGAGGCGACTTAAGGCTAAGTCGCCTCATCTAGTTTGCTTCAAGTAAACCACGTCGCGAGGTAGTATATTTGAAGCGAACTAGCTTAAGTCGGCCCACCTTGCTTGTGTGGACGGTAGCGATTTTCTTGAAGCAGATTAAGCACGTCACACTATATAATATAATTTGATCTATGAACCGGCTAGAGGTGTACAGATATTTTTTTCATGATTTATTTTAAGGTTTTCACTGCCCAGCAGAAGTTTTGACCGTTCCAAACCAATACGATTCAGTCCATACATATCTAGGTCGAACCCACACTCTCTCATGGCGACGTTGACTAACCGAAACTGGCGCTGGTTAGTATGGACTTGCTCATGCGCAGATATCGATTTCCAGCTTAAACTGCCCCAAGTACTGCATGTGTGGACACGACACCCTTTCACGCCTAGTTTGCCTCCTCTAGTTCGCCTTATCTAGTTTGGCCTAAAGTTGTGGGTGTAAACATGGCTTTAGATACTGATACACTTATTATTAAGCATTTTTTTGCCACATAGTTCAAGGGCACACTAAGTCAATTTAAGAGAACCTTTTACCACTGAAGCCTATAGCATCAGAGTTTTGGCATTTGTGCCAAAATTACTTTTGCATCTTTGCACTTCAAATATCTCAAAATTTAGCCATTCAAAATAAAAGTTACTTCAAACTCAATTTAAGTAGATTATAACAATCAATTTAATATATTTATCTCAGAAAAATAACTAAAACACAAAATCATCGGACTATGCAACTTTAAACATGGTTCCACCTTAGAGAATACAGCAGTATGTCTGTAATCTGACAATTTTTTCTTGTCTGGAATTGTTTGCAATTGGGCAATAGCCAGGTCCCAAGGTTACCCGATTAAACAGGTACAACCTGTGCTAGTTCTAGCTGAAATATACCAGTACTTGGATGTATGTTTGAATGCAACTGAGCATTCTCTGTGGCGGAGTGGTTAGAGTGTCTGACTTTTTTCTAGGTCAGACTCCTAATCTGAGGGTCGGCGGTTAGATTCCCCATGCCCTCAGCTCTGCCAATTTGGATTTCCACCGCTGTGTATAACTTACAGCGTCATCAAAGGCCGGTTGCTCTCATAGCATGTCTATGTGGTGTGGGAGGGAAAAATCCCTTGGGTCGGTAAAAGTGTAGGCTCGGGCTTTCTATCGACCAGCAGTGGAGTGGGGAAGACCAGTCATCTATGACTGGGATTTCCCCTGCTTGGGACAACTAATGTACCCAAAAAAAAAAAAAAAAATGAGAGACAAATAAGTGTTCACACTTCCTGTCTACGATTCGCTATATCGCTATATCGAGTGCAAGCCAACTTGTGTAATTTGAAAACAGATTCATCAAACTTCTCCAGCCACCTCCATATTGATACAATAATATTCGAATAGAAGCTTATATAAAGAGAGTGGGTGGGCAGATAAAAACATTTACAGCAATCAGGTTAAACATCAAATAATACCCATCTAATCTACACTGATGGTTAGTTGTTTACTGTATTGAATAGCCAATATAAAATTAATTACAGATGTTGTTTAGACATCTAGTGAAGTACCTTATTGTGCATTGGTCTTAATTTATATTTTCTATAACTCAAATACTCGACTAAATGTCAAAATTGCAGAAAGGGCGAAATAGGTTTTGTTCATTACACCAATCTGGCATATTTTGTCGGCTGACAAGGTACAGAATCACCATGACTCAGCCATTCACTATAAAATATGCTGGGGTGCAAAACAGATTGTGTAGTTCTTTTTAGCCAATACATAGGCATGTGATTTCGCGGTTAATTAAAAGCCAAAGTCCGCTGTCTACTAATGAAGAATTGCTAACATAGCGCGACCTGTACCTGATTAGTTCCTGAGATACCCGTTACAACCGGTTTCAGCTGTTCGGCATACATACCCATGTTATTTGCGAGGTGGACCGGCTGGGAGACGTTGCTGATGGGCGGCGAGATTGACTTCAAGGAGGGGTCCGTTTGGGACGAGGGTCTACTCCGGTGGCTGGTTCCACTCCCCATACCACGGCTTCTGCAGAAGGCCAACTGCCTGTGCAAGTACATAATTTGTTGTTACATTAGTTGATATTTTTTGTGTGGGGGAGGGACTTCTTTTTGGTTAATGAATTGTATTCATATATATCTTGTGTCAGTGCCGTAGCACTGATATACTGCTTGCCTAACTGCAACTGAACATTGAAACTTACTACAACTTTACCAACTGAATACAGAAGATAACTTCTGCTTACATTCTAAATACTATGTAAATACTCACATTGATCTGACTAATATTGATCTAGTTATATGACACTACTGTTACCATATTGCTATGGAACTTTTGGGTTACAGAATTTCAATGTGTTACATGCTGCAAGTTGTGTATTCAACAGTTATTGTATACCTTATTCTATATACCGTTTGTGTATATAACCCTGAATGGAAAAATGGCTGGAAGACCAGTGCTTCGGCGCTGACAAAAGACTTATTCAGCAGAATAAACATATTTACCACCACAAAAAAAGGTATTACAGGTACAGTTGTAAGCCTAACACTTTCCAAGTTCCTGTAATCCTGTCAATTTGTGTCCTATATTTCTGTACACAAGAGATGTCAAGCTTTTATTTCCAAAAAGAACATGAATAAATTCACACTCTGAATGTTTACCCTCTATGTCGCAATTTTGACCAGGTTTCAAGAGAATAACCTGTATATATATATGGGTATTTGCACAATTAGTTTTACATGGTTTATATAGTAAATTGAAGTGTGAACTAAATTCTTAAATTAAAGTGTACACAATGCAATAAGTAATGAATACGAGGTACATTAAATTATTTCACATTTACATGCAAGATGTTAGTTGTTGGTTTAGGATTTCCAATTTAATAGATACTAGTACTTTTAATCACAATCGAAACCCTGGGATACTCACACAGCAAATGCAAAATTAAAAGTCCCCTTGGCAACCAAAGTTAACGTCAAAGGACCAACATTCCGCACTGATCATCTAAGATTCAGGCTTTTAGCATCACTTAAATTGTATCATGTGTGATATGCTGCCTTCTACCAAAGACCCTATAATACTAAGACGCCTCACTCAGCCTGTACTGTGTAATCAAAATGATCAAACCCACCACTTGGTGCACTGGCTGTTCTCTTGGTTAAACATTTGCTATATTATATGTATAAATGTATATATGAATGTGAAAGATGTGTGATGATGGTTATGCTGATGATGATGTTGATGATGATGTGGATTTGTTCATAGCAATTTCATATTGATGTGTATTCATACTTACCTATCTCATGTATAATATAATTGTATGTGTTTACATGTGAAACACCAACCAGCAGCCGGGCTGATCAAACCCACCACAAAGTGGCACTGCAAAATTTACATTACCATGGGAGATATAGGGAGGGAGTGAGCCGTTTTAGTATTATAGGGTCTTTGCTTCTACCTCACCGGAATAATTGATTAATTTAATCAAGTGTGAGCCCAACTGTTACTGGTGTCGTGTTATAGATTATCCTGGTAGTCAGCCAACCACCCCATTCCCTATCCTAGTAATGCTGAGCATCAGGCTAAGTAGTGACAAGATTCGATTTTGTGAGTTTTTAGTTTAACTCAGCCTGGGTTTGAACCCACAAGGAACAAATCCTCTACTCAGTGAGACATCCTAAGATGACTTGTTTCTTGTTGGCTATCGTATTTACATAGAGATTCAAGGGGAATATCCGAATGATTTGAGCGCCTGCTTCCCAATTCGGCAGGTCGTGGGGTTCGAATCCTCAGTTCATTTCGAACTCGATTGAGTTAAACCAAAAATACTGTATTATTGTCGATACCTAGCCTGGCGTTCGGCGTTACTAGAATAGGACAAGGAGCAATGGAATGAGGGAACCCCAATTTCAAATATTACAATTTCCTCTGTTTAATCAAATACATGTAAAGAAGATACATATTTTTAAAGGGATGTTCATAACTGGCAACTTCAACATTGGCCGTGACAAGCCGAAGAAGGAAATGAACCTACCGTAAGTTCAAGTAAATAAGCAGCCGACAATTACCACTGGACGTTCCTCTTTGTTTCGTCTTTTTGTGTAAACAATAATAATACAACTACTCAAGTCGTTTTCGGTCGCCACATGTCCAGATCATTAACCACGGGTAATCAATTTTCTATATTTAATTGCTTTGTGCTGGTTAACATTCAATTGTTATTTTTGGAAATCATTGCCGCTTTTTCCCCCCTTTTGTTGTTTTACTTGTTTTATCGGTTGAGATTATTATGGGACTGCATCTGTCTACCTGTCATCTGATGCCACTACAAAGGGCTCACACCTGACAGCAAATCTTAAAGAATCGCTCAGTAGTTTCAGGTTACATACATTATGGCCGTTTGGACAGCAGTTTACCTGTTGGGCTACGGGGAATATGGTTGGTTGGTTGTTGGAGTTTTATGTTCTGGCAACATTTAAGGTCATATTAGGACGAGTACTGACTTGTTGCAAAGTCCAATGCTCGAATCTGTTGCTGTGTAGGCAGGCTAGGGTGAAATCAATACAGACAACGAGAAAGGAAGAGTATAAAGTGTAAAGAAGAAGAGAGAGTCAAGCCCTCTGGTTTATTATTTATATGGTTACATGAAGCTGAGAGACACCGGGCGGTGAGGCCATCTTAGCTTTTTTTTTGCATTCTCTCTCAATGTCTCAACTATATGCTAACATAGATAACATTGCACGCTGGAACCAGTGACTCCACAACATGTTTAAAGCTGCATAGTCCGATGCATCACATTTTCAAAACCAAAACATTCAGCTAGAATTAATTTTACACATTAAACTTAGATACTGATGAACTTATTAAGCATTTGTTGCCACATAGAAGGGAATGCTGAGTAAATTTAATCAAAACCTGTTGCTGCATAAGCCTATCGTGTAAGAGTTTTGGAATACATACCAACATTAAATTTTATGTGCATGGTTTCACTTCAAACATTTCAAAAGTTGGCCCTTCAAAATCAAATTTACTTCAAACTAAAGGAAGGTAGAATATCAATTTAATATATTTATCTCAGAAATATTACAGTAACTCCAAATCATCGGACGATGCAACTTTAACGTGATTCCGAGACCTTTTTTTTTGCTCGGACTTAGACATCACCATTCATCTCTACTCTGCGTAGGGGTGACTTCTTTATCTAGATAATACAGAGGCCTAATGAATAGACTACATCACAGTTCCAGTCGCCTGGTGCATTGTGGGATGTGTCAGAGCAAAACAAACCGGCGAGAAGCACATGGCACATGCTAATACACTGGATGCAGCTATGAAATGTGCTAGTTTCAGCTCATCTCAGCTCTGGTTTGAAACATAGAACACTAACTAAAGAAATATATATAATAAATTAAGATATTAATCTTTTATCCAGCATTGCATTTACATCAATATAATCAGCACATCTTCTGCCATGTGCATTTAGATTTAGACCAATCTGGGCACTCAGACTAGTGTTAAGCTCAATGGCTGTATGCCTTTGCTTTGCTCCCGACGCCGTTTTCAGTGCATGCGCACTCGGAACCGTGATCTCGTCTATAGGGACTACTCTATAGCCGTGTTCACACACAGGAGTTAAGTCGCCTCAACTAATTTGCCTTGTCTAGTTCGGCTCACATTCGCCGTGTGGACGCGACCCTAAGGCGGATTAGGGCTGATTCGCCTCAACTAGTTTGCCTCATGTAAACCGCGTCGTGAGGTAGCTTATATGAACCGAACTTAAGTCGGCCCACCTTCCTAATGTGAACGGTAACGGTTTACTTGAAGCACGTCACAGTCGAGACCTGAGTTTGTTGACTTTCCGGTAAATTTGCTCTATGAAACTGCTAGCTGTGCACAGATATTTTTTTCATCATTTATTTTTAGGGTTTCACTGCCCAGCAGAAGTTTTGACCGTTCCGAAACAATACGATTCAGTCGAAACAGATCTAGGTCGAACCCACACTCTCTCGTGCCGACGTCGACTAACCGAAACTGGCACTGGTTAGTATGGACTTGCTCATGCGCAGATATCGATTTCCACCTTAAACCACCCCGAGAATACTGCATGTGTGGACACGCCACTAGTTCGCCTCATCTAGTTCGCCTTATCTAGTTTGGCCTAAAGTTGTGTGTGTGAACACGGCTTATGGCTAAGTAAAGTCATAAGCTGGTAAGCAAACGACTGAAGCTTGGCACGGTTGGTCTAGAGGGACAGGGCTAAGTGGCCTAATCGGTAGAGCGCAGGCCTCGCATGAAAAAGGTTGGGAGTTCGGTTCCCTGTCGAGTCAAACCAATGACTTTCAAATTGATACTTTGATACTTGTCACTACCTACTCCTGGCCCTTGGCATTAATAGGTTGTGGCAAGGACTGGTTGGCTGGCTGTCAGGATAATGTGGCTGAGTGGGATATCGGGTCATGGTGCCAGTGGTCTGATTTCCAACTAGGGCAGCACTAAATGGTAATCAGGAGTGCCCACTGTCACAAGTCGGTACCCGTCCTAATATGACCTTAGATATTGCCAGAATGTAAAACTCCAAAAACCAACCAACATGGTCTAGAGGATCACGTGACTAGTTAGATATTTGGTCCACCCAAAGGCGGTTGGTTTTGTTGACTGATCAAAGGTCTGCAGCAGGTCTACAATCACTGGGAGTCTTACGAACAACTCAACAGCTACTCACCCACCACGGCCGTAAGAGATTAACACGACCCGGGTGACTCCGGTCACCCGAGTAGTCAGAATTTCAAATCGAACACCGCGAGTAGAGTCGAGAAATACATGTGTCGTGTGCAAAACGATCCGACCCCAGTAACCCACCTCTTGCCTGGGGTTGACTACGAGCGATTACGTCACATTTGTGCTGGTAACGTCCTGCAGGATAACAGCTACCAGTACCAGTCATACATGTTTTTTTTTTTTAATAACCTAGATTAATTAAATGGAAATATAAGTTATAACTACACTATGACATCATAAAATACTTTAAATCCTATTTTGCTGTAGTTTTATCGGTTATTAAAAAAAATTAAAGGTTTTGGATTAAGCTACCATTTTTTTCACACCGAGCGTGGAGAAACATATTTGATTATTCGACCCGAGTCTGTAGGATGTGCGCATGTGCCAAAAAGTGACTCGGGTGACCCGAGTTGATTAATCGATTACGCCCCACGTGACTGAGTGGGATATTGGGTCATGGTGGCTAAGGCCTGATTTCCCAGTGGGGCAGCACTATAAGGTCATCATAAGTGCCCCCTGTCACAAGTCAGTTGCCGTCCTGATATGACCTCAGATGTTGCCAGGACGTAAAACTCCAATACCTAACTAACTATCAAAAAGAAATTTGCATAAAAATTAATTTGAAACGCCTGCCTCTGTTTGGATTACAGTGCCAACATTGATTATTGATTTCTTAATGTATTTAATGTAGTGATGAGCTAGCAGGTGGATGGGAGTGTTGCATCCACTAATTGTTATTAAAACTACTTGCAAATGATTGGTAAGTGCGGCCCCATTATATTTATAGCCGCAAAGATAACTCGGACTGGTCATTGTCACTAATGATTAATTGACCAAGACAGCCTAGATGCGGTTATATTTATTGACACTAATGTTAGTTTGGTTGAGGCAACGCCATGACGCATGCCACTTGTGACAATCTGAACGCATGGCGACTTTATAGTGCTGCCTTACTGGGAAACATTTTCCTGATACTGAGCAAACCAGTCCTTACCATATCCTAGTACCTCAAATAGGTCAAATACCTCAAATATTTCAAATACCTCAAATACATCAAATACATCAAAAACCTCAAATACCTCAAATATATCAAATAAGTCACAGATGGACCACAGTAGCAACCATTCATGATGAGGCCCTCAATGTCACCCAAAGAAAAGGTTGTTCTAAGATGTACAAATTATGAATAGTCATTTGATCACAATAGTTGTTTGTTAGAGTTTATAAGTCCTGGCAACGTCTAAGGTCTTATCAGGACAGGTATCGACTTCTTACAGTGTCATGGCGACTTTATAGTGCTGCCCCACTGGGAAATCATGCCGCTGGCATCATGACCCGATAACCTACTCAGTCACATTATCCTGACACTGAGACTGAGTCATTGCCCTATCCTATTAGTATTAATGCCGAGCGCCAGGTTACAAAGTGACAAGTATCAATTTTAAAGTCATTGGTTTAACTCGACCGGGAACTGAACTCCCGACCACCCGCACGCGAGGCCCGCGCTCTACCGATTAGGCCACCGCGCCCGGTCACAAAAACTGCGAATGAATAAAGCTGTGTTGGTCATGATACTGCCCTTGAACTTGAAGGCTGGTGATTTATTAGCAAGCCTGTATTGGTCATGATGGCCGGATTCGATTAAACAACTCGGGTCATCCAAACCACTTTTTGGCGCATGCGCCGATCCTACACACTCGGGTTGAATAAACGAAGATGCTCGGGTGGAAAAAATGGTGGCTTAATTCCAAACTTAGTTTTTTTTTAAATAACTAATATACTACAGCAAAATAGGATTTAAAGTATTTTATGGTTGCATAGTTTAGATATATGTCAATTTCAGTAATCTGGGTTATTACAAACAAAAAAACATTTTTAAAAACCATGTAGGACTTGTAACAGGGCCGCGTTCAGGGTACGTCTCGGAGACGTCTCGGCGACGTCGCGGCGATGCTTTTTGGCCTATTTGCGTTCAGGGTGCGTCGCGGAGACGTCTCGGCGACGCCTCCCTTTTCAGATAGGAGACAAAAAGCACCTCGAAAATGGCCGCCGTATCACAGCGCAGCATTTCCATTGCAAATGGCCGCCGCCTAAGGGGGCGGCCATTTTCGAGGCGACAAACTGCTTGTGCAGTTCAGACTAGCGTGACGTCAGTGCCATCTCCGAGGCGCCTCCGAGACGGACCCTGAACGCGGCCCTGGTAGCTGCTATCCTGCAGGTACCAGCATAAATGTGACCTCATTGCTCCTAGCACCCCCAGCCAAGACGTGGGCCACTGGGGCCGGGTATTTTGCAGACGGCCCGTTTATTTTTAGGATAATCTCGCTGTGTTCTATTTGAAATCCTGATAACACGGATGAACCGAGTGGGGGGTCATAATCGAATACGTCAGATGTGAACCTAGGCCACGAGGATTTCTGCCATTTAGACACCGTATCCGCCATGAGTGGGTGGTTCCTGACGCTGGGCGTTCGTTGCTAAGCAACCAAATGTTACAAGCAGAGGTTCTTTGACACGACGGCGATGAAGTCAGTTGCTACCTGAATGTTATTATGCAACAAACATGACAGCCGTGCAAGGCAACCTACCTGGCTAATCAATTGAATGAGTGATATTTGGGGGTTTTATGTCCTAACAGAATCAAAGGTGATATCATGATGGGTACTGCTTGTAACGATAGTGACATTTTAGTTCCCAGTGAAGTCAAACCAATGACTTATAAAATTGATGATTATCGCTTCCTAGACTGGCGCTGGCATTAATAGGATAGGGAAAGGACTGGTTAGCTCAGTGTCAGGATAATGTGACTGAGTGGGATATGGGGTCATAGTGCCGGCAGCCTGATTCCCCAGTGGGGCAGCACTATAAACTTGCCATGAGTGTGCACTGTCACAGGTCGGTACCCATGCTGATAATATTACCTTAGATGTTCCCAGGACGTAAAACTCCAACAAGCAACCAACTATCCACTGGGACACAGTGCTGCCAGACTCACCCACATCATGAAACAATACCTGACTCAGTCAAATTATCGCCACCAATCATTGCATTGCTTCACCATAGTCGTGCCGAGCAACAAACAAGCTAGCAACACGGAACATTTCCATAGGTTTTTGTTTTGGCTCGGTTCTGGATCGAAGAGATGACCTGCCGGATGGAAAGTGGGTTCTCTACCTACTCGACCATCCCGTCTGGTCCCAGCTAATTGACTCTTTTTTGGTCGACAATTTTGGACACTATACCACAAATGCTTTTATCTCATTTTCTCTTTTTTCGCGGCACGCTTTCTTTCTTTCTCTCTATCTCGCTCTCTCTCCCCCACTCTGTAATTATAGTGTATAAAGGCTAAGGCTCGAATATGTGGCTGTGTAGGCGGGCTATAGTGAAATCAATACAGACAAAGAGAAAGGAAGGGTAAAAAGTGTAAAGAAGAAGAGAGAGTCAAGGCCTCTGGTTTATTATTTATATGGTTACGTGGGTTCATTTTGTAGAGTATCACCCCACCGCCTTTCCCCTAATGGAAAACAAACATTCTTGGCCCTACCAATAGGGATCCAACATTCCTGGTCCCCATGGATACCAGTGATCTGCCCACCACCACCAAGCTGTATGGCCCCATGGCCACCACAAACCTTGACCTTTGAGTGTGGTGATCCCTATCCCAGTAGAGCGGGTTGGCCCTGAGTGCAATCACACCCAGATCTGCCAGCACCACTATGTCTATTTACATCCCACTCAAGCACCACCAGCCTCAACTTATATATATACATAAATGCGCCTGGTGATGTACACCGATCAGTAATAGAACATTTGCGTTCCCCCCTATGCTGTATATCGGAATATTTTACAATAGGAAGAGAATGTCTTTCCCTCGTGCTGAAAGATGCGTCCTAATAAACACATGTTTGTGAATATGCTGGTGGATATAGTTACACATGTATGTCTATAGCCGTGTTCACACGGGAAAAGTCTATGCCGCTTTCTACAAGGCGGATAATATGAACCGAACTAGTGTCGCGTTCACACAGGCAGTACTTGGGCCGGAAATCGATATCAGTGCATGAGCAAGTCCATACTAACCAGCGCCAGTTTCGGTTAGTCGACGTCGGCACGAGAGAGTTTGGGTTCGACCTAGATATGTATGGACTGAATCGTATTGGTTTGGAACGGTCAAAACTTCTTCTGGGCAGTGAAAACCTTAAAATAAATCATGAAAAAAATATATGTGCACCTCTAGCAGGTTCATAGACCAAATTATATTATATAGTGTGACGTGCTTAATCCGCCTCAAGTAAGTCGGTTGCGTTCACACGGGCGATATAATTCGAATCATAAAATTTGGTTCATATAAACCACCTACACAAGTGGTTTATAAAATCCGAATAATATGAATCGAGTCAGCCCTAATCCGACTTAGCCTCGCATTCACACGCGAAATGTAATCCAAACTATACAAGTCAATTTTTATGATTTGAATTAACTGCCCCGTGTGAACACGGCTTTAAATACACAAGATTATTCAAATGTATGCATTGTTACTGGATTTTAGAAAAATATATTATTAATGTATTCGTTTATTAAAGTTGCATAGTCTGATGTTTTTTTTAGTTTCTGCCATTAAAAGACAAATACACGTGATTTGAACCGTGTTGTCTGAGTATAACGATACGGAAGTGAATTATTATATTGGTATACTCCGTAAAACTCAACACATATAGCAATCTGTCCTATCATTTATGGTTATTTAATAATGTTGGTAATATGCTATAGTGAAATATTCCGATAATCGGCAGAGGGGGGAAATGGAAATCCTCTATTATTTTTCTGTGTGGCCGGCCAAGGGTGTGTGTATATGTATGTTGTGTACATATATATATGGCTTGGCTCGTCTTGAGGGCAGGTAATTATAGACATAGGGATGATTGGCAGGTCTGGGTGTGAGTGCACTCAGGGCCTGGCTCTCTGCTGAGGTAGGGGTCAATGCACACAGGGGTCAAGGTTGGTGGTGGCCACAGGTCAACCAGCTCTGGTGGTGGGCAGACCACTGGTGGTCATAGTAACCAGAAATGCTGAGTCCCTATTGGAGGAACTGGGAATGCTGCATCCCTATTGGTTGAGGTGAATAGCATGAATCTATACCAAGAATCCATGTACTATATATAATATACCAGAGGGGCTTGAACTCTCTCTTACACTCTTACTTTTGTTTTACTTTCTCTCTTTCTCTCCGTCTATGTTGTTTTTCACTTTAGACTACCTACATAGCCACAGACTCAAACACCTACTCTACACTATGATGTATTTATATGATAACAAGTGGTGTGCAATACTAAAAAGCCTCTGCCACCGTCCTTCAGAACTTTCGGCTTGTGAGCCTTCACCCACTTATCACCGAGAGCCGCCGAGGTGACGCCCCCTGCTGCCACCTACCAGAACTCCCCACTCAGTGGATGTTGACACCAGCACTTTTCCTCCATCAGCCAAGTGCACAAGACACTTTACCACCCACCCAACTTTGAGTAATTGGTCTATATTGGTTGTTTGGTTGTTTTGCATCCTGGAAACAACTAAGGTCATATCAGGATGAGTACCGACTCGTGACAGTGCGCGCTCATGGTGACTTTATAGTGCTGCCCCACTGGGAGACCAGTGCCACCAGCACCATGACCTGATATCCCACTCAGTCACATTAACCTGACACTGAGCCAACCAGTAAATTTATTTTCTTGAAGATTTTGAAGATTTATGCTGCCTATCTTGAATAAGTCTGAATTGACTTGTTTTCACCATTAGACAATTGATCTATATATTTTTTTCCTGTAATTTTCAGGTAACCTAATCTGTTTTTCACTAACCCTCTACCTTGTACCAACCCGGACCATCACTTGTGAAGGAGGAATGGCTCTCTGTCGCATTAAAGAACTTCACCGCCACTCTGCATCCATCTTTTTCCTTTGCGAATCACTGGTCCCAACTGTTACTGTTATATTGATTTGATGATTTCCAGGCAATCACATATGGATTCTAGGTGCATTATCTCATATATAATCGCACATTAAAGATCCCCTTCCCTGGTTCGCTCTTTATAGATAAAAGTCAAATTTTAGATAAAAGCCAGTGTGAAATGATCCATGTTATATTCTATCATTATTACCATCAAGCCAGGAAGAATAGCTAATTAAAGCTAATATTCACAATGTATTCGTCATAGAACCTCCTAGCAAGCGTAGCTGCTCAGACAACCTGGTGATTGGTAAGCAAATGAGCAGGAGTTATTTTTTGCATAAAATATTCCATTGAATGTTCCTAGCTAAAGGGGCAATTTGATTTATTCGCAATAATTCTGATCAAATATGACTTTTCATGGTTTGTACATCTTGAAGCAACTAGCTATTATGGGCATAATCAAGGTTTCAAGCTCCTGTGGTCAGTCTGTGACTATTCACACTATTCACGCATGACCTAATTCGTCATCTATTTACTGGTCAATTTTCGTGAAGATTGAGTGATGATCAGATGCATTTCAGCAAGCAATGTCAACAAAGTCACTCACCTTGGCTGCCAATCTTTTCTTAAATTCAAAGTTGCATAACTTTCTTAATATATATATTATAACAAATATATTTTGACCCTTTTAAAGCTTTTATCAATTTGTAATTACAAAGACTAGTTGTTTAACTGTGTTGCACAGATAACTATGCTGACAGTACTGCATTACATGATACCACCATAACTATGCAGACTTGAAGTTGACATTCACATTGTAGTTAAAGAATGGGAAAATCACCATGTAAGGGTCACCCAATCTTCGTGAAAATTGGCCAATAGATAGAAAACAGGTATGCAAAGATGAATATGGTAGTTTAAAAAATGAATACCCTAAAATTTGAGTGATTTCGAGAGGTACACTTAAAGTTGCATAGTCCGATGTTTTTGAGTTTCTGTCATTTTCTGAGATACATATATTAGGTTGATCATTATATTTATAATCTACCTTACTTTTGCTTGAAGTAACTTATGTTTGAAATGGCTAGGTTTTGAGATAATTGAAGTGCAAAAATGCCTAATTAATTTTGGCAAGCATGGCAAACTCTGACTCCATAGGCTTCCTCGGTAATAGGTTCTATTCAATTGCATCGGTATCCCTTTCTATGTTATGACAAATGCTTAAAAGGTGCACCAGTATCTAACTTGGATATATAGGTAATTGTTTTGGTTTCATTTTTTTTTGTTTTGAAAATTTGATGTTTTCATCATACTGTGCAATCTTAACCACATCTAGAATTATTAAATGTGAAATATCTAGTAGACGCCTCTAGAGGTAGTAGCCACCCGACCCCAACACTCCCCTTCCCTTCCAACCACCTGTAGGATACAATGCACTTAGCCATCTACACTATCTATAGCCCTGCACATCAGGTAGGAAGTATCATATACACCCATCACGCTACCTATGGCAGGTATTGAACGATTCACAATACAATAGTACCTGTCTTCAGCGACTCCTGTGATCAGCGAATCCCTGTCATGTGCGAACAAGTTGTTCAATGCGCAAACTGCTTTTTTGTCAAAAGACAATGCAAGTCATGTCAAAAGACAAAGGTAAAATTGTGTCAAAGTTAATGCAAGAGGTGGGTGGAAGTGATACAGTTCAGCTCACCACCAGAAATGTTAAAATGTGTACAAACCGCTTTGGTCAAAAGAAATACAATTTATATCCAAACGCAAAGGCAAAATTTGGTAACGGTTATTACATGGTATAGGTGATATAGATCAGCTATCCTCAGAAATTCTCAAATGTGTTCCTGTTTATGCAATGGTAGAGATGTCTTAGAAAATTGTTTGTCACGAACCATAAAATCCACACAATCGAATATTACTATGCTATTTAAATCATGGTAATGGTCATTTGTTCAGAATATGACATGGATACTGTATTTCCTGATTTTGTTTTAACTGGTGCTCCCCTGTCAATCTCTACTGAAGTCAAGTACTTAGAACACTTCATGACTGATGACTTGGGAAATGGCATGGTGTTGTAAGTTTAATGGCATGGTGTTGTAAGTCTAGTGAAAACACACTCATCATGAAATTTCTGATTTCAAGGTCCATTTGTTAGGACTTTCTGTGCTCCCTTGTATACTGCCCAGATTTGATGGACCAATAGAAAACTGAATGTAGTGTATAATGACATTATGAGGTTATTACTCCATCTACCTAGGCATCACAATGTGAATCAGCTTTTTTCCAATATTGATGTGCCAGCCTTCCAGGCTGTTATCACAAAGCTAACATTAAAATGTATTACTAGGGTGATTGCATCAGGGCATCTAGATGGGACTAATGGTTATGATGCTATCCCCGGAATGACAGCAATGTGTGTTCGAGGCCCGCTCCAGGTGTGATGTCTGCATTTCTTTACGGACGAGTGCGTTATCCAGCAAGCGTGGTTCCAGTATTAGCCACAGGTGGCGCGTCAGTGCATAAGCAGAAGCAACACTACTTCCGGTTCCGTCAAACTCACAATCCATTCTCTTATTGGAGGATGGGGAGAGGGGGTTAATTGGTATCACTACACAATAAATTATATGAAAACATTGGCAATGTCCTTATTTTGAAACACATTTTAAAAGATATTTCAAAATACACCCTAAACGTTTGAGATAAAACAGAACTTTTTTTCTTAAAGCCAATACCAGCAGCTCGTGAGATGTGGCCTTGACATTATCAATGATAAATCGGATTTCAGGAAATCAAGGTTGTGCCTTTACTAACCAACAGGCAACTGAATTAGGAGCAGATGCAGTGTCGCTGCTACAGTAACTATGCAATGGTGTATACCTTATGCTTTAGAATATATATATACACCGATATCCACAGTTGCAGCTCTGCTTTGCGTGGTTATATGTATAATCGATTATATATATATACAATATTTCTTACAGATGCAGTGATAGAGAGACAGGTATGCGATTTGAGTTGGCGGTACAAGGCCCCAACTCCTTTATTGAAGAAAATATTCTGAGCGAGTGGCGTGTTGCGCCCCGTGCAGGGGGCCGGCGAGGAGAAGCCGAACCCCCACCCCCAGCCCGGGGGGCAGGGACTCCAGAGCTTATTACATGTGATAATGGGATTATCACTATCCATATACAGTATAACCCCCTTAAACCAAACTTGAAGGGACCCTAGACATTGTTTGGATTAACCGATCATTGGTTTAACCGAGCTTTGGCTTCGACTTTGACTTGGCTTTGGCAAAATCGCAGGTGCATTATGAATGTAATATACGATATATCTGGACACTTTGATTATTATGTATATACCGTATGACCCAGTTAAACCAAGGTCAGTTAAACCAAATGATCGATTAATCCTAACTTTTTTCAGTGGCCCGGCAAAATACTACCATTTATCATATAGAAAAGTCTCAGATGACCTTATAACCACATGAAAGTTTGGTTTAACCATGCCGGAAGTGGCCTGGGGCCTGACAATTTTGTTTGGATTAACCACCTTTGGTTTAACCAACCTTTTTATATGATAAATGGTAGTATTTTGCTGGGCCGCAGAAAAAGGTTTGGATTAACCGATCGTTTGGTTTAACCGAGCTTGGTTTAACGGGGTTGTACTGTATATATATATGAGAGAATGAGAACGAGAGGATACTAGCACATAGGGAGAGAGTGAGAATGTGGGCGGAAAAGACGAATCAGTACTGTTTTCAATGATCCATGTGATTGGCTTGATTGTAGTTTTACACCGTAGCAATATCTAAGGATATATCAGGACGGGTACCGATTTGTTACAGTGCACACTGACAGCGACTTCATAGTGCTGCCCCACTGGGAGACCAGTCCGCCATCACCATAACCCGATATCCACCATAGCCACATTATCCTGGTAATGTCCTTGTCCTGTCCTACTAATGTTGAGTGCCAGGGTAGGTAGCGACGAGTATAAATTGTGTTGTAAGTCATTGGTTTCACTCAGCTGGGATTCCAACTCCTGACCTTCCGCACAGGAAGTCTGCACTCTACCTGTACGATTTCGAGGCTGGATACCACTAGAGCTGAGAGCTACGAGCTTTGTATAAGCTACCACAAGCCTGCATCAAAGAAGAGGATAATAATAATAATAATAATATTTCAATGTACAACTGCAACTTGTCCAATTTGACTGTCACACCGATGAGCGGTGCACTAATCGGTACATCACAGACCTCAAGACCGTCCTGATATGACCTTAGATGTTGCTAGGGCGTAAAACAACAACAAACAAACAATCGGGGGTTCGGTTCCCAGTCGAGTCAAACCGATGACTTATAAAAGTGATGCTTGTCGCTTCCTAGTCTGGCACTCGGCATTAATAGGATAGGGCAAGAACTGCTTAGCTCAGTGTCAGGATAATTTGACTGAGTGGGTCATGGTGCCGGCGGCCTGATTTCCCAGTGGGGCAGTACTATAAAAGTTGCCATGAGTGTGCACTGTCACAAGTCAGTACCGGTCCTGATATGACTTCAGATGTTGCTAGGACGTAAAACAACACATCAACAACCTTTAAAGACATGTACTGATTGATGTAATGGGGCTGTCACACTACGACGCTTCTCTCCAACGCGCATCGTTGTGTGTCACTTTTTGGCGAAACGTCGGGAAACGTTAGGAGGACGTTATGAGGACATCGGTACACGTCGGTACACTATCCTGGACGTTGACAGTCACCGGAGGACGTAGGCAAGCGTAGCAGGTCGCTAGATGTTTTAAGCATGTAAAAAAAACGGGACGACCTACAATGCGCGGAAACGTCTGGATATGCACGGTAGGAGGACATTAGGAGGACGTCGACACACGTTACAAGCGCGTTGGAGGAACGTTGCTCGCACATTGCTGTGTGTGTGTCTCTGTGTGTGTCTCTGTGTCTCTGTGTCTCTATGTGTGTGTATCTGTGTCTCTGTGTGTGTCTCTGTTGTGTGTGTCTATGTGTCTGTGTCTGTGTGTATGTCTCTGTGTCTGTGTGTGTGTCTCTCTGTCTCTGTGTGTGTCTCTGTGTCTGTGTGTGTCTCTGTGTCTGTGTGTGTGTCTCTCTGTCTCTGTGTGTGTGTCTCTGTGGCTGTGGGTGTGTGTCTCTGTGTATCTCTGTGTCTGTGTGTGTGTCTCTGTGTCTCTGTGTATGTCTCTGTGTCTGTGTGTGTGTCTCTGTGTCTGTGTGTATGTCTCTGTGTCTGTGTGTGTCTCTGTGTCTGTGTGTGTGTCTCTGTGTCTGTGTGCATGTGTCTCTGTGTCTCTATGTGTGTGTATCTGTGTGTGTCTATGTGTCTGTGTGTGTGTCTCTCTGTGTCTGTGTGTGTCTCTGTGTCTCTATGTGTGTGTCACTGTGTCTGTGTGTGTCTCTGTTTCTCTGTGTCTGTGTGTGTGTGTCTCTGTGTCTCTGTGTATGTCTCTGTGAATGTGTGTCTCTCTCTGTCTCTGTGTGTGTCTCTGTGTCTGTGTGTGTCTCTGTGTCTCTCTGTATGTGCATGTGTCTGTGTGTGTCTGTGTGTCTCTGTGTGTCTGTGTCTCTGTGTATGTGTGTGTATTTGTGTCTGTGACTGTGTCTGTGTGTATGTGTGTGTGTCTCTGTGTATCTGTGTGTGTGTCTATGTGTCTGTGTGTGTATGTGTGTGTGTCTCTGTGTCTCAGAGAGAGAGAGACAGAGGCACAGACAGGCACAGACACAGACAGACGGAGACACAGACAGAGACACAGACAGAGACACAGACACAGACAGAGACACAAACAGAGACACAGACAGAGACACAGACACAGACACATACAGAGACATAGCCAGAGACACATACAGAGACACATACAGAGACACAGACAGAGACACAGACAGAGACACAGACAGAGACAGACACAGACAGAGACAGACACAGACACAGACACAGACACAGAGAGAACCCGCCGATATACGTTACCACAACGTTGGCCGCGCGCTAATAACACGGTACTGACACGCTGCGCCAACGTCCAATTTCCCCATATTTCCCCTAAAAGTTTAAAGTTTCTCGACGCTTTAATTTTATTTTCAACGCTGACGGGTCGCCGGTGAGAAACGTCGTAGTGTGACAGGGCCATAACGCATGCTCCTACAGTAGGTCATAGAGAGTTCAAAGGTGGCCCAGGAGGTAACTGAGTGACACATTACACTGTCCTACCTACCTTCTCGTGAGCAGCTCAGTGTCCGTCGGTGAAGTGGGAACCTTCCATCAAAGCATTCAGTTCTCAGGGCGTAAGTAAGCGAATGACTGGGCAGCTTACATGTAGTGGCAACCGGTGGTAATTATCGACGCGCTACACACGCAATGCTGTATGTGTGCATGTGTGCATGTGTGGATCCCCGTGAGTGAGTGAGTGAGTGAGTGGGTGAGTGAGTGAGTGGGTCACTGAGGAAGGGAGGAATGCAAGGAGCGGGGCAAGGAGCGGGGAAGGGAGGGAGGAAGGGAGAGAGAAACAGAAGGAGAGAGTGAGGAGGGGAGGGTGAGAGGAACGGAGGAAGAGAGGAAGGAAGGGGCGGAGAGAGGGGGGAACGGAGGGTGTGAGGAACGGAGGAAGAGAGGAAGGAAGGAGCGGAGAGAAGGAGGAAGGGATGGTGAGAGGAAGGGGGGGAGAGAGTGAGGGAGGGGAGTAGAGAGGGAAGAAGGGGCGGAGTGTGTGAGTGAGTGAGTGAGTGAATAAGAAGGTGGTTTAGAGAGGGAGGGAGGAAAGATGGAACTGAGGAAGTGTATGAGTGAGTGAGTGAGTTAGGGAAGAAGGGAGGGAGGGAGGGGAGGGGGAGGGATGAGAAAAGGAGTGTGTGAGTGAGTGAGTGAGTAAGTGTGAGTGGGCGGTGAGTGAGTGTGTAAGTGCGTGAGTGTGAGTGGTGAGTGAGTGGTGAGTGAGGGACTGAGTGAGTGGTGACTGAGTGAGTGCCTGAGCAGCTCACTTCCTTGTAAGGCGTACTCCTCTCTCTCTCTCTACATATAAGTATCATATACTGAATATGATGATTTATGATGGTGTGTGCAACAGGTAGATACGCTCAGCAGATTGACCAGTTTGCACTAGTGGCGGGCAGTGCGGTGTGTGTGGTGTGCACAGCGTGGCGGCCTAGGTGTGGACAACTGACACTGATATCACTGCAATGGAGCTCTGTCACCTAAGTGGGTAGAGCCAGGTACAGCAGCTCGGCCCTAGTGACAGCAGGACCACCTCCTCCCTACCTCTATATTCCCCTCCTCCCCCACCCCCGCCCAGCCCACCTCAGCATGCACCTGTTACACGCAGGACTGCTCCACACACCTTATAGAAGGGATCACGGTTCCGACTGCGCGTGCGCTGAAAACGGCGTTGGCAGCAAAGCAAATGCGAATGGCCATTGAGTTTGTCGATACGTGTAGGGACAAACTTATTATGAGGTTATTACTCCATCTACCTAGGCATCACAGTGTGAGTCAGCTTTTTTTCCAATATTGATGTGCCAGCCTTCCAGGCTGTTATCAGAAAGCTAACATTAAAATGTATTACTAGGGTGATTGCATTAGGGAGTCTAGATGGGACTAATGGTTATGATGCTATCCCCGGAATGGCAGGAATGTGTGTTTGAGGCCCACCCCAGGTGTGATGTCGGCATTTCTGAATAGAAATACATAACAATTTGGCATAAACATGTATGCACACATGCAATATAATGATCTGATGAATATAGCTAAGACAAAACTAGCCATAGTTAAACATTTTGAGCTAAGAAACATACAATTCCACACAAAGCAATCAGTGATATCCACATCACCATTATTAATCCTTTTTCTAAATATTGAAATGCCAAATGTGTCAACATACACTTGTTTCAGAGAAATATATAACCAATATCTGATTAACCCTACTCATTTTCTAGTTCTACGTATGTCATTAACCATAGCATATAAATAAAAACATTAATCAAATAAGTAAACCTGACTCTGGCTATGGCTCTAACACTAGTCTGAGTGCCCAGATTTGTCTAAATCTAAATGCACACGGCATAAGATGTGCATATTATACCGACCCACCCTCTGGGGAGGCTTAGGACTAACGCATGTAGATATATACACATAAACAATACTCCTACTCATAAAGGTAGAAAATGAAACCGCCAAAATCCAGCAAACGGAAACGGAAATAGCCCTCTATGGGCGACGCCATTTGTAAACTCGTGTTGAATAACAGAATAATCAAAATCCAGCAAACAGAAACGGAAATCGCCCTATGTCGGCCGCCATTTGTATACTCGTGTTGAATCGCATAATAATAAATCAATAATTCTCCGAGCGTTTATATGTATGTGTCAATAGACTAGTTTGTAATTCCAAACTTTCATGTTTATGCCAAATTGTTCTTTATTTCTATTAATTTAGTTTTGCACTGCGTGTAGTGGCAAACTCCATAGAATGCAAACTAAATGGCCACGGGCATTTGTTTGGCTCTCGACACCGTTTTCAGCACGCATGCTATAGACAGTTTCGTAATTCCGACTAGTCTAATGTGGGAAGGTCGCTCCTAAGCATTGCTTATTCATATTATTGATGTAAATGCAATGCTAGATAAAAGATTAATATCTTAATTTATTAATTATATGTTTTTAGTTGGTATTCTATGTTTCAAAAAAGAGCTGAGATGAGCTGAAACTAGCACATTTTATAGCTGCACCCAGTGTAATAGCATGTACCATGTGCTTCTTGTTTTGCTCTGACGCATCCCACAATGCACCGCATTGCTGGAACGGTGATGTAGTCTATTGAGGCCTGGGCCGCATTCAGGGTCCGTCTCGGAGGCACCTCGGAGATGGCTCTGACATCACGCTAGTCTGATCGGCATAAGCAGTTTGTCGCCTCGAAAATGGCCGCCCCTTTAGGCGGTGGCCATTTGCAATGGAAATGCTGCGCTGTGATAGGCTGAAACTACTGGATACGGCGGCCATTTTCGAGGCGCTTTTTGTCTCCTGATTGAAAAGGGAGGCATCGCTGAGACGTCGCCGAGACGCACCCTGAACGGATTTAAGCCAAAAAGCATCGCCGAGATGTTGCCGAGACGCCTCCGAGACGCACCCTGAATGCGGCCCAGGTTTCCTCTCAGTGCGAGATCGAGGCTGTGTGTGTTGTGTTGCGCGGTAAGATATACAGGTCGCGCCGCACTGAATCCGCGTCGGTTGTAGTAGTAAATCGTCATATCCGACACAATGGGGAATCTCAGGGGCGGGAACAGCTCGAGAACTGTAAAGCGAAATATTTATTTTTTAATTCGTGATCGTTCCAGCCCATGCCTATAAAATCGGCCACTGGCCTTGATTCTTTTTTTTTTTTAACTGTTAAAAATGTCGGGCTAGCAGCAATTCAACTTTCATAACACAATGAAATTGATGTTTATGTAATTCGATTGAAATCATATCATCTGTCGTCTTTAAAAAATAATTAAAATTAAAAACGACCCACCTGACCCTGATTTGTGTGATCAAAAGGAAAATGGGTTGTGGCATGCAAATTACCCACAAGCATAGACATATATATATATATATATATATACATATATATATATATATATATCTATGCTATCTAAAATCCGTATATATATATCTTTATATATATATACAGATTTTAAAGTATATATGACCGGGTGCGGTGGCCGAATCTGTAGAGCGCAGACCTTCCGTGCGGGGGATCGGGAGTTCGATTCCCGGCCGAGTCAAACCAATGCCGTACAAGATTGGTACTTGTCGCTTCCTAGCCAGCCATTCGACATTATTAGGATAGGGCAAGCTCTGGTTGGCCAAGTATCAGGGTAATGTGTCTGAGTGGGATATCGAGTCATGGTGCTGGCAGCCTGGTCTCCCAGTGGAGCAGCACTATAAAGTCACCATATGCAGTGTTGCTGGCGAGGCTGTCAGCCATTCTTCTAAATAAAACTGTCAGTTGTTGCCGTTGCTAGTTAGTGGCAACTCAGACTGAATGCACATAAAATAAGACAATCCCACTTTATTTCAGAGGCATGACAAAAATAACTCCAAATTTACAATCATATTCAGACTGAATGCACATAAAATTTGACAATCCCACTGTATTTCAGAGACACGACAAAATCCAATCCATCAAATATGTTGACTTTGAATAGACACACATCCATGTGTCTGCAATCGCGCAGTGAGCATCTATTGGGACATATACGGTACTATATTTTCTGCTACGTGAGTAGAGATGATAGGCCTATATTCACTTGTTTTTACTATTACTTATATATTTTAACAAATACATGCACTGACTCCGATATATATAGTATATATATTATATATATATACAATGTGATATATGCTTAAAGATTAAGTCACTGGTGGCGCCATGTGAGAGAATGGTGAACTAACTCCTGTATGATGCATACAATGGAGGTAATACTAATAGCATCTTACATTCCAAGATGGAAGGTGAGTAATAACTGGGTGGTGAGCCTGCTCATTGCTTACACTCCCACAATTCACTATCGATGACATATCTATATATGTCGCTGGAATACAGTGGATCTGCATTTATGAGTATAAGTGTGAATACTCATATAAAACATACAAGGTTCATCGAAAGTGCTTTCAAACATTTGGGCCTTACTCAGGCTTCACCTTATTTGAAGTCACTCTGCTAACCCGCTTTGATTTGGTAGGCCTACACCCTGAAAATCACTTATGTTGATTATATATATTATGTGTGTGTGTGTTGTATATATGTATGTCTGGGTTGTCATATATATGGCTATATATGCGCACATATAATTGGGGTAAATGAGCGGGTGGCGCTCATTTGCTGTCATTGCTGGGGGTGCAGACAACAGGGAAGCAGCCCCTCCCACCTGCCACTCACACCAAGCCATCCCATTGGCCAACCCCACAAACCCCTCAACCAATCAACTTGAACTTCTAATAAACCCCCACAATCCCCCCGGCGAGCCTCGGCACAGCCACTCGCACCCTGCCCACCGTAGCAGCAACACCTCTTCTTAACCCACCCACCCACAACCAATGCACTTAACTCGATCTTTAAAAATAAACCCGAGCAAAGAACGAAATGAACGAAAAAACTTGAAAAAACTAAACGATTGACCTGATAAAAAATTGAAACTAATATGATTGAAATGTTTGCATTGATGTAGATTTGATGATTGTTACATTGTTTGATGATTGATTAATGATTGATCAATGACTGATGATAAAATGCTGGTCTTGATCCTTGAAATCTCCTGTATGCCTGATTAAAAATGTCAATTTGATTAAGTACCATAACTTCCCTTGCATGTCGGGCCTTGTTACTGGCCACTCATAACTGGAGGGAGTAGAGTTGAACTACTCCGCCAGTAACCCTGTCTGTCATGGAAATAAAGTTGTGTTATTCCCACCTCCTGCTTCTGTCTTCTCTGGGCCCCGGGTAGCAACGATGATAAGCATATCGATATAAATAAATATGTGACAATTATAATGTGTAGTATATTTTAATTTGTTTGGAATTAGTGGATATATAAATATGATTATATAATACTATATATATGATAATTATAATGATATATATATGACAATTATAATAATGCATGGTTAATAGCAGTAGTATTTATTTTCTTGGAATTGAACAATAAATGTATATGTACAGTTAAACCTCAGCAATCCATTCAGTTTTAGTAGTTGTTTATTGGCTTTGAATTAGTGCATATATAAATATATGTTACTATATATATGTGCGCATAAATATATGATAACTCTAACGATATATGTACACACATATATATATATATATATACAAATTATTGTGATATATGATTTATAAAAATTAGTAGTACTAAACCTCTTATTCGGCACTAAACCTCTTATTCGGCACTAAACCTCTCATTCGGCTTCCAAGTTCCAGAAATTCGAAATTCCCAGAAAACCAGCAATTTTTTTTAACTGGCTAGTTTTACACTATACTATATACATGCTACAGTATTATATATTTGAAGAATTTAAAGTGGATTAATAAAGATCAAACAGGCCCTGCTTTAGAAGTACATTAATTTTTATCGGTTAAATACAATTTAGTTCTTTACTACTTTCCATTGTTTATTTTATATTTAAAGTATATATTTAGGCTGTCTCCAGAAAACCGGTAAAGACATCCAGCAATCCGGGCCACTTCCGGTGGCAAGCTTGTCCGATTTTTGGTCCGGTGCCTGTAGCAGTACTTTTGTTCACGTGCGTGAAGCTAATGGCGAAGCCTTAGTAAGCCGTGCGTGCAGCTTGTGGTTAACACCTATCCATGACAACAGGTCAATGAGGGTGGCAGACCCACCTGAGAGTTAAGGCCCTGTCACATTATGGCGTATGGCGGGAGCGTATTGAAAACCTATGTATGCCGTGCTTGTGCCAGCCTATGATGACCTTCGGTGAACTTTCGGGTGGGTTTGAACGTATGGGGGACCTATGAGGAGCGTATGGGAGCGTGCTGTGACATTTTTTGACAGTATGGGCCATACGCCCTCATAGGTCGAGTTTTTTTGAGCATGCACAAAAAAATTTGGACGGACGGATTTATGAAAGTGTATGGCGGCGTATGCCTCATACGCTTCACATAAGCCGGCATCTGGCGGCGTATCAGTAGCGTATGAGTAGCGTATAGGGCGTATGCCAACGTATATGACGTAAAGCGGCTACGCCGCCATACGTTCCCGGCATATGCCGTAATGTGACAGGGCCTTTAACAACCTGTTTAGAGGCCGCAGGGAGGCGCCACCTGGCTCTGCCGGAAGCTGCCGTTGTCGCACTGCACCGCGCTTTGAATGTCCTTGGGAACGTGACCTCTGTCTGCTGGTTGGTTGGTTGAGTGGAGTTTTACGTCCTGGCAAAATCAAAGGTCATATCAAGATGGGCACCGACTTGTGACAGTGCACACTCCTGGTGATGTGGTGTATAATGTATTATGCGAGTATAAAAATACGGAGGGAGTTGTTTCCTTATTATATTATATTATTATATTACTTGATACCATTGTTATTCTCCGTAAGACTCCTCACTTGGCCAGTGGGGCCTCCTGTGCTCACCCCCACCCTCCACCTGGTGCCGACATTGTCAGTCGTACCGGAGGATTATATATATATAGTATCTGTAGCAAGACGATTAGCCTTATCGGTAAAGAAAACAGCAATAATTAAATTATGTAGTGTCTGAGACTTAGTGAGAGCTAGTATGAGAAGGTATTTTATATATACAGTAAAACCTCTCTAAATCGACCGACCTTGGGATCGACTTTAGTTGGTCGATTTAGGGAGGTAGAATATGGTTACCACGGTATTGTTAGGACCCAGATAAAGCGATCGATATGGGGGAGTGGTCTATCTGTGGAGGTGGTCGGTTAGGGAGGTTTTACTGTTTAGTGACAAAAGCCCAACCGTGACACTGAGTGGCATAAAGAAGAAAAACACAGCTTGAACATGGAAACGATAGTAAGTAGAGATTGCACTATTTATATTTTAATAATAAATTATACAACACATACCGCATACAGATATACCCCAGTTAGGAGCCTAGTGCTACCCAGTTTAGCATTGATTCGATATAGAACTCTTTTGTCATGGCAACCACCTTTTTCTTTTCTTTTTGTGGTCCATTAGTTGTTTAAGCGGGGGAAATTTCAGTCATAGACGACTGGTCTTCCTCGTTCCACTGCTGGTCGATAGAAAGCCCAAGCCTACACTTTTACCGACCCAAGGGATTTTTAACCTCCCACACCACATAGACATGGTATGAGAGCAACAGGCCTTTGATGACGCTGTAAGTTATACACAGCGGGTGGAAATCCAAATTGGCAGAGCTGGGGGCACGTGGAATCGAACCGCCGACCCTCAGATTAGGAGTCTGACCTAGAAAAAAGTCAGACACTCTAACCACTCCGCCACAGAGAACACCAATCTCCATATATGGGAATCAAACCTGGATCCTTTCCAATGTTCTCATCCACGTACATCACATGCAGAGCCATCTACTTATAACACAATCGACCATTGAGGCTGTCACAAATCGGTACCCATCCTGATATGACCTTATGTTATGTGATGTATAGCGCATTATGTGACTGGTGCTGCCACTACCGGGCTTTCTCGTCACTAACGCTACAGTTTTAGGAATGTATCTAGAAGTAGAACACTATGAACCGGGTGTAACTGTATGTGGTATATAATTGGATTTATACTTCCTAATACCAGCTGCATTGCGTGAGCAGGTAATATTGTTTAAAGGCACACAGTCCGATGGTTTTGAGCAGCTCTACTTTTCTGAGATAAATATACAGTACAACCCCGTTAAACCAAGTTTGGTTAAACCAAACGATCGGTTAATCCAAACTTTTTTCGGCGGCCCGGCAAAATACTACCATTTATCATATAAAAAAGTTGGTTAAACCAAAGTCGGTTAATCCAAACTATCGGTTAATCCAAACAAAATTATCGGGCCCAGGCCACTTCCGGTATGGTTAAACCAAACTTTCATGTGGTTATAAGGTCATCTGAGACTTTTTTTATATGATAAATGGTAGTATTTTGCCGGGCGCCGAAAAAAGTTTGGATTAACCGATCGTTTCGTTTAACTGAGTTTAGTTTAACTGGGTTAGACTGTATATACATAAAATAACAATAATCAAAGTGTCCACATACATTGTATATTTCTTTCATAATGCACTTGCGTTTTTGCCAAAGCAAAGTCGAAGCCAAAACTCGGTTAAACCAATGATAGGTTAATCCAAACAAATTTCTAGGGTCCCTTCAAGTTTGGTTTAACGGGGTTGTACTGTATTAGGTTCGTCGTTATAATCTACGTTATTTTAGTTTGAAGTAACTTTGCTTTAAAATGACTAACTTTGGAGATATTTTAAAAGTAAGCATCCACAATTAATTTTGAGAAGCACGTGAAAACTTCAGCGGTAACAGGATCTATTAAATTGACTTGGTATCCCCTTTGAACCCTGGTCGGGTCAAACTAATGAATTAAAGATTGATACTTGTCGCTTCCTATCCAGGCAGTTGGCGTTATAGACCTATTTCATGTGACGTCAGCATAGGTATTTAGGTCAGTGCGCGCGCAGCTTGGCTGCAGGACAACACAGGGTCACACTGCAAACTCAATGCCTATAAGCAATCTTCATACAGAAAATGTGAAATATCTCTAAAGCCACACCACTTACAAACAAACCGCTTGGCACACATATAGAAAACATATTCAACAAAATATTATATTAAATTTATACGGTTAGGGTTCTGCATTTCTATTCATTTTGAATAAAATTGACGTGTTGCACTGTGTGCATCGGCAAACTCAATGCATTGTCAATGGCCGTGAGCAATCTTCATACAGAAAAAGTGAAATATCTCTAAAATTACACCACCTAGAAACAAACCACTAGGAACACATACAGAAAACGTGTTTAACAAAGAGATTATGTTAAATTAATATGGTTAGGGTTCTGCATTCTATTAATTTTGAATAAAAGTGGCGTTTTGCACCGCGCGTACTGGCAAACTCAATGCATTGTCAATGGCCATGAGCAATCTTCATACAGAAAAAGTTAAATATCTCTAAAACCACACAACCTAGCAGCAAACTGTTTGGAACACATATAGAAAACATGGTTAAAAAAACAGATTATATTGAATTTATACGGTTAGGTTTCTGCATTTATATTAATTTGAATAAAACTGATGCTTTGCACTGCGCCTATCGGCAAACTCAATGGCAATGTGCCTTCGTTCTGCAGCCAAGCAGCACGCGCATTCACGATCTCTATAAACATTGAACGGCATATATTAGGATAAGGCAAGGACTGGTTGGCTCAGTGTCAGGATAATGTTACTGAATGGGACATCAGGTCATGGTGCTGGCAACCTGGTCTCCCAGTGGAGCAGTACTATAAAGTTACCATGAGTGTGCACTCTCACAAGTCAGTACCCATCCTGATATGACCTTAGATGTTGCCAGGACGTAAAGCTCCAACAACCAACACCTTCCATGTGACAACAAATGCTTCATAAGAGGACCAGTGCCTAAGTTGGATATGTAGAATCTAATCTGGGGGCCTAATCGATTAATCAACTCGGGTCACCTGAGCCACTTTTTGGCGCATGCACACATCCTACAGACTCGGGTTGAATAAACGAATACGCTCAGGGTGGACTAAATGGTGGCTTAATCTAAAACTGAATATTTTGTTCAATAACCGATATAAGTACAGCAAAATAGGATTTAAAGTATGTTATGATTGTAGAAGCTGACAATCTGGGTTATTAACAAAAAAAAGCATTAAAACACATAGGACTTGTACTAGTAGCTGTTATCCTACAGGTACTAGCACAGATGTGACATCATCGCTCCTAGAACAAAACCCCAGCTAAGAGGTCTGTTACTGGGGTCGGGTTGTTTTGCACATGGCCCATGTATTTCTCGACTCCACTCGCGGTGTTCGATTTGAAATTCTGATGACTCAGGTGACCCGCGTGGCCCGGGTCATGTTAATCGATTACGGCCTAGATGTCTGTTTTAGTTTAGAAAATGTTATGCTTTCATCGGAGCTTTAGCACATTGCTATTAAAAGTATTAGCACCTCCGGCCAAGCTGTTCACCTCCCACGCAATGTGTGACCAACTTGTGCATGCCACCTAGCGGGGAACCACAATAAACACAAGTTACTCAACAGTGTGTGTAGCACTGATATGCAATTTGGTGATCTCTGTTCTACTGTCAAACCAAAGAATTATCCATACATCACTAATATGAGCCTTAGTAGCTAATTTCCCCATGTGTTATACAGGTAGGTCACTCCGCTGTAGTTGGCAGTAGTGGGGCCAGACCCTGTGTGTAAATGGAGGAATGTTTTACATCTCATAGCTTGGCTTCTACTTGACCTATTGACCAGACGGGATGGCCGAGTGAGTTAGAGCGCCCGTTTCCCGTGTTGGTAGATCATGGGGTCGTGGGATCAAACTGTGGTCGAGTCAAACCTATGACTTAAAAAAATTGATACTTGTTGCTTCCTAGCCTGGCACTCGGCATTATTAGGATAGGGCAAGGACTGGTTGGCTCAGTGTCAGGATAATGTGACTTTGTGGGACATCAGGTCATGGTGCTGGCGGCCTGGTCTTCTAGTGGGGGCAGCACTATAAAGTCACTATGAGTGCGCACTGTCACATGTCGGTACCCATCCTGATATGACCTTAAATGTAGCTAGGACATAAAACAACAACAAACAAACAAACTTGACCTATTAAGTCCATCCATATGTCAAATTAAGGGAATTAAAGTGCTTTATCGGGATACATTTGTTTTGAAAGCCACACACCAATATGACAACCTAAAATAACCCAAAATCTTCATACAGAAAAAGTGAAATATCTCTAAAATTTCACGACATAGAAACAAACCGCTTGGCACACAAACAGATAACATGTTTAACAAGCAGATTATATTAAATTTCTAGGGGCGCCATTTACCGATTAGCATGGCTGAGCACTGAAAGTTGGGTGACTTTTGAGTTCTTTCCCAGCTCAACTGGCACATATTTCTTCTTCAACTCAAATGTTGGTATTTCAAACATTTGAACTACCCTTCAAGAGTTGTGCTGTGCTTACATAACATATAAAAAAAACATTGTTGTATATCAGTTGTTTGCACGCTGTATTGCTGTGCATGGTCAAAGTATCAAAAGAGAGTGGTTCCAGATTCTGCCGATAGATGTCACTAACTTAACTGACAGGGGGGGGGGGGGGGTTGTATTTGGACATTTTTTGGCAGGGACCCCAGGTTCACAGCCAATGGTCTGGGTGTTTTTTCTTGAAGATTTATACTGCCTATCATGGATAAGCCTGAATAGACTTGTTTTCACCATTAGACAGTTCGTCGATAGAAAGCCCGAGCCTACACTTTTACCGTCCCAAGGGATTTTTAACCTCCCACACCACATAGACATGGTATGAGAGCAACTGGCCTTTGATGACGCTGTAAGTTATACACAGCAGTGGAAATCCAAATTGGCAGAGGTGGGGGCACAGGGAATCAAACCACTGACCTTCAGATTAGGAGTCCGACCTAGAAAAAAAGGCAGACACTCTAACCACTCCACCACAGAGAACACCACAACTGTTTAAAGCTGCATAGTCCGATGAAAACATCAAATTTTCAAAACCAAAGCAATCATCTAAATTTGATTCTACATATCTAACTTAGATATTGATGCACTTATCAAACATTTACAGTTTGTCACCACATGTAACAGAATACCGAGCCAATTTAATAGAACGTTACCTGCAGAGCTCCTGATGGAGTTTTGGCGTGCTTGCCAAAACTATTTTTGCATGTTTGCACTTCAAATATATCTAAAGTTACCCATTTAAAATATACAACTTTAATGAAATGATATGCTAGCGCGGGTTCAATCCAATCCAGTGATATCCTGGCAATTGGTTTAAACTTGCAACTTGGGAATACCCTCCCTGATATGACCTTAGATGTTGCCAGGACATCAAACTCCAACAACCAATCAATCTAGCCTCACTCCCGTACACACACCCATGCCTCACACATACCACTCCACACCCCCCCCCCCCCATACACACACACATCAATCGCCCAATGGTTGGTTATGGGAATGTGATAATCAGTTACACAGACACACATACAGTCAACCCCCCCCCCCCCCCCAACCACTCATACCCACAATCACTGGGCACAATATGTGCGGGTGCGGAGGGGGAGCAGAATGACCCTTACAAGTTGGATGAACCTGACATGGCCAATAGAAAATGCATAAAAATAGACGGAGAAAATGCATCGAATTAGATTGTTTCTTTATTGGCGTCGCATGTCCTAGATATTTGAGAAATAACACAAATCGCAAAAATCAGCAACCAATACTAGAATTAACACATTTATTGTGTTCCAATACTGAAGTATTTTGAGATTCTTCACAATAACCTATTAAAAATACATTTGTGCATTTTCTTCACAGCAAAGTACCTGTAAATACCGTTGTTTTCGGGTTCTCTCCTTGAAGTGCCTGATCGAATGATGACCATTATTAATCGTGCATGTTATCGTAACATGATTAATTCGTTGGGTGGAGGCAGGGGGGGGGGCTCACCGACACGCAAACCTGATGCCACCTAGCGTAAAATGCCCGAACTAACCACTGGCCACCCACCTGTGTGGCGCCACCTAGCACCAACATCGGAACTATGCCTCCCGCCTACAGGAGGAGCCAGACCCGAACTTTCCAGCCAAAAACATCACGTGACCAAATTCAAACCATCTGCCTTCACGGCCATACAACTCCTCCAGGCGCCGACCGAATAACTTCTCCACCTTTCTTTCGAGTGGCCAGCACGTCCTGAACAATGGCACTGAGTGTGACAAGACCCTGACAGCCTGTGATCTGGCTGTTCGCCACCACAAACTCCTGTGAAGTGGAAATAGTCCACAACCACGGAAGGACCTCATACTGGCAGCCGCCCATAGCAGGCACTCAACTGACCACAATGCTCGGGCCCTCACAGCCACCCTCTGCCCTGAACTTTCACTAACTGAAATTAGCGTTGAATTTGATAATGTGTTCACCGCCGGATTATAGGTAACCTGGGAAGCTCCACTATATTTGCCTCTCTTCCCAGGTTAACAGGACTTTGCAGGACTAACAGCAATGATCTGGAGGAACAAATCGGTACAAGCGAGAAGCTACTTACACCTGGAGGAACAAATCAGTACAAGCGAGAAGCTACGTAGACTTCGCAAGACGACATCACAACGACCCGCTCGCACCCACCCAGTACGACCTCCTAGCGTATCTACTACATCTCAAAGAAACGCTTACAACACCAGGAGCAGTATTCAACAACCTGAGTGGAGTCAAGACCTGGGTACAGCTGTTTGGAGGCGATGTCGCTGCCTTCAGCACGTACCCGGTCAGTCTGATGAATAGAGGTGTGCAACGGCTCGCCTCGCACACCCCAGGTCAGGCCCCGCCCCTAACCCCGGACAACATCCGACAGGTCGTCGGTTTCCTCTCAGCTGCAGGCCCAACTGCCAAGGTACTCACTGCGGCCCTCCTAATAGTGTACCACACACTCCTGCAGCAAGGCAAGCGGAGCCCGCAATGACCCCAGACACGCCCTCCTGACCACTGACATTCATCCCACACAGTCAGGCCTCACGGTCACGGTCCGCTCCACCAAGACCAGGTGGAAAACCGGACAGGCCCACGCGGTGCTAGTCCCCGCCATCCATGGATCACTATGCTGCCAGCCAATCAGCCTGGGCAGCATTCGTCCGATACCAGCAGCCATGCCCCCTTGGCCCAGCGTTCGTATCACTGGGCGGGGCCCCTCTCCTTCCAGCAGCTCCTCTGGGAGCGATCAGGATAGTTCTCGCTGCAACAGGGAACCCCCAGGCTGACCAATACACCTTAGACAGCCTCAGGAGAGGTGGAGCCCAGGCGTGTGCTGTGTCTGGGGCCTCCATCAGGGACATTATGGAGCTGGGCTCATGGAACTCAGCCGCTGTACACACCTATGTCTCGAGGGAGCAGATCACCAATGGACCACGAAACCTCTCCACCCTACATGATTGAGGGTTCGGTTCCAGTCCATATTTGACATCAACGGGGATCGAAGTGCCCAGGACTGATCATTGTGTATCCAAAATAGCACCAGGAAAAAACATTGACCCTAACCTGAACTGTACATGAAATTGATGAATAAAAAAAACAGTGTATACTACTTCCTTTCTCCACCATGTTATCGTAACGTGATTAATTCGCGGGGTGGAGGGGTCATCGACACGCCTCCCTGACGCTGCCTAGCGTAAAATGCCTGAACTAACCACCGGCTGCCCACCTCTGTGGCGCCACCTAGCACCAACGTCGGAACTACGCCTCCCGGCTACAGGAGCCAGACCCAAACTTTCCCGCCAAAAAGATCATGTGACCAAATTCAAACCAACTGCCTCCACGGCCACACAACTTCTCCAGGTGCCAACCAGACAACTTCTCCACCTTTCTTCACCCACCCACACCTCTAAGTAATTAAGAGTAGGGGATGGGTTGACAGTTTGGTTACGGCCCATATTTGACATCAACAGGGATCGAGGTCCCTAGGGACTTATCATTATATATCCAGACTAGCACCAGGAAAGAAAATTGACCCTAACCTGAACTGTACATGAAATTGATGAATAAAGAACCATTATATACTACTTCCTATCTACACCATGTTGTGAGTTAAGGATGGCGAGTTAATATTGGTACAAAATTAACATCATGTCAGCAATCTGTTGAAATTCATATAAAATGCCTATATATATATATATATATATATATATTATATATATAAATATGTCGTGGGGTGATGAAAATTAGAAATATTGCGCCTAGAGCAGGATTCGAACCCACACATCTTACATTCCAGGATAGTGTGCTAACCATTACACCACCTAGGCTCCGTGATGTCATCACCCTATCCACGCCTACCTATGTGGCTCCTTGTTTGAGAGGTCAGTGCAGACTACTATACTTATAATCTAGATATTTATATCTATATACATAATATATATAAATCTCCATTTTATATTTCACATAATATAGATTGTTTTGTTTCTTTGTTTTACGTCCTAGAAACATCTAAAGTCATATCAGGACGGGTACCGACTTTATAGTGCTGCCCCACTGGAAGACCAGGCTGCCAGCACCATGACATGATATACCACTCAGTCACATTATCCTGACACTGAGCCAACCATTCCTTGCCCTATCCCAATAATGCCGAGCACCAGGCTAGGATGCAACAAATATAAATTTTTAAGTCATTGGTTTGACTCGACCAGGATTCGAACCCACAAACTCATGGGTTCCGATCTCCCAAAACAGGAGACGGACGCTCTACTCATTCAGCCACCCCGGCTGGTCTCATAATATAGATGAATCTAGATATTATGGATTTTTGGAGGTAATAAAAGTAATTGTAGTCAAGGTAATTTTTTAGTCTAGGCAAAACCCTAATAAGTCCAGTAAATATGGATAGACATAATATAGATTAAAAAAATACAAATGTTCACTTAATGTCATATTAAATCACTGACTTTGTCACATTACACTGAACACGTGTGGAATACGCCAGTTGAACACAGATAATAGCCAATATTTATTCAAGTCTGTTATACGTAAAATAAAACTATGTGCATTAAACACCAGATAGTGACAAGCCGTGCAGAACATAGTCACCATTTTTATTCGCATAATGGAATATATGGGACATAAACAAACAAATCAGTCATAAGAGGATGGATACTAAGGCAAACGAAGCACCCATGTTTAATCAATGGGCATTAGATGTTTAGCTTCATTTCTATAATTGATTTGTCTCATTCTATGTCATGTCCTTATGTTGTGATTGTAAGCTAATGGCGTCCATCTCTCTGAACAAGTGCGTAATAATTCAAATCAATAACATATCGATGATTACTGTAGGTAGCCTACAGGAAACACGTGACAGTTGGTGGCGTGAGCAGACATGCAAAACCTCAGGTTCATTTTAGTAAACATCAAAACAATACACAAAGCTTGAAGCACCATTCACTGGACGGGGTGGCTGAGTCGTTAAAGCACCCGCTCCCACACAGGAGGCCACGAGATCAATCCCCAGTGAAATCAAACCAAAGACCTACAAAATGTGTACTTCTCGCCATCTTGTCTGATGCTCGGCATTACTAAGATAGGAAAAGGACTAGTTTGCTCAGTCAGGATAACGTGGCTGAGTGGGATATTGAATCATAGTGCCAGCCACAAGATATCCCAGTGGGGCAGCACTATAAAGGCACCATGCATGAGAGTGCGGTCAGAAGTTGGGAGCCCTCTGGTTACTCCACACAGGAGAGGACTGCTAGACAACCCTGTAGAAAAAGTGTCGGAAGGCTGGGTATAACGCCCATCAATTTGCAATATACAGTATAACCCCGTTAAACCAAGCTCGATTAAATCAAACAATCGGCTAACCCAAACTTTTTTCGGCGGCCCCACAAAATACTACCATTTATCATATAAAACAGTTGGTCTAACCAAAGTCGGTTAATTCAAATTATCGGTTAATCCAAACAAAATTGTCGGACCCCAGGCCACTCCGGTATGGTTAAACCAAACTTTCATGTGGCTATAAGATCATCTGAGACCCCACTGACTTTTTTATATGATAAATGGTAGTATTTTGCCGGGCTGCCGAAAAAGGTTTGGATTAACCAATCGTTTGGTTTAACCAAGTTTGGTTTAAAGGGGTTATACATAAAAAACAATAATCAAAGTGTCCACATGCATTGTATATTACATGTGCAATACATGCTTACTCAAAGTCAAAGCTCGATTAAACCAATGATTGGTTAATTCGCATCACTCGGCAAGGACAACAGAGACTGAAATTCAACAGTTAAATTTATTCAGACAGAATATATATATGATAATAATAATAATCATTATAACAATATCAAGTCATAACCTTGTGGAGGTTGGCATAAGGCTGGCACAGCAGATCAAGCGACAGGCGCGTTGGCGAATCAAGGAAGAGTGGCTTCCGTACATAATCAGTACGTGAGTGCTGACATCAATGTTATGCTGAGAATCTGTCTAAATAGATTACAGTATAAGTACATAATCGAACAAGAGCATAATTAGTTAGAGAGAGGGGGGAGGAGGGAAAAAAGGAAAGAAACATCAGCACTTAACCCCAACAAAACAGGGGTGGGTGGGAGGGAGAGAGCAGTGGCTAAGGCGAGTGCCAGGCCAGCAGTGAGTGACGGGGTGGGGCGTGGGTCACGTGCTGCGGGTGTTAGTCTTGCCTCATTCGCAAATTATCCATGTTGCCTCCGCAACATTGGTAATCCAAAACAATTTCTAGGGTCCCTCCAAGTTTGATTTAATGGGGTTATACTGTAATATGCGAATTTGGTGCAGCTCCAATTCTACTTATGTAGCGTCATAACAGGATAACTACTAGATAACAGATTCACCCTACCCACAGAAGGGATGAATGATAACCCTGCTTAAATCAGAACAAAAACTGCTTCAGTAGGAATTAACTGTGGAGGTGGGGGTTCCAGTGTGCAGTGCTTATCTATAGTGGCTTACAGTTGAGAAATTGGGAGAGAATGCAAAGATGGCGGCCACAGAAATCTCTTGATTAGAGTTTTATAGTATTATTCTCTGAATTAATCAATTATTCACTCCAGAAATAGCGGGCTATGATGTGACAGTATGTGCAAGGTCACCTCTCCCACAGACGGATCTACTATTATTAGCACCATACCGCATGACATGTTTGTTATTATAATAGAATGTTTAAGTAGCACAGGTCAGTCGCGGTGAATACGGATATTCCGAGTTCCACAGGTCCCTCAGAAAGGACTGAGGCTGAGGCCGAGACCTAGCATGCCGGGTCGCAGTTACAACTTACGCACCGGAAGTTGGGGGGGGGGGGGGGGGGGGGGGGTGGGGGGGGGGGGGGGGGGGACAGACACATACCATGAAACAGCCTTCTATCTCAAGTTGGTTGGTTGTTGGAGTTTTACGTCCTGGCAACATATAAGGTAATATCAGGATGGGTACCAACTTATGACAGTGCACACTTTATAGTGCTGCCCCACTGGGATTCTACTAGGCTGCCAGCACCATGACCTGACAACCCACTCAGTAACATTATCCTGACACGGAGCCAATCAGTCCTTGCCCTATCCAAATAATACCAAGTGCCTGGCTAGGAAGCGACAAGTATCATTTTTTAAGCCATTGATTTCACTCGACCAGGATTCGAACCCTTGGGTTCGAATCCTTCGATCTACCAGAACTGGAGACGGACGCTCAACTCATTCGGCCATTCCGTCTGGTGAATTCCACTGCGATATAAACTAGAAAGAAACGTATGGCAAGAACCCGACCAAGTTTGGTCAACAACAGGTGTGTGGGTGGGTATAGGCGCAAAGCGAGCTTAAAGTTGCATAGTCTTATGGTTTTGAATTTCTGTATTTTTTCTGAGATAAATATATTAGATTGATCACTAGTATCTACTTTACATTAGTTCAAAGTTACTTTTATTTTAAATGGTAAACTTTTGAGATATTTTGGGTGCAAACATGGAAAATTAGTTTTGGCAAGCTTGCCAAAACTCTGACACCATAGACTTCTGCAGTAACAGTTTCTGTTAAATTGACTCAGTATTGCCTTCTATGCGGAAACAAATGCTTAATAAGTGCATCAGTATATAAGTTAGATATGTCAAATCAAATCTAGATAATTGATTTGCTTTTGAAAATTTGATATTTCATCAGACTATGCAGCGTTAACGCATAGGGGCTGTAACGAAGGATAGGTCTAGGATGGGGACCATCCCAAACTTCCGGTATGTAAGCTGAAGCTGTGACCCGGCGTGCTGGGTCTCAGCTACAGTCCTTATTGAGGAAACAGCGAAACTAGGAAACAAATTAATACATGAACTGAATGTCATATAGCAGTTTTTTTCTTTCACATAGTAGATTATTATATTTACATATTTAATAACCAAAAGGAAAAGCAATTAATATGCCATATTTGAGAAAAATTATTATTAAGAGGATTGTTTACTTAGTCAATACAGACAACAACTACGAATTGAATTCTGCTCATATAGCTAAATTATAGCAAATATATCAATTATCAAATTCATAATGCCCATGAACATTCGTCAAAATATGTGACGGTATCTGCAGCAATCACATAGCTTTCTAATTTCCTTAAATAGTTCTTCAGAGATAGTCCTGACCAGATGTGGTATCCGAATCGGTAAAGCGCAAGCTTCCTGTGCCTGTCTGCCCCTCCCCCCCTGCCCATGGACCCCTCCCCCCACCCACCCCCCATCCACATTTTACAAACAACTATTATAACTCAATGACTCGAGACCCACTACCCCTAATTTAGACCCATTACCACCACTGAATAACTACATCTTCAACCAGCAATGCACACAATATAAACCACTATACATACACAACATGGCACTATTTAAAGACTAACCGTTATTAAAACCAAATCTAACTGATATACAAACACAGCATATGATTTAACCACTAGTGTACATTACAGCGCACTCTATCTTGATGCATATACCTTGCACTATGTTGAGTACCTATGCTGTACACTATGCAGCATAGGCTGCTCCCCCACTTTCTTTTATGTTCAGAATGGGTTGTGCTGCACACAATGCAACACATTCCACTTCCACTATGTACAGATGAAATGCGACCACTCCAACGGCTGGAAGACCAGTGCCCCGGCGCTGACAAAATATGTATTCTGATGAATAAAAATATTTACCAAAAAAAAAAGGTTGAGTTTGAAACCCGGTCGAGTCAAACCAATGACTTACAAAATTGATCCGTCTTGCTACCTAACCTGGAACTCAGCATTACTAGGATAGGGCAAGGGCTGGTTAGCTCAGTATCAGGATAATGTGATTGAGTGGGAAGTCGGGTCATGTTGCCAGGAGGCCTGGTCTCTCAATGTGAAAGCACTATGCAGTCACCATGAGTGTGTACTGTCACAAGTCAGTACCCATCCTGATATGACCTTAGATGTTGCCAGGATGTGAAACTCCAACAAACAAACAGCATCAGAGATGGTCAATATAATATGTGCCTATGGTGCTATTATGTCTCCTTCACACACCAGACTCCCTGACAGCAGCTACACACACATGTCCAACGTGCCACCGCACATTCTGAGCACAAATTGGACTCATAAGTCATTGACAAGTTCACAACAAATGATGAGTTGCTGTCATCATCACCACCAATGGAAAACCAAGATTACGTTGGCTGCTGTGCCTGCTTAGCTATTGTCAGCATGTCGTCCACAACCACTATCTTCTCCCTCGGCTTGCCCCGCTCGCTGCCCCGCCTCTGTTCCTCCACATCTATCTTCTCCCAGTCTTTGAAACTCACTGTTTGAATACCTGAAAAGGTTCAAAGGTCAATTTAACTTGCTGTAGATATTCAGTGAGCGTCTCAGGTCCAAAGAGAGAAACACACTGGTTTCTCAGGAACGTTTTGTTAGAATACGGGGGCTGGTGGCTGAAAATATCAAATGAAAAATTGATCTTCATCCCGTCGTAGATTCAACAAATAAACAAAAATATATATAATTTGTCACGGGCAGTGTGATGGCACTTGAGCTGACAACTTAGCGTGTGTACAGAGATGTGGCACCACAAACAGGCCTGAGGTTGTCAGAGCATAGTAGTTGATGACCTTTAATATCAGGGATGAAAGTGGTCTCTGGGAAGAAAAGCGGAAATGCTGATATTCTCCCATAGGTTTAGCATTGTCAGGGAATCGCGGAAAATTCCTGGAAGGGTTTCATGCATATATAGGTTTGAAGCACGCATTAGTAGTATATGCTGATAGTGCTACGGCCTCTGCACCACATATTAGTATACGCTGATGGTGCTGCAGCGTAAAACAACGTATTAGTATACACTTATAGTGCAGCGGCGTTTGAACAACGTATTAGTATACACTTATAGCTACAGGAAAGATCCCGGAAATCCGCGAAATCGCGGAGATCTTTCATCCCTGTAATATAAAGAACAACCCTGCAGTAGATTACTGAGAGGAGAATATAGGAGCTGAGGTGAAAAAGCTTACAGTTCATTATACTCGCATAATGCTTGAACAGCACATTATATAAAAAATATATTATATATATTATAAATGTTATATATGTTATATATATTATATGTTATATATATTATATATATATATTTACTTTAAATGGCTCACTTTGTATACATTTAAAGTGAACTATGCCAAATTAATTTGGGTAAGCATGTAAAACTTCCGACACGACAAGCTTCAGCAGAAACCGGTTCTATTAAAGTGACTGAATATCCCCTTCTATGCAACAGATACTTAATGAGTCCATCAGTATCTCAGTTAGATATGTAGGACAAATCTAGATCAGTGTTTTGGTATTTTTTGATTGGATGCTTTCAGCGGACTATTCAGCTTTAAATAAATCCACATTTACCCTTTTTGTTGAGTATTTCCAAGATGGTGTGCCGACCAGGTTTAGCAGGTTCTGGTGATGCGGCCTTGAGGTCATCAGCGACATGCTTGCCCGTCTCGAAGGCGTCTGTCATGGTGGTCACAATGACCCCGATAGGGCCACGTTTCACCCACCCGCTACAGTACAACCCTGGGGACAAGCGAAAGTTATAAACAACGAATCGCACCAAGACTTAAAGTTGCAAAACGGAGCGGGATGTAGCTCAAGCAGTAGCGTGTCCGCCTGTGAAGCGGTCGGTCATCGGATTGATCCTTCTCAATAGACCCATTTGAGGTTTGGGCTATTTTCCGTTCCAACCAGTTGTGCACAACTGGTTCATCAAAGGTTGTGATATGTGCTGTGCTGTCTGTGGGAAAGTACATATAAACGATCTCTTGCTGCTTATTGGGAAGAATAGCCTATGTGGCAGCAGTGGGATTCCTCAAACGAAATGCCCGAATAACTATATGTTTGACATCCAATAGTTGATGATAATATAAAAATCAATGTGATCTGGAGCCGTCGTTAAATAAAACAAACTTTACTTGTCCATGTCAAAAGTAGCCAGATAACACAGCACACAGCTACGTACAAGACTATGATATGTAAATAGGAGTAGGCTAGTCTAGTAATAAGAGTAGAACAAAATAAAAAAATACATATATGCCAAGAAATTTTTTTTTTTTAAACTAACATAGGCTACTAACCATACCAACCAACTATCTATCTGCTTCTGAAATGCAGGCAATCAAATTACTTATCAGCAGCTACTGTGTGGTAAGATAACACTAACACTACAACTGGCCAGCATTGAAAACAAGCCTGGGTACCCGGGCTTATATGCTATGGGCAGTATAAATACAGCCTCAATCAAAAAAAAAAAAATTTTTTAATAATTTAAAAAAAAAGAAATTTTAAGTTGCATAATCCAAATTGGTTTGGAGTTTTTGTCATATTAAACATTAGATATATAGCCACGTATATATGCCAGCGTATATGCGTGTGTAGGATTCGCACTGCTCCTCTCGCGCGGTGCGCAGACACTCGTCTGCTAGGCGTGGGCGGCCCGCTCAGGGCGCCAGGTGCCTATATATACAAACCAGAGCCGCGGTTCGCGCTAGTTCGCTTCAGCCGGCACTGCAGCACATACTTCCATTCGCTTTTCTTTTTTCTTTTATCTTTTACCGGTAGGGCACTTTGGCCCGGCCAGATTATTTACATATACACTGCATGTACTATTTAATGCTGAAATAAATATATCTACCATCTGAGTTTGCTTCGTGCCCATCTTACACATGTATATATATTTGGTTGATTATTATAATCCAATTTACTTTAGTTCGGAGTTACTGTTTTTATAGATAAGTGTTTTGGTTTTGAAAAATATATATTTCATCGGACCATGCAACTTGAATCAACTAAATCCCCAGTCACACTAACCAGTCCTTGACGTATCCTAATAATGCCGAGCGCCAGGCCAGGTAGTCACAAGTATCAATTTTGTAAGTCAATTCCAATGGTTTGACTCAGCAGGGGTTCGAATACACGACCTTCTGCGCAAGAAGCCAGTCAGTGCTCTTACCGATGCGGCCACCGTGTCTAGTCCAGTGTAATTGTACTCAGTAGTGCTCAGTAAAGTTGAAAGAAGGGAATGTGTACCTTTCTCACCGGTGACCCGACCTTTGGTGTTCGGTATGATGGCCTTGGCTTTATCGAAGGGAACGCTGGCGTCAATTGGAACACTTTTGTAGCCTATACTCCGCAGCACCTACAGTCATGGAAGGGGGGGGGGGGATGTACAACAGCCATCCCCATTAAAATAACACCAAAAAAACAGTTTGTATTAGCTTCAAACTTGCACAATCTGATAGTCTTGAATTTTGGCAATTTTGGGGCGATAAATATATTAGGTTCATTGCTATCGTCCCTACGTTGAGAGGATGTTAAACCACAACAAACAAACAAAATAAACTATTGCTACTATTAGTATTACAATTATTATAACAATTATTGCAATTATTATTACTGATATTATTACAATTATTATTACTGGTATTATTACAATTATTAGTACAATTATCATTACTAGCATTATTACTATTATTATTGCTACATGTAGTACTAGTACTATCACTAGTCTTACTAGTACAATTACTAGTACTACTAGTAGTACTATCACTAGTACTAACACTAGTACTATTACTGGTATTATTAGTAGTATTATTACTAGTATTATTACTAGTATTATCACTAGGCTTACTAGTATTATTAATAATATTATTCTCTCATCATTACTGTTACGTGTATGATAAGCTACTGAACTATTCAACTAGCATACTTACAAGTCCACAGGAAAGATCTTCGCTTTGCCCTGTGGGAACGGCCCGTAAGTTTGACCCGTCTGTCTGTAACAAGCGGGTTTACAACGTGGGTCGATAGAGGAAAGTCTACAATGTAGCTTCTTCATCCCAAGAGATTTCATTTAGTAACAATTTCATTTATGTATTATCGTAATAGCCATGAAAACATGGGTCAGATTTTAATTTTGATAAAGTTAGTTTTTTTAACTCAGTAATTTAAATAAATGCGCGATTATGTGATATTATTAAAGATTTTTATCTTAGCTTATTAATATAATAATTATATATGGAGAATACATAGTATGTATATATATATATATGTAAGTGCATTGCCTGTATGTAGGTAATTGGAAGCATTAACCGACTTATGGACGTAAACCATTTAAAAAGACTGACAACTCCAGGGGGGACGCGTAGTAGTTTGCATTGACCTCTCAGCAAAGAAGGTACATAGACAGTTATGCATGGATAGGGTGATTGCATCAGGGCGCCTAGGTAGTGTAATGGCAAGAAGTGTACATTCAAATTCTGCTATACATGCAATATTTTCCATTTTCATCGCTTCCATGACAAACGTATCCACATTTTAAAATCAAAGCACCTGGAGTTGATCTTACATTGACTCACCTCCAGTCTATTGACGCCGAATCGGATCCCGCTGACAATGTCGCCACCGGGTGAGGAGGAAAGAAACTCTAGCGGCGACCGCAGGAACTTAAGCTCCCAGTGCTTCTTGCAGAGGGCTAAACGTTCGGCAGTTTCCGGTTCCGGTTTACCAAGAGCAGACTTCAGCATGAGCTCTGCGAGTCGTCGTCTGGGACGCTGTAGTTCTGTAAGACAAGCCGAGAGTTCACCCTCAGAGTATTCGGGAAATCGACAACATGGCTAAGGTAGAAACATGTAGATAAAAGATTCCCCCGTACTTGCAGTAGGGGTGAATAAGGACGTCGTCTAAATACAGGCAAAAATTGCTTTAGTATGGAACAGGAAGTGAGGGGAATTCTGGTTCGAGTATCAAATGGCTACTTATATCGGTACAGAGTTGGTGAAATGGGAGAGAATGCAAAAAGATTGTGACGATAGAATGCTGTCAACTTCACTTTTAAAGTTCATTAAACTACATGTTTTATTTTATTTATCAACTCAAAAGTAGCAGGTAAATATGAAAATGTATATTGAGAATATATTTTGTTTCTTAAATTAAGAATTTATTTGCTGATTTCATTTAGCCAGCCACTTTTTCTAAGGTGTTATCTTTCACCCATAATGCAAGTCTTTTATCTAAGAGAAATGCAAATTCATGTGAAATGGTCCTCATGCAACACCGTGATAGAAAAACTTGACTGCAGCATGTTCTATCACCCATACTATTTCTAAGTATCCAACTCTTCAGTGGTCAGCCCAGTTAAATTTCAAATGGCATTCTTATAGAATCATCATCAGATTGATGCTATATAGTGCGATTTTCTAGATATCAAAATGTGTCTGCAGTCCAGAGTGATCTACCCTATTTATCAACTGGGTCACATGACTGAAATGCAGCATTCTGATTGGTCTGTGATGCGCTGTTCTTGATATTTTCAGGCCATGTGCTTTTATTGATCATGTTTGCATTTTTTAACTAATAGTTGTCAGTGATTTATCATAGATGGTGCACATACATCTGAAAGACAGTTTTTCAATCTGACTTTGGGACTTTTCATTAATAATTTATGTTATTGACTCTTTTACTCAGATCAAAGATCCTGAAATTAGAAACCAACAGCTACTGTTAGATAGATAATTAGCATATATTCCTGACACATGAAATGTAATAATGTTGCTTCTGCTAGGCTTATAAAGTCCATCTATATAATGTCAAATTAAAGGGTTTCATGTGTTTTATGAAATACATTTGTTTATTTGAAATGTTTCTGCACGTCTCTATGTAAGGCTGCCATCACTCCATGCTACAGAAAGTCTAATAACAATGTGAGAACCGGGTAAAAGTTCCTTACACCAGGCGACCAGACGGGTAGGCCTAATTAATCAGAGATGAAAATAATCGTGGAGAAAGAAAAAAAAAGAGGGGGAAAAGAGGAAATCGATGGCGAGGCGAGTGATAATACAGTCACAACAATGACATAATGTTTTCTAAGAATAGTCTGTACAGATTGGTCATAGGCATAGGGCAAAGACTTTACAGGATACTATTAGAGTGGGATATTGGGTCATGGTGCTAACGCAAGGGTCTCCCAGTGGGTTTGTTTGTTTGTTGTTGCTTTACGTCCTAGCCACATCTAAGGTCATATCAGGACAGGTATCGACTTGTGACAGTGCGCACTCATGGCGACTTTATAATGCTGCCCCACTGGGAGACCAGGCTGCCAGCACAATGACCTGATATCACACTCAATCACATTATCCTGACACTGAGCAGACCTCCTATCCTAATAATGCCGAGCGCCTGGCTAGGAAGCACCAAGTATACAATTTTTATGTCATTGGTTTGACTCGACCGGGAAGTGACAGCGCTATGCTATAAAGCCGCCATGTGTGCGCACTCACTACCTTTAATGCCATCTTTGTGTGGGGTGAAGTCTTCTGGATGGAGGATGGGTCTGCAATCCTGGAGCATCAGCATCTCCCGCAGTTCAGCCGTGGTGAAGGCCACCTGGAGCGGTCCACGGCGTCCCACCAGCACCACCCGCTCCACCCGGGAGCGAATCAGCGCCTCAAGCGTGTACTCTGTTATGTCCGTCTTCTGGGGATTCAGAAATGAACGCCTATTAAATCAATATTACCATTGATGCATGATGCATAGCATGTGTGAGCGAGGACTGAGGCGCCACTGTCGCCTCCCACCAGAACATGCCGCTGCACTGCCATTTCCCTCACTACTCCTCAGCGCAGCCGAGACGTTAGAGCCAACTTTTTTAACTGCTACACATATCAACAAACAACACAATCAAGAAATATGGTTTCAGTCACTTGTTCAGGTTGGGTGCAACAAAAGAGCTAAACCTTTAATAGCCTGAAACTGAAAATTTGCAATGCAACTGGGAAATTAGTTAGCTTTTGACGGCACAGATATTCATTGGTTACTGCATGTATGCAAACCATGCTTTAACCAAGTGGCTCTACCAGTAATACATAGATATGGTAGAACAAGGCAGATTGATATAATAGCCACATAACCACTTATATACGTAATTGTAAATATACATTTTCTCACAATAATTGAATCAAATGAATTACCACCGATTTTTGCCGTATATGCAAATACACAATTTATATATACTTTCTAACAAAAAATAAATGTTTATTACAGCGAGTGAGCCACTCATACAAGAGTGAGGAGTGTTGAAAGAAACCCTAGGTGGCGCCAGCGTCGTTTGGGGGGGGGGGGATTATTTTGCTGCTGGTAGGATCGCTTATTCGAATGACATAAATAATGGTAATATACATATTATTTATATTCGTACACTAACGTACACAGCACATATATTATATATATGCCTACATAAATACATAAATACACATGGATAGTATAAGAACTTACACAAATATAAATAAGAGAAAATTTGATTATTGTAATTCCAGGGTTACTAACATTGGAAAATTAAAAAGCAGAAGATCTTAAGGGATGTTATACTGGAGGCGGTAGCGGCTTTGTGGCATAGGCGCGAAGTCAAGTGGGAGGTCTAGGGGTCCTCCACCGGAAAAATGGTTAAATCTTAGATGCTCTGTGGTGCATTTTGGACACATCTGTGATAGATTTCTACATTCTTTTCTATGTTCTCCGCAATAATCTGTAAGACTGATAAATTACTATATTAATGGTATTGTATGGTGCATGGTGATGATGGGACATTGTACGCCTGACGGTGAGGTGATGATGGGGCATAAAATATTGTACACCTTACGGGGAAACCATAAGGGTTGGCAAAGCTGTAATTCTCGAATACTACACATATTTAGGACTTGAGCACTCCTGCATTACATGGGTGGGGGTGGGGGGGGAGGGGGTGAATGGGTGTTAGGTTAAGCTGGGCTAAGATGAAGCACTCATCTATTATCCCAGGTGCTTACTGGAGACGGGTACTTTTTCCTAAAGTACGGCAGAATTAATTTTTTCTTCAATTGTGTAATGAATAGAATAAATTAATTTACATTGTAGCCTCAGAGCGCCTTACCCTGAGGATATCAATAGGCGTGAGGAGAATTCGTGCAACATCGATGGCCACATTGCCCTGCCCGAGCACCACAGCCGTCTCCACGTCCAGGTTCACAGGCAGCTGCAACAAGTCGATGACTACAATGGTATGATGGTTCGCAAGCAGTGGTTCACAGGCAACTACAAGTCGATGACTAATGGTCTGAAGGTTAAAAGGCAGCTACAAGACGATGACTATAATGGTCTGAAGGTTAACAGGCAGCTACAAGTCGATGACTATAATGGTCTGAAGGTTAACAGGCAGCTACAAGTCAATGACTATAATGGTCTGAAGATTCACAGGCAGCTGCAAGTCGATGACCATAATGATCTGAAGATTACCAGGTAGTTACAAGTCGATGACTATAATGGTCTGAAGGTTCACAGGCAGCTACAAGTTGATGACTATAATGGTCTGGAAGTTAACAAGCAGCTACAAGTCGATGACTACAATGGTATGATGGTTAACACACAACAATAAGTCAATGACTATAATGGTCTGAAGGTTAATAGGCAGCTCTAACAAGTCGAGGAGTATAATTTACTGAATGTTAACAGGCAGTTACAAGTCGACGACTATAATGGTTTAAAGGTTTGGACAGCTGCAACCAATCGATGACTACAATGATCATGTTCAGCCATGGTCTCAAGTTTTACAGGCATACAAAACAAGTAGATGACTCTAACGAACTGATGATGTTTTGTTTGTTTGTTGTTTTACGTCCTAGCAACATCTAAGGTCATATCAGGACGGGTACCGACTTGTGACAGTGCACACTCATGGCGACTTTATAGTGCTGTCCCACTGGGAAACCAGGCCGCCGGCACCATGACCTGGTATCCCACTCAGTCACATTATCCTGACACTGAGCACACCAGTCCTTGCCCTATCCTAATAATGCCGAGCGCCTGGCTAGGAAGCAACAAGTATCAATTTTAAAGTCATTGGTTTGACTCGACCGGGACTCGAACCCACGACCCCACGATCTACCAGCACGGGAGACGGACGCTCTAACTCATTCGGCCATCCCGTCTGATGATCACAATAGTCTAAATGTTTACAGGCAGGTGAAACAAGTCGAAGACTATATCTAAAGGTCAACAAGCAGATGAAACATGTCGATGTCTATACTACTCAAAAGATTGAAAGGCAGCTACAACAAGTCGATGAGTATTATATTATAAAGAAGAATAGACGATTCAAGTCGATGACCATAATGATCTCAGGTCCACGCTAAAAACAATCTGAAGATTGAAAAGGTAGCCACACATGCACATACGTGTTGTCTTACACAACGGAACACCTACAAACTGGATAACTATATAATTATCGTCATTTCCTACCTCCCGCTCCTGAGGTAGACCATTGTACCAGCCGACAAATGACCGTGCCGACAGCACACCAGTCATCCCCTGTAAGGTTGGTATCGTCAGACATCAATAGCAAGGCAGCCACTGTTATACTTTGTTTGTAGCAGAGAATTTGTACATAGACAAGTCCAACTCCCATCCCCGACCATGTAACACTTGCGACTGTCACACACCAAGTGTCGATTGTTGAACACGGCACATCCCTGAATGGTGGCTATGCTGGGAAAACAACAGCTAATGGGTACCAGAACATGACAGAACTAAAAGCTGATAGACAAATATATTTTAAATTGACCAGTAAATTTACTTACCAAGGCTTTCAATTCTTAAATGTTATTTTTAGATGGTGAATTTTAAATGAAAATGTCATGCTGATAGACATATATTTTAAATTGACCAGCATATTTATTCACCAATGCTTTGGCTTTTTAAATGTTATTTTTAAAGTGTAAATGTTAAATAAATATATTGTGCTAAACTATGCCTATGGCACTGGAAAGAAATGGTGGTACTGCAAATGCAATTATTGTTTCATTTTCTTTTTTAGAGTATTTGGTATGTAATATAAATTAATTGTTTTTAGTTGAGATTAATGTTCTGTTTGTTGTTGTTTTTGTTTTTTTTCAATGTTTTGGAAGTAATTGATAATCCCACACTGCCAGAGAGAACATGATATGACCAATGTTTTTACTTGTTCAACAATGACTGTGAGAAGCGCCACCAGAGTCGGTGTTACCAATTTTCATGGGAGTTGACCATCTCATATATTCACTGTCTCTGCTTGTAGTTAACAATGTTTTATTCACATCCAGACCTTTGGAATTATTACTCCCCGCCCCATCCTGCTTCATTTAAAATATGCATTTTAATGGCCAGATGCCAGATGGCTTAATGTGGCAGGTTATGGAATTTGAATCTCAGGAACGAACCATGGCCGAGTCAAACCAATGAATTAAAAATTTATCCTTGGTGCTTAGCATTGATAGGACAAGGCATCAACCGGTGGAATGACATAGATCAATTGTTCGCAATTGAAATTCCCCTTACTTAATCAACCAACGAATGTAATAAAAAAAAATCAAAGGAGTTTCAGGGGACCGGCAATATAAATTCTAGGATATATCTTTGCATGAAAAATGTTACATTTTTCATGCAAAGATTTATATATGTGTGTGTATGTATATGATTGATGCCTTGTCTTAGCTTATATATAAGATATATAATATATATTTGCATCGATCCAATAAATAGCAACAACAAAATAAGTCTTAAAAAGAAGAAAATGCTTTTATTTCGGAAAAGAAAGTGGGGCATTTCTGATTACATGAATACAGTTTAGCTATATTTTTGTTTAGTGAATGTCATTAAAGAATAAAACAGAAATTAAGCCCCAATTAGCTTAACATGCGTGAAGATATTAATAATAGTAATTATCGTGAAGAGTAATATAAAGATTTATTATAAGAAAGTGTGAGTCTTACCTCTCCAGGTATGCCAAGTGTTTTATCGTCATCAGAACCATATGCCTTTAAAATTAAAGGGTGTATTTATTTAGTTTATACATATATGTGCTGTCCGTTTTTCTTCTAACCAAATTCAAGTTTACGGCTTAACTAAGTAATGTCTAAATAACAAATCAATAATGTCAGTATTAACATTCAAAGAATTAAAAAGCAGACAATGTCTATGCGCAGTGAAAACTTAAACCAAAAATTAAATATCACAAAACAAAATAAAACATAAATGATAAAACACCCGCATGAAATGCTATTCTATCTGAAACTTATTGACTGCAGTAACAATTGTTGTAGAAACTAAAAGTGTATGACTGGAAATAAAAAGGTCACAATACACACTTTAAAAACTAAATAAACAACAAGATTCTTTTGTTTTTATTAGCAACAACACGAATAGATAAATTATTCAACTCTGACTGTTTTAATTTTAACATACATCCAAATAGTGTTTAAAAATCAGTAATTTTTCATGATTTTCATACTTCCTTCCTCTACTGCGGGTGTCACGGTTTAGATTCTCAGTGGGCTTAGAGTCTATGCTTGGGGTTCTGCGCATGCGCGTATTTGATTAACACAACCCGGGCGACTCGGGTCACCCGAGTTGCTAGAAATTCAAATTAAACACAGCGAGTGGAGTTGACAAAAACATGTGCCGTGTGCTAAAAGTATTTTAGCTAAATAATATATATTTAGTTAATGCCCTGACCACATTTGTGCGTCAAAAAGTTGCTCGGGTCACCCGAGTTGATTAATCGAATACGCTGAAATGCCATTCGATTTTGATGCATGAGCAGAACCCAGAGTGTACACTCTAAACCCACTGAGAATTGAAACCGCGACACCGGTACCTATTAACACCCACCAGCACGACGGTGGAGTAGGCTTCGCGGAGCTGCGTCACAGATATGTCCACGCCGACAGTCACGTGACCTACATACGAGCAGCGCTCACTTCCAGCGGTCTGACTGAACGTGTTGATCACATTCTGCAAAGAATCAGTTTGACATGTGAGCTCTCTGAATTCAAACTTTAAAGTTCATTGATCTACTGGACTAATCAACTAATCAGTTCAAAAGTTAAGCGAAAATATAGCAAGGTGTAAAGGATATATTTTGCTTTTTAGATTAAGAATTGATGTGCTCATTTCATTTACCCACATTTTCTCCACTTTTTATATAGGGTTGTTCTTCATCCCTACTCAGGCTACTGTAGTATGGGGTGAATCTTTTAGCTAGCGCAGTCCGGTGGGTTTGAGCTTTTTGTTTTTTTCTTTTCTGAGGTTGATCGCTATAATCTACCTTCCCTTAAGTTTGAAGTAACTATGATTTTAAATGACTAACTTGAATAGATCAGAATAGCCTGACAAAAAAGAAATCTGGAAAATATGTTATGAATATTCGGGACTTCTAAAGTGAAGGGAGAAGCCCTGTCATGCAACAGCGCAGCCGTTGGAGTGTAGAGAGGGGGTGCTGGTTCGACAATAAAATTGATAGTTTGTGCAGAACCTGGAATGGTCGCAAATTTGGACTATATCCTGAAAAAAATCGGACAAATCAAACATCCGGAATCTGGATAAATCCAGAAGATTCTCATCTATGAGCATGGGAGATATTTGAAGTGTAAACATGCAAAATTAATGTTGGCGGGCTTGTCAAAATTCTTACCCCCATGGGCTTCAGCAGTGACAGGTTCTATTAAAGTGACTCTGTTTGCCTTTATATTCAGCAACAAATGTTTAATAAATGCACCAGTATTTAAGTTGGATGTGTAGGATCAAAAATTAGATAAGTGTTATGGTTTTGAAAATTTGAAGCTTTCATCGGATTATGCAACTTTAACAAGCATCGTATTGTCATGGGGGTGAAGAAATTGGGAAATATTGCGCCTAGAGCGGGACTCGAACCAACATATCTTTGCATTCCAGGCCAGTGTGCTAACCATTACACCACATAGGCTCCCTGATATCAACACACTACCCATGCCTACCTGTCTATGTGGTTACTTGCCTGAGAGGTCAGTACAGCCTACTACACTCGTCCCCCTGGAATTGTAAGTCTTTTAAATGGTCATTTAATGCTTACAATTACATACATACAGGCAATGCACTTACACTTACATACACAGGGTAGGTTCAACAACCATACAGTGCGCAGCTTGTACAGGATCATGGTCACGGCAACCAATGTCATGGGGGTGATGAAAATGGGAAATATTGCGCCTAGAGCGGGACTCGAACCCATATGTCTTTGCATTCCGGGCCAGTGTGCTAACCATTACACCACCTAGGCTCCCTGATATCAAACACTCCCCATGCCTATCTGTCTATGTGGTTACTTGCCTGAGAGGTCCGTGCAGCCTACTACAGTATTCTTCATTATCTCTATGGTGCTGGTTACTAATATAAATTGTCAAGTGGTCAATATCAGAAGTTTGTTTACAAAGGTAGGAAGAGTAGTGGCAGCGGACGGGCTGAATAGCGACAAAGGATAAGCAAAGGATACAAATACCTTCAAGCTGAACAGTCCGATGAAAGCATCACATTTTTAAAACCACTTACCCAGATGTGATCCTACATATCCGACTTTAAGTTAAAGATTGGTGCACTTTTTAAAGTTGCATAGTCCGATGGTTTTGAGTTTCTGTAATTTTTCTGAGATAAATATATTCACATTGAAAACATCGACTCTCATTGGATCAGTAAAGTTAAAGTCGCCTGTTAGACATCACCCAGAAATAAACGAATCCAGCATCAAAAGCTCTCCAAACATACCTTTGCTTAATTTGTTCAGTTCTTGCCACTGAACATGTGGGAGGAGAGTTGAGGTCTTTGATGTATGAATGACATCATAGGTGGGATTCCCTCATCACATGACCTAGAGGGGTTCCCCACACACAGGGGAAGCCATGGCAACCACCGAGATGGCATCCACAGAAAGCTCTCAATTCAACTTTTAAAGTCTATTAATCTACATGATTTAATCAATTATTCACACAAAAAGTAGCTGGTTATGATATTTATGGTTATCATTTTAGATTGCAGTTTCTAAAAAAGATTTCTCTATATGGTTGTCTAAAAGTGTCAGTGCTGCTGGACTAAATAAAACACAACAGAGGCAACCAATGTCACCACTCTCCTCCCACATATGTAGTTGCATAAATTGAAAACCTGTAAACGAATGCTTGGAGAGCATTTGTTGGAGTATGGGTTGTGTCTCAGCGACCTATAGTTGGCCCCTTTAAGCAACATTGAGCCTCGTCAGTACTTGGATGGGCAACCACCTGGGAATACGAGGTGTTGTAGATGCACTCAGATACAGCCATGTACTAAATAAGTACTGATAATATATTTCAAATGTATTTTTAAAATTACACAATGTTCATCAATTACCTTCACTTCCGGGTGGTCCGGCGCAACGCCATAGCGCACGAGTCCAAACGGAACCGGAAGTTTCTCGTAGACATCAACATGTGCAGTTGGATGTGCCTGCAACACCGTTACTGTTAGGTTGCAATTGGTTTTTTAATTTCCCAACACTATCCGTCTATTCTAGTGATGAGTTAGTTGCATGTTGTTTGTTGGAGTTTTACGTCCTGGCAACATCTACGGTCATATCAGGATGGGTACCGACTTGTGACTTCACACTCATGGTGACTTTATAGTGCTGCCCCACTGGGAAATCAGGCCACCAGCACCATGACCCAATATCCCACTCAGTCACATTATCCTGAGACTAAGCTAACCAGTCCGTGCCCTTTCCTATAAATGCTGAGCTTCAGGCTAGGAAGCGACAAGTATCAATTTTAAAGCCATTGGTTTGACTCAAATGAGAACCAAACTCCCGACCTTCTGCGTGCGAGGCCCGCGCTCTACCGAAAAGGCAACCATGTTAGTTGCATACCGATCGATGATTGATTCATAAGCGGTTTGGACAAATATACACTTGAATACACACACATCTGTAGACAGCGTAGGGCCTACACGTGAACTTAAGCGAATGTTGACTTATCATTAATTCAACACACATTTAAGTTCCATTAAAATTTAAACACAAAATTTCATAAAGTGCATATTATAAAAGACTTAGTATGTAAAAAAAATATTACGCTCAATGTAGGTCTACACAAATAATATCCTGCCAAATCAACTATCAGGATAGTTACTGATTAGACTAATAATATCCTGCCAAATCAGTATTGGATAAGCAACAATTAAATACCTTCAATATTTGTTGGGTGGTGTAGAAACCAGCAGGCCCACTCCCCACTACCGCCACCTGTGGGGCTTCGGACGAACTACTGCCATAGGCACGTGACAGGATGTGCCGTAAGGACCGACAACGGCTCAGACGTCTGGATAGCGCCATGCCAAATCTTCAAGTGGCGAAAGTTGAGAGCCGGCGATGGGCGCTGTCTTCTAGAAATACATGAAAAACACAAGAAACAACTAAATAGCCAATGCAAGAACCCCAGTGCTCTTGACTGAGGAGACATAATCCTCTTTTCCACAGAGTTGCTGGTGCTTTTGATCCACGAGGCAATCATAAATGAATGAGGTTAAGCTGAGTTTTTTTGTTTTTTTTGGGGCGGAGGGGGGTTCATGCAAACTGCAATCAACATCAATTAAATAAATAATCTATGGTTTTCGACGCCCATACAGAATATAACATGTGGTCTATCCTAGTATTACTATTAAGTAGCTTAATTCAAACTAGGAATTTAAGGATTATTTCACACAAACGTCACACCGGGAAAGTTTACCTAGTTTCCTAATCCCTTATCGCTCACTTCTATGCATCACCAGCACAGTCGGCTTCAGCGGGAAAGAATGACGGTTGCCATGGCGACGAGGTCATTTGATCAGGCCACACAGGAGGAATTAAATTAGAGTAGGGATTTATATATAACACACGTAAACACCTAGCATAGGGACTTGGTTTTTATAATAAAAAAAGGAATATTACTATTATTAGTCGAGCTACAAAATATTAAGCAGTTCCCAATATCCTTAAAATTCGCAAATCAGCTGATTGGGGGTGAAGAAATATGATTATTTGGAGATTGAAAACATGTTTGTTTGTTGTTGTTGTTGTTTTACGTCCTAGCAACATCTAAGGCCATATCAGGACGGGTACCGACTTATGACAGTGCACACTCATGGTCACTTTATAGTGCTGTCCCACTGGGAAACTAGGCCGCCAGCACCATGACCTGGTATCCCACTCAGTCACATTATCCTGACACTGAGCACATCAGTCCTTGCCCTGTCCTAATAATGCCGAGCGCCTGGCTAGGAAGCAACAAGTATCAATTTTTAAGTCATCGATTTGACTCGACCAGGGTTCAAACCCACGATCTACCAGCACGGTAGACGGATGCTCTAACTCATCCGACCATCCCGTCCAGTCCCGGAAACATGTTTGTTGGGGTGTTATGTCCTGGCAACATCTAAAGGCCTATCAGAATATCTACTGATTTGTGACTGCGCAGTCATGGCAATTTTATAGTGTTGCCCCGCTGAAAGACCAGGCTGCCAGCACCATAAACCGGTATCCCACTCAGTCATATTATCCTAATACGTGACATAGCAGGGATGTGATTGGCCATCATGAAAAAAAACCTCTGAAAGTCAGACCAAGAGTTTGGGGGCCACCCAGGCCCGTAAAGGCTGTCATGGTGGCAACACGCCTGGAGCTCATGCAATTTAAGCATTTTAAGGACCTGAAAAGTAATATCTTCAGAAAGAAAATATACCCTTTTCCTTTCTTCATACACAGTAACACTTAATAATGTTTTTATGGTAGGCATATATGTAACAATGGACCTGGGTGAGGTGGCCAAATCGATAGAGCGCAGGCTTCCCATGCAGAAGGTCGGGAGTTTGAAACCCAGATGAGCCAAACCAATGACTTACAAAATTGATAATTGTTACTACCTAGCCTGGCGCTCTGCATTATTAGGACAGGCCAAGGACTGGTTAGCTCAGTGTCGGGATATTGTGACTGAGTGGGATATTGGGTCATGGTTCTTGTGGCCTGATCTCCCAGTGGGGGAGCACTATAAAAGTTGCCATGAGTACACACTGTCACAAGTCGGTACCCATCCTGATATGACCATAGATGTTGCAAGGATGTAAAACCCCAACAAACAAAACATTCCAATGGTACCAGTTATAGGGCCTAATACAATTACAAAAATATCATTTTCTTAGATGTGTGATTCAGGTATGAAATGAGGTGTGATAGGGTCAGAACAACTGACTCTGGTAACACCTCTGATTAAAGCTCGTGAGCTTTTGCCTCTTTATTCATTAAGGGTGTGAGCTTTTGTCTTGTGAGCTTATTTTGCCTACCAGGATAAAGCTGTATTCACACGGGCAAAATCTAAAGCGATCTAAAGAAGGCGATTTATATGTGCGCGCATTCACACGGGCTGAGTTTCAAAGTGTGTCGCATTCACACGGGCAGTGCTTTGAATTGGTTTAAGACGGAAGTGGATATCTGCGCATGAGCAAGTCCAGACTAACCAGCGCCAAAATATGTGCACAGCTAGCAGGTTCATAAAGCAAATTTATCGGAAAGTCAACACACTCAGGTCTCGACTGTCACGTTTCCCTCAACTGCGCATGCGTGTGATGTCATAAATAAAATGTTTCAGCATAGATCGGTTCCTGTAGACCACCTAGCGAAGCGTTTTACATTAAACGATTTATATGAATCGATTCAGCCCTAAAACGCCTCAACGCGCATTCACACGGCAAATCTGAGTCGAACTACGCAAGTGGTTTTGTGTGAGGCGTTTTAACTCGCCCGTGTGAATACAGCTAAAAGCCGTGTTCACACGGACGATGTAAATCGATTCGTAGAAAGCGACTTGTATAGTTCGCCTCACATTCGTCGTGTGAACGGACGTCTGAGGCGGATTAGGGCTGATTCGACTCACGTGATGCGGATCCTGTAAACCACCTCACGAGGTAGTTTACGTGAGGCGATTTCTCTGATTCGATTTATTTTGCCCGTGTGGACGCTACTGAGGCGGATTAAGCACGGTCGATCAAAAGCGCATATTATATAATTTAATTAATGAAACCGCTATCTATGCACAGATATTTTTTTCATCATTTATTTTTAGGGTTTCACTGCCCAGCAGAAGTTTTGACCGTTCCAAACCAATACGATTCATTAAATACATATCTAGGTCGAACCCACACTCTCTCGGCCGACGTCGACAAACCCAAAATGGCGCTGGTTAGCCTGGACTTGCTCATGCGCAGCATTCGATTTCCAGCCCAAGTACTGCCCGTGTGAACGGGCCGCTAATTCGCCTCACCTGATTCGATTTGTCTAGTTCGCCTCACATTTTGTCCGTGTGAACACGGCTTTAGATTGATATTGATCATGTAAATGTGCTGAGCCTGAGTCTGAGGGCATCAATGCCAAGCTCAAGCCAAGGTAACTGGTAGGCTTAAGAGGCTAAGGCCAAGCCTCTACGATCCGTCCCTCAATATAATACTGGTGTCGCGGTTTAAATTCTCAGTGGGTTTAGATAGAGTCCACACTCGGGGTTCAGTGCATGCGTCAAAAGCGAACGGCATGACCCGAGTGACTTTTTGACGCACAAATGTGACGTCATCGCTTCTACCCAACCCCAGTCAAGAGGTGAGTTAAACTTTTTTCACACGGCCCATGGTTTTGTCAACTCTACTCGCGGTGTTCTATTTGAATTTTTAGGAACTCGAGTGACCCGAGTCGCCCGCTGTTGCGGTTTGGGGTCTCCGTCGGTTTCAGCTCTCCACATCGCTTCTGCGCATTAGTCAAAATTGAACAGCATCATCTGCACATGCGTCAGAATCGAGCCAGATTCAAACCGGAGTGGTGGTTTCAGCGGGTTCCCGTGCTCAGAGGTGTCCCTCGCTTCTGCGCTGCTTCTGCGCATGCGCGGATTTCGCATCAACTCGGGTCACCTGAGCCACTTATTGGCGCATGCGCACATCCTACAAACTCGGGTCGAATAATCGAATACGCTTCTCCGCGCTCGGGTGGACAATCTTTTTTTTTTTTTTAATAACCGATAAAAATACAGCAAAATAGGATTTAAAGTATTTTATGATGGCCCAGTTTACCTATATTTCCATTTAATTAATCTAAGTTATTCTTTTTATGCACATGGCACGTGTATTTGTCGACTCCACCCGCCGTGTTCTATTTGAATTTCTGACGACTCGGATGACCCGAGTCGCCCGGGTGGTGTTAATCGATTACGGCCATCCTTATTAGATTCTGACGCATGCGCAGAAGCGAGGGACACCTCTGAGCACGGGAACCCGCTGAAACCACCACACCGGTGTCGTATTTTCAGCGCCCGGTCATTTTCTTTGTCAGCGGCCTGTCGTGGCTTCTGCGCATGCGCGGATTTTCGCACGTTGTGGCGATCACTGCTATTTGTTTTGCTTACCCTCGGCGATTCGACGCTGATCGAGCTGCTACGTTAATATCGCTTGGAATTTAAGGTTAATTTAATTAAATTTCATTATTTGAGTATGTAATTGTGTTAAATATGATCGCATTCAATACATTTCGGCCTAATCGGTCCCTAACACTGACGGGTACTTTGGCTGAGCTTGCAGCCGGCGAGGGCAAGGGTGTTTAGCATATGTCTTAAAATCAGCGCATGCGCAGAAGCCACGACAGGCCGCTGAAAATACGACACCGTCGCCAATCGCCGCACTCATACTGTCACTATAGTGTCAGTGTCATCTCGGGAGGGGGAGGGGATTATTTTAATAATTATTTTTGTATCTCTGAGAGGGGGTGGTGGAATTTTTGTTTATTTTTGTTCCCATCTCGGGAGGGGTAGGGGATTATTTTAATAATTCTTTTTGTATCTGAGAAGGGGGGGGGGTGATTCTTGTTGTATCACTGAAGGGGAGGGTACTTTTATTTATCTATTCATGTCTTGGTGGGTTGTTTTTTTTCGGGGGGGGGGGGGGGGGGGGGTTATTTCCTACCTCTATTCACACAGTGGCTGGCTTGGTTTGGGGGGGCTTTTACATTCTTTTAATTGTTTCATATATCTTGGGCGGGGGGACTTCTATTCTTCTTTTTTTTACTATCTCAGGAGGGGGAGATTATTTTAATAATTCTTTTTGTTATCTCTGAGGGGGGTACTTTTATTTATCTTTTCTTGGCTGGGGAGGGGGATTTAATTTAATTATTCTTTTTATATCTCTGCTATTTCCTACTGCATGAGGGGAGGGGGTTATTTAATTATGGGGGGGTACTTCTTTTTTTATATTTTGGCTATCTCAGGAACACAATACACCACACTCGGACAAACAAGACACACAGGAGAATTTATATTTAATATTTTTTAATAAGATGGAACAAATGCTAAATAGTTCACATATATTGAACTCCCAACAGCATCTTTAAGACCCCCCCCCCCTTCTCAGAGATACAAAAATAATTATTAAAGTAATCCCCTCCCTACTACCGAGATAGGAACAAAAATAAACAAGAATTACCCCCCTCCCCTCTCGGTGATACAAATATAATTATTCAAATAATCCTCCCCTCCCTCCCTCCCGAGATATAATATAAAGAATTAAACCCCCCCCACCCTGGTGTGAATAGAAGTAGGAAATAACCCCCCCCACCCCCCCAAAAAAAAACAAGCCATGAATAGATAAATAAAAGTACCTCCCCCCGCACCTCAGCGATACAAAAAAGAATTTTTTAAATAATCCCCTCCCCCTCCGAGATAGGAACAAACATAAACAAAAATTACCCCCCCCCCCCCCTCTCAGAGATACAAAAATAATTATTAAAATAATCTCCTCTCCCTCGCGAGATAGTAAACAAAAAAAAAGAGAGTCCCCCCCCCCCTCACCGATATGAAACAATAATTAAAAGTGACAGAAGCGACAGCGTAAAGCTGAAACCGACAGAGACCCCAAACTGCAACATTGTGCGGTTTGAAAGCGTCGGTCGAATTTGGCGCATGCGCAGGGCATCCACAGAAGCGACAGCGTATAGACTATAGATGAAACCGACGGAGACCTAAAATCGTAACACCGGTGTCGCGGTTTCAGTTCTCAACCAGTTTCAGTTCTCAACTGTCGCTTCTGTGCATGCGTCTAAATCCAACAGCGCCGTCGGAGCAGCTCTCAAAGGCTAAGTACAACTCATGTATGGTATATTAGCACTCATATACTTTGCTTTTGCTGTTGATGTGTGTGTGTGTGGTGATTTCTAATGTGTAAATCACTCTAAAACCACTGTTGAGTTTAGTAGTTCATTTTTTACGCATGCGCAGACGGCGCTGTTGGATTTAGATGCATGCGCAGAAGCGATGTTGAGAACTGAAACTGGTTGAGAACTGAAACCGCGACACCGGGTCATGCTAAACCCATTGAGAATCTTAACCGCGACACCGGCAGCATTGGACCAACCAGTCCTTTCCTTATTTAAGTGATGGCACGCAAGGAAAGGCCAATGGCAATGAATTGAAACGATTCAGACATAATTAAATTATAATCAGAACCTACTCACTGCACTCAGGCTACTAGCTGACTGTACAGCCACAGACTGTGGCACAGTTACACTGACTGTCTCACTGGACACTGACACTGGGGGAATTCGACTGGGCCTCTCTCTATCCGAATATCAAAATATTTCCGAACAAATTCCGATTCGACTGGGACCGGAAGTGGGTTCATATACCGATGATTTGGATGTGTGTATGTGGCTCCATCCGTAAATCTTGCGGATAGAAAGGGCCCAGTCGAATAGGAATACTGTACACTGTCTGTACTATCTATTCTGTAGTCGGCTACAGCCTTATGTTATACACTGATACACTTCTTTAAGAAGATTTATGCTGCATATCATGGATAGGTCTGAATAGACTTGTTTTCACCATTAGACAGTTTGTCGATAGAAAGCCCGAGCCTACACTTTTACCGACCAAAGGGATTTTTAACCTCCCACACCACATAGACATGGTATGAGAGCAACCGGCCTTTGATGACGCTGTAAGTTATACACAGCGGTGGAAATCCAAAGTGGCAGAGGTGGGAGCATGGGGAATCGAACCACCGACCTTCAGATTAGGAATCCGACCTAGAAAAAGGTCAGACACCTAACCACTCTGCCACAGAGAACACCACTTATAAGTTATAATGAATGAATTCAATGATACATCATACAGGGTGAATCTTTGATTTAAACCGACCTAAGCATATCTTACAACAGCACGGCAGAGAAGTTCTGGTGATGTGATTATGTTGTTTTCTAATAGTCGACTGCACGATCCTCTGAAATAAGTATATATACCTGGCAGGTTAACAGTTTCATATAAGAACTTAACCACACCTTGAATCCAACTCATCTACGACCGTGTTGACGTCCCAAGTTAACACATGTTGACCTAGTTTTTATTTGACCTTTAACCCGAAAGTGTGAATTCATACGCAATATAGTTCTATACGCCTCATCTATATCCACCGTGTAGTAACTAATAAATTGCAATGTATATGCATAGCAAATATATTGAATAGACAGATTTCTGATATGGGAGATAGTGTCGATTGTATTTTGACATTATTTGGATGTATCAGGACCTGACAACCGGAAGACCATCCGAACTTCCGCCATATTGCGGCCATATTGTAAATTGACAGAAGATACTCTTTCCTAAGACAGGTAGGGTTTACCTATTTTGTTTCTCGTTCAAGACCTTTGAAGCGTGATTAAGACTATAATGGGGACTAGATACGATAAAAATGGTGTGGCTTTATCTAAAGGTCCTTTTGAAGTATATATGTATTGCTACTATCGCCATGAAATGTGCCGGAGATTCGTAAGCTCACCCGGAAGCTTCAAAAAGCCGGCGATACTTTGTCTGCGTTCTATTCAACCTACCCGGTGCGCTGCGGCGCGCCGTGTTTCACATCCCAACGTTCATATGGTATGCGCCTGCCCGGTCAATTGAATCTCCCACATGAGACGTGAGTTGAGACAGGGAAGCGGGTCTGGAAGCGGGAAGAGAGGGTCCGCCCACCCGGATTTTCTAAGTTTCTTATATCATATATTATATATGGTAACTGGCACCGTACCATTACAATGTTTGCTTATGAGTTATGTGTTGCTCTTAATGTTTACTAGTTTATTGTATATGTAGTCACCTTCAATATGAATATATTAGGTATGTGCCAAAAAAACTCCTTCAATAATAAAACAAAATGTACCATTGGGAAGCTTGAAAAGCCCTTTAAAATGACACCAAGATTATGAAAATAGGTGGAGTATTAAGGAAGTTATGGCGTTTTCCATCTCTGAAATTGGTCCTTATTTTCTTCAATTAAATTAAGGTAAAAGCACTAGACTTTTATGGGAAAATGCATGTAATTTATTTAATAATTGAGATATCTAGATGAAATTTGGACTGCAGCTAAGTTAAGGCATGTTCTGTTGATATAATTCAATAAAATGACATTTGAAACAAAATTAAGTGACCTGAAACAAAGTAAAGTGACCTGAACCAATACATTTCTGTGATTGAAATTGGTGAAATTTATGTACTTTCTTTAATAATTGAGATATCTTGATGAAACCTTCAGTGAAGCTAGTTTAATTCATGTTATATTGATACAATTCAATAAAATGACATTTGAAACAAAATAAGTGACATGAAAATAACATTTGTGGTTAATTAGTGAACTCCATGACCGTTTGTTCACAACATACTCCATGAAGGTAAATCAACAAATAAATATCAGTTAAGCATAAGATCATCATACATGAGATTAGATAAAAGATTCACCCCATACTGACAGTACAGAGGTGAAAACCAACCCATTAGAAAAGCTGGCGAAGAATCTCGACATGCTGGGGAAATTAATTGAATGAATAATGTCTTAATTTAAGAAGCAAAATATATTCTTTATATATGTTTTTTTATTTACCCACTACCTTTGAGTTGAAAAATATAATAAAACATTTAGCTTAATCAGATTTAAAAGTGAAATCGATGGCGTTCTATGGCTGCCATCTTGTCTTTTTGCATTCTCTCCCATTTCACCAACTCTGTGCCTATATAAGTATCCATTTGATACTGGAGGCAGGCATTCTACTTCCTGTTCTATACTAAAGCTATTTTCGCCCGTATTTACACTACGTTGTCGTTCACCCATTACCAAAAGTACCGGGTGAATCTTTTATCTAATATGCGATCAGCTGCCAAGGTAAAGAATGATAGGTAATAGTCAGTAGCATTGTCATAAGACTCATTCTCTGACCAATAAGCCACCACATACTTTTTGAGGTGAGTCTAAAAAAAAGTGATAAACACAAGTGCATGACTGACTGCACTAATCATGATGAAGTCATCACAATTTCCCCAAACTCAACAGTATATAAGATTAATAATCATTACTCACCATAGTCTACTTTTTAAATGATTCAGATTGCTATAAAAGTGTGAATTTGCAAGTTGAAATTGAGTGAAACTCCAAATTGAAATATTTTTAAACCCAGGTGTAAATGGATTCCCATACTACATAATAGACTAGGAATACCCAAGATTGACCAATGCAAACCGACCATAGAAGCGTTATTCTACACCCCTCCACAAACAAGGTGAGATTTGCTGGATCAGTTTTGTGGGAAGAAAATATCCGGCGCTGGTCGGCGGTTTGGCACATACCTAAATATACCCCTCTCTTTGTCAGTGCACAAGTGATGTACTATGACTATCACTCCAAAGTGATTTCTATTTTCAACAGGTCAGTATTACATCTTATATATCTGTACAGATCTTTTAAATTGGATCTCAATGATATAAAAATCATTTAGATCGATTGAATAGCTGCAAAGTTATGAGTGTTTAAAGATTGATTTTTTTGCCCCAATTTGTGCACATTTCCAAATTAGCCAAATCTTGGATTTTAGGGTCCCACCTGGAAGCTATTTTGCATATGATCTGTTCAATATTAAAGAATCTCATTCTCTATAGTACAAGTAAGGAGCTCAATTTTTTACAGACCATCACTGTTAGTATTCTTTCTGAAATTTCATGTCAAACTTGCTAAATTCCTTAATTTCCAGCAACCACCAATAATAAATTCAGTAAAATATAGAAAAATAGCATAACTCCCGTTCTAATTGTGCTATCACAGCAATCTTTATACCAAAATAACCAGAATCAAAAGCTCTACATGATCACATAATTTTCTAACTGATCAGAGAAAGAAAGACAACATTCAATTTTAGGCATCGCGAGCTGACAATAAAATTAAGAAAAATAGCATAACTCCCATTCTAATTGTCCGATCACTGCACTCTTTATACCAAAATAACCAGAATTAAAAGCTCTACATGATGACATCATTTTCTAACTGATCAGAGAAAGAAAGACAACATTCACTTTTAAGCATCGCGAGCTGACAATAGCCAAATTCTTGCAGCAGTCACTTCTCAGACCAACCTTGATGTGCATGATATAAATCTCATCCAAATATTGTTCTGGTTAGGTAGAGGAAGACTTAAGCTTTCTGATGATATAATTTTCAAAACGATCCTGATCAATTTTCAAGGAGGATTAATGTCTTAATGTTTTCACTCCTTCAGTTCAATCAAATTTCCCACTCAGAAACACTCATGCTTGATATGCTAATGAAGCCTAGATTCTTCTCTTATCTTTTATTGGTGGTTATTTTTAGCTCAGGTCAATGTACTCACCAAGCCATCAAGTTTAGGGAAGGGAGTAGCTCAGACTGGATGAAAACAAAATCGGCGAGCATGCTCAGAGCTGCCGATGGTACCCGCCAACAAGTGTCCATTGACTGTGATTTATTTCATAATGATGATTAAAAATCAGACACCCTAAAAGGCAAAAGAACAAGCTTTAATTTCATATAATTGTTATTTCAAACCAAGCAGAATTAGTGGAGATTCAAGCCTTTTTAAAACAGTTAAAATAGGTCAAATTTCGCGCTGCGGACACCGTATACGCCGACTTTGGAGTACCTACTATCACTATCTCTGACTATGTAGTCTGAAATATTGAATTATATACGATTTGTAGTAAAATTGTACTGTCAAGTTGTCAATGGTTCAAAGCACATTTTATTCCTATGGTATTTACTAACTAATTTAGTTTAGTTATAGCTCCTTCAGTACACATTCCGATTTTGTATTATAACGACCTGTGCAAATTATAATTTATTACTAACAAACTAATTGTAATATGAATAAGAAGTGGCAGTGCTTCAGGCTGGTGTTTCCGTGGAATAGACTAGTTTGTAATTCCGACTTCACGCTGAGAACGGCGTCGAGAGCAAAAAAAATGCCCATGGCCATTGAGTTTGCAGATACGCGCAGTGCAAAACGTCAATTTTATTCTAAATTAATAGAAATACAGAACAAATTATTTATTTATTATTATGCGATTCCACAGCTAAATTTGAAAAATGGTGAGTTATGGGAAATTGTAGTTTTTAGCATTTTTGAAGCTCCATGTCTTGAAATGTAACCATCTCATACCCCTAGATCTCTATATTCTCTTTATACAGAAAAAACATTAGAAGTGAGATAAGGTGACTAGTTTTAATTTGGGGGACCATCAGAAATGCTATCTTTTTAGGTTTGGATACATACATTTTAGGTTTGGATACATACTTCAAACGGCCCAGCACTGTCAGCATATACTAATATATATATGAAACCGACTTCCGGGAATTTTCCCGGATTCCCTGACAATGGGAGAATATCAGCATTTCCGCTTTTTTCCCTGGAGAGCACTTTTATCCCTGAAGACACAGTGTGCATACATGAATTTATTAGTTGGTTGGTGTGTGTGTTTGTGTGGATGGACATGTACATGTGTGTGCCGGTCCTGATATGACCTTAGATGTTGCCAGGACGTAAAACTCCAACAACCAACCAACGTGTGTGTAATTAGTTACTGTCGCAGACCTGTTCCTGAGACAGCTGCTAACAATCCATTAGAAAAGGTGTCGAAAACCTGGGTAAACGAAATGACTACATAAAGTCTTAATACAGGAAGCAAAATAGATTCTTCACATACCTCTTTATATTTACCCCGTCCTGATATGACCTTAGATGTTGCCAGGACGTAAAACTCCAACAACCAGCCAATTTTATATTTACCCGCTACTTTTGAATTGTACAATAGATTAAATTGTAGGTATTTATACAAAAAGTCAAATGTAGAGCTTTCTCTCACTGCCATTTTGTTGTCTTTTTTTCTTTGCATTCTCTCTGATTTCCTCAACACTGTGCCAAAATAGATAAACATTGTGCACTGGAACCAGCGACACCACAGCTTGTTTGATGTGATTCATACCGAGGTAGTTTTTGCTTGAATCTGGTTGGTTGGTTGGTTGGTTTGAATTTTACGTCCTGGCAACATCTAAGGTCATAATCAGGACGGTACCAACTTGTGACACTGCTCTCTTGGTAACTGTGACCTGATATCCCACTCAGTCACATTATCCTGACACTGAGCCAACCATTCCTTTCCCTATCCTAATAATAATGCTGATCGCCTGGCTAGGAAGCGACAACTATCAATTTTTAAGTCATTGGTTTGACTCGACCAGGGTTCGAATCCCACGATCTACCAAAACGGGAGACGGACGCTCAACTCATCCGGCCATCCCGTCTAGTCAATCTTGTATGTAGTCGTGTAATAAGTTGCTATTTAACAAAGGGACACATGGCATGTCTACGCCGCTATCAGACTAAGTGGGTCAGTGGCCAGTGTTTACACCAGTTGGTCCGGTCATGGGGGGCTTTATGGGACGTGCTGCCCCCTGGCGGTGTCCGGGCCCGTGAATGTATGTAATCCCATCCTGCTGGATCGCCCAGTGCTCGCAGACATGGTGTGTAGACTAAACCCTTTCACTTGGTCAAAAGTTGTCAGACATAGTATTACTATTAGTATGTAGAGTAAGCCATTTCACTTGGCCAAATTTGGTGCAGACATAGTATGTAGACGAAGTATGTAGAGTAAGTCATTTCACTTGGCCAGATGTGGTGTTTACACTTTGACCGCTAGCTTCAAAGAGGAAATGTAAAACAAAACATGAGTACCCATAAGATAAACAATCCTGTCTATAGACTCTCTGGCTCTATAAGATTAAGCATTTTTATGGACTATTTCTTAGTTACTCCCACAGCCCCGTTCCTGAAACAGGGCTGCTGACCATATTTGTTGCTGAAGAAAGTTACTATTGAAGGCTAAAATGTGAACACGGTTCGTACTTTGAAACATTGTCCACATATGGCGGGGGTTCACTGACATTATGGGTCGCTGAAGAAAGTTAATATTGTAGTCTGAAAATGTGAACACTGTTTGTGCAATGAAACATTGTTTCGCTGAAGAAAGTTACTGCTGTAGTTTAAAATGTGAACACGGTTCATATGTTGAAACATTGTCCACATATAGCAGGGGTTCACTGAACATATGTGTCACTGAAGAAAGTTAATATTGTAGGCTAAAATGTGAACACGGTTCATAAATTGAAACATTGTTTGCATATGGGTCGCTGAAGAAAGTTAATATCATAGGCTAAAATGTGAACACAGTTCGTACAGTGAAACTTTGTCTGCGCAAGGCAGGGGTTCGTCGATCACAAACAATGAGACAAACTCTGCTGTAAGAGCTGCTTTAAGTGCCTATCCCATAATCTGGTTGCTCTGGGAACTGGACGAGCTTAGTCAGATAGCGCCCCATACCAACTCTTCCATGAGCTGAATTCTCACCATCAAATACTATTACCCATTAGCTGGAAGGCGGCGTTGCTTGACTTCCGGTGTGTTGAGCTGGTTTATAACTTGTCAGCACATTCTCCGGTAGATAAAAGATTCACCCGGTACTTGTAGTACACAGGTGAAGATCAACCTTATATAAAAACGGTTGAAAAATCAGGCTAATGAAATGAGTCTTTATGAGAGCTTAATTTCTCAATCTAAGAAGCAACATTTATTCTTTGTATATGTCTTCATGTTTACCCGCTACTTTTGAGTTGGAAAATATAATAAAACATATACTTTAATGCAATTTAAAAGTGAAATCGACGGCGTTCTCTGGCCGCCGTCTTGTCTTTTTGCATTCTCGTCCATTTCACCAACTCTGTGCCTATATGAGTAGCCATTTGATAATGGAGCCACAGTTTCTAGTTCATGTTCCATACTAAACCTATTTTCGCCCGTATTTACACTATGTTGTCCTTCACCCGTGTACTACAAGTACCGGGTGAATCTTTTATCTAATTCTCCACTTGTGAGTAGTGAGACAATCTCAGCATTTATGATTTAAATTGGAAATCGTTCCATTTGTGTTCTTAGAACTCGAAACAATGTATGGATATAGTAGCTATAATATATATTTTTGATTAGGAAAAATTAAATTTTGTTTATGCCTCATGCAAAAGGTATATAGTTAAGCATTTACATGAGAACTATTATTTTATTTCTTTGCATTTGATAGGCGGTACATTTTCTGTGTAAAACATCAAAATGTTAGCGGTTAAGCATTAAAGTCGCCTGGGCCAAATGTATGAACAACTTTTTATCGGCTCCGGTGTTAAGTGGAATATGTGTCACGGGAAATGTATGTGTCCAAAGCACGGCGGAGTTAGCTAACCGATGCATTATTTATAGATTTGGGAAATCCCTCTGAGCCTGTTGCTGGCGAGCACCACTATTTGACAATATCGCCGTCGTGGGGGTGGCGGCAGCGTTAATATCGGTTCGATTTTAGGGTTAATTTAATCAAATTTCATGATTTGAGTATGTAATTCTGTTAAATATGATCACATTGAATAGATTTGGGCCTAATCGGTCCCTAACACTGGCTGGCACCAGCGAGCCTTGTTATTGCTGAGCCTGTTGCCGGCGAGCACTGCTATTTCACAATATCGCCGATGGCGGCATTAATATCGGTTCGATTATTGGTTTAATTTGACCAAAATTCGGCGGTGGCATTAATATTGCTTCGATTGTAGGGTTAATTTGATGAAATTTCACTTATTGCGTATGTAATTCTGTTAAATATGATAGCATTGAATAGATTTGGCTCTAATATATCGCTGCCAATGCGGTGGCGGGCAACGGCGATTTGTTTAGTTTACATTCGCCGATTCGACAATATTAATATCGCCGTCGATGTAGCGGCGGCATTAATATCGGTTCGATTTTAGGGTTAATTTAATGAAATTTCACGTTTTGAGTATGTAATTCTGTTAAATATGATAGCATTGAATAGATTTGGGCCTAATCGGTCCCTAACACCGACGGTAAACTTGACATGGCTTGGGGTTAGCGTAGATGACTTTTCCCTAACCCGGCGACATACATACAGACTTTTCGCCGCTAACCCGGAGATCCCCGCTAACCACGGGTTTGGAGCGCTAACCCTCCTTCATACATTTGGCCCCTGGTATACCTCACCCAGAAACAAACGAATCCAGCATCAAAAGCATAGATACCTTTGCTTAGTTTTTTCAGTTCATGCAACTGAACATGTGGGAGGAGAGTGTTGAGGTATGTGATGTATGAATGACATCATAGGTGGGATTCCCTCATCACATAACCTAGAGGGGTTCCCCACACAGAGGGGAATCCATGGCAGCCACAGAAAGCCCTCAATTCAACTTTTAAAGTCTTTTAATCTACATGATTTAATCAATTATTCACACAAAAAGTAGCTGGTTATGAGAAATAAACAAATACAAAAGAGGGGTGGAGGAGTTGCAATATACACCAAAAAATACCTAAACTCCGAACATAAGCCATTACAAGAAGCAAACAGATCAGACACAAATATTGAACTAGTATGGACACTCATAAAAAATGAAAAACAAGCTAATATAGCTGTAGGGAGTCTATATAGACCGCCAAATGGAAACATCGAAGACTTCATCGCACAACTGGAGACATCCCTAGAAAGTGTGTCGAAACTGACGAAGGCTGAGATATTCTTACTAGGGGATTTCAACATAAACTACAAAACAAACAACAAAAACAAACACTCACTAGAGAACTTAATCAAAGGCAGAGGGTTAAAGCAAAAAATGAGTGAGCTAACAAGGCTTGGAGAAAACAGCTCGATAATAGACCTAATAATAACAGACTCAAATCATACCCACACCTCAGGAACAAGAAACTGGGGCATTAGCGATCATGAATTGATATATGTTACTAGAAAGAAAATAAAAACAAAAAACAAAACTACTCCCCGTATGGGTAGATCATACAAAAACTACACAAAAGAGGCACTAGAAACTCATCTGAAAGAGAAAATTAAATTGCCATTTCCAACTGAGATAGGTGTAAATGACCAATGGAACTATATCATTGGGGAAGTCAGAAAGCATCTGGACACTACCTGCCCAATAAAAAAACTTAAAATCAAAAACAACCAAGACCCATGGGTAACCCCAGAATTAATCAACCTAATTATGGACAAATATAAAACAGGCAAATTAGCCAAAGCAAGCGAGCAACTACTAGACATAGAAAACTACCACAAAGCAAGAAATCGTAGCCAGAAATCAGTGAGAAAAGCCAAAAGACGGTACATTGTCAAACAAGACCAGCAATGGGGAAAAAACTCACACAAATTCTGGAACAATGTGAAAATACTAATACCAAATAATAAAAATAAAGAATGGATTACCCTTTACAACAACGAGGGGGTGGAAATCAGCAACAACGATACTGCTAATATAATGAACAAACATTTTTCAACCATAGGCAATAAACTATCCAGACAATTCAACACAAACTGGACCACGAAAGCGCAACAATTAAACACAGACATTGGAGATTGCACAACCACAATAAAAGAGATAAGTGAGCTCATAAAATCAATTGATTGCAACAAGCCTTCGGGCATTGAAAATACCTCGAGTATAGTATTGAAAGATGCATTCGGATGCATCCCAGATGTTATATGTGAGCTATACAACAAATCGTTCACAGAAGGTACTTATGTGGACTGCTGGAAACTAGCCAAAGTAACACCGCTCCACAAAGGAGGGGATAAACAGGTACTGGGAAACTATAGACCGATCTCCATACTCCCACTGCCTGGTAAACTAATGGAAAAAATAATGCATAGACATATTATGGACCACCTAAACGAACACAAAATATTAAACAGTAAACAGGGCGGTTTCAGAAAATACCACTCGACAATAAAAACAATTGCTAACTTAATAACTGATATTGCAAACAGTATCAATAAAAAGAACCTAGTGGGTGCAGCGTTCATAGACTTCAGCAAAGCGTTTGACACGGTGGACCACCCTATCCTAAGGAGCAAACTAACCCAAATGGGAATAACGGGAGTAACAGGAAAATGGCTAGCGAGCTATCTAGAAAACAGAAAGCAATGCACCACAGTAAATGGATCCATATCCAATGAGGAAAAGATAACTTGCGGAGTACCCCAAGGGTCAGTCCTGGGGCCACTTCTCTTCCTCATATATATTAACGATCTAAACAACTGGCTAGAAATTGAAAACATCCAACTATATGCAGATGACACCGTGGTATATGCTGCAGGCAAAACAACCGAAGAAATAGAAATGAAACTGAATCTAACACTAACAAAACTAATCGAGTGGTGCCAACTAAATAGGATAACCATAAACAACAGCAAGTCAAAAACAGTACTATTTGGTACCAGGCTAACAAGTAATGAGAAAATAAAGTGTCTTCTGGGAAACACCGAACTAGAACAAGTAGACAACTACCGATATCTGGGAGTGGATCTAGACAGACACCTAAATTATGACCTCTGCATAACAAATACTATCAAAAAAGTAAACCATAAAATATGGCTACTGGCTAAACTGAGATACTACATGACTGAAAGCATGGCAATTAAAATATATAAAGGCATGATCCTCCCCTACTTTGACTATGGCGATGTAGTATACATGGGAGGAAATACTAAACTATTAAACAAACTACAGGTGCTACAAAATAGAGCCCTCAAAGTATGCCTTCAGGTGAACAAAAGATATCCCACAATCGAATTACACAAAAAATGCAATGCAACACTACTAACAAGTAGAAGGGAAACGCACCTCAAAATACTGGCACACCATTACACCACAAAACCAGGCTACACAGCAACCCCCCGTAGGGACACCAGGCAAATGGCAGCCCCAGTGCTACTGACAGCAATAAGTAACACCAAAATTTATGAGAGAAGTGTGTTTGCCATGGCGGCACATGCCTGGAATAATCAACCCACACAACAACGGGCAATCAAAAGCATGGACCACTATAAAAGGTCCTTAAAGAAAACATATTACACAACCACCTACTGAAGAAACAATATCTCACCTGATCTTGGGCGCAGTCACTGCTTGCAGTGTTCTGGCACAAAAAGCAAAAGACCGGCCAGAAAAGATGGTAGATATTACAAATACGGAAACTAGCCCTACTAAGTACTAAGGAATTCGAAATGACTATCACCATAGGGCGCAGTCCGTCTGGGTATGTGTACTGGCACAAACCAAAGCAGAACCAGGCAGGCCACGGTCATGCATCCGAATCACCCTGAAATACGAAATGGCTAACCATACAACACAGCCATCCCACCTAGTCGCAGTCCTGAAGGGTCCAGGGGAGTTCTGGCACACTGGTGTACTATCTAAGGACAGGGCATAAAGGATGCTGTAATAAACCACAATGGGATGGGATCCTCTCCCACAGGCCTGTATGTCATCTGCATAGATGTACATAGTATTAGTAGGCTAAGTTATCATATACAGGTTAGGAAAAAACTTGAAAATTAAAAAAAAACTAATATAGAAACTACTAACACCCAAAACCGCAAAGGTTGGCCCGAGAAAGATCAGGTAAAGACTCCTGAGTGCGGGACCAGACCAATCCAGTACCACAGCTTTCCAGCGTTGAAAACAAGCACCCTCACGGGAGCTTATACGTTATGGGCAGAATAAAAAACTTGTCACAAAAAAAAAAAACATTTGAACTTTATATGAAGCATTTTAGATTGCACATTCTAACATTTTTCTCTATATGGTTGTCTGAAAGCCTTGTCAGTGCTGCTGGACTAACTACAATACAGCAGGAGCAACCAATTTCAGCACTCTCCCCCCATGTGTACAGTTGCATATATACTGAAAACCTGCAACGGTATGCTTGGAGAGCATTTGTCGGAGTACGGTTCATGTCTCAGCAGCCTATGCCAGGTCCTTTTAAGTATTTACATGAAAACTAATAGACAGTATGCAGAATATACATGCTATTTAAAAGAATGCCACTGTTGTATGAATAATTACTGAATAAGATCATGACTCCAGATTACACAAACCTGTTGAAATGCTTACCCTGTACAATCATTATTCAAAATATATCATTTAGCTTGAATTGAAATGTCGAATATGTGTTCACCTCCCACATAGGAAGTAGTGGGTTCGATCCTTCGATGGTTGGGAGTTTGAATCCCGGCAGAGTCAAACCAGTGATATACAAAATTGATACTTGTTGCTACCTAGAACGGTGCTTTGCATTACTTAATACTAGGATAGGGTATGGGCTTGTTAACTCAGTGTCGGGATAGTGTGACTGAGTAGGATATTGCATTATGGTGCTTGCAGTCAGGTCTTCCAGTGGGGAAGCACTATAAACTCACCATGAGTGCACGCTGTCACAAGTCGGTACCCGTTCCGATATGACCATAGATGTTACTAGGGTGTAAAAACCCAACAAACAAACCTTTGATCCTTAGCCGAATCAAACCAAGCACTTGACAACAATGTTTTTTGTTGCTACCTTGCCTGTTATTTGCCACTACTAGGACTGGGAAAGGAGTGGTTGGCTGGGTGCCATGGTAATGTGGCGGTGTTCTCGCATTGAGATGCCAACGGTACGGTATCTCGTACCCCAGTCACACTACCGTTTGGAATCACTTTGCGACCACCTTAGACCAAAGAATCGACACTCACCAGTGACTTCCTTGCTACCAAAACAATGGTTGCCGATGTCTGGGCGTCACTGGTGAGTGTGGGTTCTTTGGTCTAAGGTGGTCGTAAGCTGTAGTGTGACTGGGGTATTAGTGAGCCAGGGGTGTATACTGTCCCAAGTCTGATATCACCTGAGATGTTACTAGGGCGGAAAACTCCACTCATCCAGTAAATTGCTGTTGAAATCTTTTGTTTTGTGCGCTATATAGTTGCTTTCATCCGCCCTCTTATGCCAAGGACTTGTTCTGAGTATGACTTTAAAACTAATCAGTACCGAAAACTTCAGAAGCCAGCACCAAGCTAATAGAAATGTCAAATCTTATAGCACATTTTGAAAGGGCTGGTTCTTTGGTTCTGTGTAAGCTTAATAAATGCTTAATAAATCAGGTTCCTCTTGCTATACTTGACATCTGCATTTATGTCTCTTTTGGTGGGTTTTTTTATGTAATGACAACACATTTAAAGCCTAGAATTAGTAATGTTGAATTTTTCTTATTTTTGGTAATGTGTCCGAGTAATATTTATAGTCGAGTAGTGGGCGAGTCTATGGGTTTTTGTGGGTTAAAAAAAAAGTTATGGTTCCTTTGTAGGTGTGGTGGGGAGGGGGGGGGGGGGCGTCTACCTCAGTTCTTATCAACCTCCTTCGCCAGGCGACTTAACCATATAGACCGTGGGAATGCGATCCCGTCTACTAGTGTTTGGGGGGGGGGGGGGGTGGGAGCGTTACATTCCATGGACTCGAGTGTATTGACGGGTAATACCCCAGTCACACTACTACTTGCACAAGAAAGGTGGTTCTCAGTGGTCGCCGACCTCCTTGCGACCAAAATGGTCGCCCAGAGCTCGCAATGAGGTGGGTCCTTTGGTTCAAAGTGGTCTCCACACGTGACCTATTTCCATATAACTGCATGGTGTGGTGGTTTTTTTTTGGTGGGGGGTCAAAGAAATTGTCTGTGGACTGATTTTGTTGTCTTTGAATTCAAATATCAATACTGACATGGCATTGATCGAATAATGGCCTGTCTTCAATTGCCTATTTGTTGTAACAGTGTATTTTGTTTATGTATAAACTTTAATGTAATGTAACATTGGTTGCTTGGCTGGAAGATCACCCTTGGAGAAGCCATAAAGTTACCGTACTACATGTATTTGGTTAAATAACACTCAACTCAACTCTAGTTTGTTCTGTCGAGATATTCGTGGAATTTGCACTCGATTCTCAAAGGCATTATTTCTGTGTTTCTGCAGCCCAAAATAAACTAAATGGCGGAGCAACCGGATGTACCGATAATGGAGGGTGGAGATGAGGTGGAGGTAACGCCCGGCTACAAGCCCCCTGCACAGAAGACCGTCACCGAAATCCTATCACAGGTATATCTGTTTTATATATTTCGCAGCGTTCGAAATAATGCTTGTCCGAGCCATGTAAAAGTAGCCACGGACAAGCAGAATATGCCTTGAGCTTTTCCTTTGGACCAGTTAAAATTTAGAGCTTAAAACCATGTATTTCACGCAGTGTGAAGTCATTAAAATGTAATTTACGTTATTTATTACATTTTTTTTGTTTTGGTTTATTTGTGTAGTTTTATTCCCATAACCATGGAGGTTAACTGAGATAATAAAATTAAGTACTGTGGACAAGTGAAAATTGAGACGGACAAGTGAAAATCACCCCAGACTTGTCCTATGAACAAGTGAAGAATTTTGCTTATTTCTATTACTGTATGGTATAGTTTCAAAAATGACATGAGATAGTAATTTTATGCTGTAGTATATATATTAACATTAAGTTATAATTAGGTATAATTGAGGCCTAGAAATGACAGAATTGGTTATGGGCATGTGTGCAGGTGTGATGATGTTGAGTATCCTGGGTTCAATTGTAATGTGGCCGAAGCACTAAACCATCGGATTGTGTAACTTTAATAACTGTCTGAACCTCCCCTAGGATACGGAGGATGCGAGTCTGCAGAAGTACAAGGAGGCGCTGCTGGGTGAAGCGGCCGGTGAGAAGGTGGTTGTGTTCCCCAATGACCCACGCCATGTTATTGTCCAGAAGTTGGCGCTTGTCTGTGCCGGCCGGCCTGATGTTGAACTGGATCTATCAGGTATGTACAATCTGGGTTTGCATCTGTCGCCGAATGTCTTGAATGTCATGGAATTTTTAGTTTTGGTTCAAGTACCCTCGAATGTTCTTGAATTTAACTGTATGTTCCTGAATATTTTAAATCGAACAAGACGGCATTTCACAAGCAGCTTCAAACCAAAAACAAGTAGGACTTTGGCTGCCAGATGCCAGATATTCCTGGCTGTGGCCTCCACGCTTTCAACGGTGCCTTTAAGCATGTCTGTGATGTGTAAGGGTGGCAGTTTGTCTGTGCTGCGTTCTGTCCACTCTTCAACGAGATACCATTAGTATATGCAGTTTTGTTGATTTTGAAATTTAGTTTCTATGGGTTATGTGCGTGTCTTGTTAAAAATATTCATGAAAAGAATATTCGTGAATCTGCTGGTCAAATTGTTTGTCTAAACCTTGCATGCACTAACAAAGTAGAGGTGATTCAAGTTCACAGTAAATAAATATACTTAAAAAATTGGAAGAAGAGAAGTGAACACGTAATTGTCTGTCCCACTAAAACAGTCTAATGCATTATTTTTTCTTTTCGCCCCTTCTAGGTGGAACCGATGACCTGAAGAAGTCTTCGTTCACGTTACAAGAGGGCAGTCAATACCGCGTCAAGATCTACTTTTATGTGCAACATGAAATTGTTACTGGTCTTCGCTACTTTCAGAGGAGTTTCCGCGGCCCCAACATCCAAGGTCAGTGTGAGGGGGGAAGGAGAATCATGTTCACTAATAGAGGGTCTAGCGTGCCACAGTTCACATCAGTTGCTATCAGGGATGAGACATTTCCGCTTTTCTGAGGGTTTCCTATTTTTGGCGGATTTCCGATTATTTTTGTTGTTCGGTCATATGGGTAATTTCTCTCGGTATGCTTAGCACTAAATTTACCGGATGTAAGATTTCTATGTGTGATATTTTGGGGGGCGTGGAATAAAATAGTTTTGTTAATATTACATACTCCAATAACTTTTGAGTTTCTGTCATGTTAAATTTAAATATATTAGATTAATCAATATATAATCTACTTTACTTTAGTTCGGAATAACGTTTATTATAAATGACATGTTTGAAATGAAAACAGTTGCTCCAAACTGCAGCACGGTCGATTTTAACGACCAACCTAATATATTTATTTGAAATGAATCAAGCTCAAAAACAGCCTTGAAATAGCCTTGAATTCCATATCTCCACATGTATCTCCACATGTGTTGCTACCTACAGGGTAGGTAGCAACAAGTAACATCATTGGTTTGTCTGGGCCGACCTGGTTTTCAAACACCCGGCCTTCCACACAGGAAGCCTGCGCTCTTAACCAATTCGGCCATCGCATCTGGTTTCGAACTGAACAGCTTTAATGTGGTTTGTCTGGGCAGACCTGGTTTCCAAACACCCGGCCTTCCACACAGAAAGCCTGCGTTCTTAACCAATTCGGCCATCGCGTCTGGTTTCGAACTGAAGGCCTTTAATGTGGTTTGTCTGGGCAGACTTGGTTTCCAAACACCCGGCCTTCCACACAGGAAGCCTGCACTCTTAACCAATTCGACCATCGCATCTGGTTTCGAACTGAACAGCTTTAATGTGGTTTGTCTAGGCAGACCTGGTTTCCAAACACCCAGCCTGCCACACAGGAAGCCTGCGCTTTTAACCAATTAGGCCATCGCGTCTGGTTTTGAACTGAACAGCTTTAATGTCTCCGTTTCGTTTGGCAG